>OY856412.1:303517943-304117943 GCA_963693085.1 Alisma plantago-aquatica
GATCATTATATAAATATAACGTCAACACTCTATGAATGGTTTAACACATTCCTTTGATTGCTTTGTTAACACATTCCTTTGATTCAGTTTTCTGGATTATGATTCCTTCTTTCACATGAGAAACATAAAAAGGAGTAAGGAATATTCTTACTGTAAGTGAACATACAGAAATCACGAGCAGCTTTGCGACAAGTGTGGCGGAGACATAGGAAAGGCAAGAGGATATTGTGTTTCTCAGGAGGCCGAGGCACAACAGTAAATCTGTCGGTACTAATTCGATTGTAGGTACCAAAAGGGGCGTCCTTTAAAAAAGAAGGTACCAACGGAGAGCCATCAGGCATTGTAACAGTTCAATGGAGGAAGATGCGCTGCGCGGCTGGAGGCCCAAGTTCAAAGACGTCTTCTGTGCGTGCTATATCCAAAGCGTAGTTGGGAGGCCATGCGCAACATGCTTGGAAGGGTGTCGCCCAGCACTGCTGGTAAGAAGACAACTGAAGAGAGCCGAGAGGCACAAGGCGGCAGGACTGAAAGCCATCGTGGAATCGTGGATGTTACTTCCGGTACTCGTGACTCATGATGCCATTGCCTTCTAACGGCGGTTGGCTGGCTTGTTGGTGGTGTAAACGACTGCCGCGCAGAACAGCGTATTAGCCACTCAAAACGATCATGGCAAAGTCTCGCAAAACTTTATGGCGGAGACAGCCTGGTAAATATTTCTTACTCTGAAAAATACGGTATACAAGGTCGCCGCCTCCTGTTAGGAAGGCTTCCACCGTCGTATAAACCGCGGGCTTCCACGGAGGAATTAACAGCGAAACTGCCACAGGCCTTCGAGTTCGACGGCTGCATTGGTTGCTAAACCTAAGAAACCTAGCGTAGTTTCAAGGGAAGAATCCATATTTTATGGGTTAGTCCCGATGTTTAGTAGAGTAGAATAGTAGATAGTAATGCTCAACAAGTGAAATGGTGATTGTGTAATAATCAAATAAGTTCTAATTTTCTTATTTTAGAGCTCCAAATCCACTCCCACACATGTGTTGACTTGAGAGTTATACATTGCTCATATTTTGATGATGACTTAACCATTTCATTCGTATGTTTCTAATGTTTGTTCAAGATTGATTTTACACTTTAGATACATGAAAATGATCAAATTATACGAACCCTAGCTTGTTCAAGTTCAAGTCAAATGCAATGCAAGTGTACAATTTGGAAAATCACTCCAAATGACCTTAGATAATTTTTGTAATCACTTGTATTGATGATATGACTTGTAACTAAGATGAGAAAAAAGCAGAGACACTAAATTCAATAGTTTAATCACTCAAATGTCAATTTAGAAAATTTGTCACAGGCTGTTCATCCAACTACCGATCCTATGATGGATTTTCTGAAGATGACTCATCGGTCGAGTTGCACACTCACAGAACTCGACCGACCGACTCACTGAACAAACCTGATTTTAGCTTATCGGTCGAGTTTCCCAAAACAAACTCGACCGATAGTTTGAAAATTGTCTTTGTCATTTAGTGGATCGGTCGAGTTACCTTTATTGAAACTCGACCGAATGTACTGTATGAAAAATACAGAAAAAGTGATTATAACTGTTGGTGAGTTGTTTTGGGCAAAAATGGATCTGTTGCATCTTAAAAAATAAATATATTTCAACCCTAAGTGATCTCACACTCAAGAGAACACCCCCATCTATAAATATGACCCCTTGGAGTTCATTCTAAGTTTTCTCTTTCATACTATTCTAAGTTTGTGATATAGTTGAGTATGTTGCAACTTCTTGAACACCTTTCTCTCTCTAGTTTACACTTCATTTCGTGATTATGAGTGAGTTAGGCCAGTTGTAAAAGAGTTACTTCCTTGTGCTTGTAAAGCTCTCATTCCATTCCATCTTCCCTACCCCTTTCCTCCATGAAGCAAAGGTGAAGCAAGCTACTTCGAGTGAAAGTGAAGCTATTGTTGTTCTTCTTCAAGGTTGAAGAAGATATGAAGATCTTCTCCAAGTGAAGGAGAAGGCAAAGGCTGAAGATCCAAGAAGAGTGGGTAAATCCTTGAAGGTGGAAGACTTGTGCAAGAGTAGGTAAGACCTTGGAGAAGGATGAAGACTCTTGGCAAAGTGGGTAAGTCAATGGTAAGGTGGAAGACTCTTGGTGATTGAATGGGTAAGTCCTTTGGTGGTCTTGTGTTGTAACTCTTATTTGTAAATATATAGAGAAAAACACTTGCAAAGTCCTAGAGGTTGACCTCTCTAGGTACGTAGTGGACGGACTCTCTTCTAGTTTGGAGAGTGGAACTACTCTACATGACCTTGTCAAGTGCTTGCTATCAGTTCCTCTCATCCTTGCTATGCTTGTTAGTTAGGACTTCAAATTGCACTTAAGCTATTAGTTTTAATTGATATAATTTGAAGGTATAATCTATCTTGTGAGAATTTTTGAAGCTCTATTCACCCCCCCTCTAGAGCCCTAGATCCAACAAGTGGTATCAGAGTTAAGGATCTTCTCCAACAATCTCCCATGAGACGAGAATATGGATGACAACCTACTTGGTTCTCTCAACCTAGAGGGGGGATTCTCCATGCATCCTTCAATCTCTGATGGCACCAACTTCCTATATTAGAAGAGGCGTATGCAATTCTACATTCAAGGCATGAAATTTTACATGTAGAAGGTGATGGTCACACCATACAAAGAGCCAACCGGAGTTGTTGCAACATGGAGTGAAGTTGCACTCAAAGAAGCCCAACTCAATGCCAAAGCCATAAGCATCCTCTATGTAGCCCTTACCCCAACAGAGTTCAACCAGATCTCATCTTGGGACACCGCCTATAAGATTTGGGACAAATTATACATCACCTATGAAGGCACAAAGTAAGTCAAGGAGGCTAAGATCTACATGTTGAACAACCTTCTACAAAACTTCAAGATGGACAAGAATGAAGGGATTGCAGAGATGTACTCAAGACTCAATATCACCATCAATGGGCTGACTGCATTGGGTAACACCTTTGATAGAGGTGTAATCAACTCCAAAATCTTGAGGACTCTACTAAAGAGATGGGAGTCAAAGGTCACCTCCATTAAAGAAGTGAGGAGCCTTGGTGACATCCCAATCCAAGAATTCATTGGCAACCTCCAAGCACACGAGTCAAGGCTTGATAAGCAAGAAGAAGAAGCCAAGCAAGAGGAGAAGGAAGCCAAGAAGATCAAAGATAGTGCTTTCAAAGCACAAGTGGAGGCAATCATCATTCAACAACAACTTGCTTGTCGAACTTCTCCTTCCTCCTCTAGTGAAGATGATGGCCCAAGTGAGCATGAAGCCAACTACATCAAGGGCAAACACTTCAAGGGAAAGCAAGCCCCCTCCTCCTCTACTCCTAGATGCTACAAGTGTGGAAAAAAGGGGCACTACAAGAGTGAATGTCCCAAGTTAAGAAAGTCACACCACAATGGCAACTCAAAGAAAGAAGGGAAGTACAAGAAGGAGAGCAAGTACAAGAGGAAGGACAAGAAGGAAAAGAGACACAAGAATATAACTCATGTAGCCTGTGAAGCTTCATATTCAAGTAGCTAAATATTCGAAGAAGATGGAGAGTGTCACCTTGCACTCATGGCCTCTACTAGTGAAGAAATTTGTGAGGTATGAGAGGTAAGTGATATAAGCTTGCATGAGTTATCTAAGGAAGCTATTATTGACATGATTGTTTCTACCCATTCATTTTTTGCTAAATGTAAATCTAAAAGAAAATGGTTAGGAAAAATTATTGATGATTTATATGCTAATCTTGAAATTCTTAAGAATAATGAGAAAACTCATCTTGAGAGCATTGATAACTTACAAGGGAAATATCTGGATCTTGAACTCCAATACAATGGAGTTGAAGTTGAGAATGGTATCTACCTTAAGAACATTAAAACTCTTAAAAAAGAAAACCAAAATTTCCTAAAGGAGCTTAGAACCATTAAAACTAAAAATGTTGAATTTAAGCTTCTTGTTGATGATCATAGAGATGAAAGAGATGCCTATCTTAAGGAAATTCAAATACTTAAATCTGAAAATGCTAGGTTGATTGGTAAAGTTAATGTTTTATCTTCTAGACCTATCTTGCCTAGTAATGATGTTGCTTCTATTTCTCTTAAGAAGGATTCATATTTAACTGAAGCCCTCTGTCTTGAGGCCGATCTTGTACATGCTGGAGATGACATTAATAGCTTATCTTCTACTATTATTTCTCTAAATGATGATAACCATAGATTAAGAGCATCTCTATAGAAATTCCTCAAAGGGAAAAACTCCCTAAATGAAATCGTTGACCATTCTACCAAACAAAGTGGTACTAGTGGTTTGGGATTTGTAGGGGGAGAACCAAAGGGCAAGAGCAAGGTCAAAGGTAAGAAAAAGAGCAAGGAGACATCTTTCTTTGGGGATAGTGTTCTGGTACGAAGAATCCCATGGTGTGTTCTTATTGAAAGTGTAATGATCATTACTCTGCTTATTGTCCTTATAAGCCTAAGGGGACCAACCCAAAGATGAAATATGTCCCCAAGCTAACTATAATCCCAAAGTATGAGTTGGGAATCAAAATTTTCCTTTCTTGTAGGAAAAAGTAAGATTGATTGTTGACAGTGGCTGCACTAAGCATATTACAGGTGATATAATCCATTTCAAAAACTTCACTAAAAAGAAAGGAGGTTCGGTCACCTTTGGGGGCAATAAGAAAGGTAAAGTCAAAGGTGAGGGTGATGTAGGTGAATCCTTGTGTATTAAGAATGTTTTTTTTGTGTATGGCCTACATCACAATTTAGTTAGTGTTAGTCAATTATGTGACAATGGTTACCTTGTGTTAATTACTTCCTTTGAATGCTTGATTCTAGATTCCCTCACCTACCAAGTTATATATAAGGGAACTAGAAGTGGTAATCTTTATGTTATTATTCTTGACTCTATTAAGAATGTTGTTGGTATATGCCTAGTAGTCAACTCAAATGATATTTCTCTTTGGTCAGTTGAAGAAGTTGAGCAAAAAGGACTTGGTCAAGGGACTTCCCAAATTGGATTTTGAAAAGGATGAGGAATGCCAACCTTGTACTCAAGGAAAGAAAACCAAGCCCTCCTTCAAATTCAAGGGAGTCCTTAGTACTAAGAGAGCTCTTGAGCTTATTCACATTGATCTATTTGGACCAATGAGAACTCAATTGCTTCGTGGTTCCAAGTATTGCCTTGTTATTGTCGATGATTTCTCTAGATATACTTGGACCTTATTTCTCATTCTGAAAAGTGATACACTTGATGTTTTCTCAAGATTTTATAAATGAGTTGAGAATGAAGCTTCTTGCCACATCGTTTCCATCTATAGTGATCATGGGGGAGAATTTGAAAATGAGCTTTTTGAATATTTTTGTCAAGAATCTTGATATGTACACAACTTCTCTTCACCTCGAACACCTCAACAAAATGGGGTTGTTGAGAGGAAGAATAAGTCCTTATAGGAGATGGCTAGGACCATGCTTCTAGAGTATGATACTCCAAAGAAGTTTTGGGCTGAAGCTGTTAGTACCTCATGTTTTTGTGCAAAATTGGGTTTTTACACATCCGTCTTTGAAGAAAATCCCCTATGAGCTATGGCGTGGTAGGAAGCCTTCTATCAAGTATTTCCATATTTTCATATGTCCTTATTTTGTTTTGAATACGAAATATTCTCTCAACAAGTTTGATCTGAAATCTTTCAAGGCTTTCTTTCTTGACTATAGAACTACTAGCAAGGCTTATAGAGTATTTAATGTTGATCTTGCTAAAGTAGAAGAATCAATAAATGTTAAGTTTATTAAGACTAACCCATCTATTCCCAAAGATATTGTTCCAAATGATGATGTTGCAGGTGAAGTAATTCCTATTCTAAAAGAGCTCAACATCACCCAAAAGGGAAAAGAGGCGGTCCCTCAAGAAGAAGAGAAAGATGAAGAGAAGAAGGATCCAACCCCTCAATTTGCAAAGAATCATCCAAAGGAGCTGATTTTAGGTGATCCATTTGAAAGAGTGAAGGCGCGGGCTGCATTCAACAAAGAACAAGCCAACAATGCCTTCATCTCACAACTCAAACCTAAGAACGTCAAGGAAGCTCTTAGGGATGATGAGTGGATCCTAGCTATGAAAGAAGAGTTGGAGAAATTTGAAAAGAACAAAGTTTGGACCCTAGTGCCAAGACCAAGTGACAGAAAGATCATTGGCACCAAATAGGACTACCACAACAAGCTTGATGAAAGTGGCAAAGTGGTAAGGAACAAAGCAAGGTTAGTGGCTCAAGGCTACAATCAATAGGAAGGTATAGATTTTGATGAAACATATGTAAATGTAGCTAGACTTGAATCCATTCGTATGTTGCTTGCCTTTGCTAGTTACAAAAACTTTCTTCTATATCAAATAGATGTTAAAAGTGCATTTTTGAATGGTACAATTGAGGAGGAAATGTATGTTTCACAACCTCCGGGCTTTGAACATGATAGTTTACCTAACCATGTTTATTTGTTGCAAAAAGCTCTCTACGGAATCAAACAAGCACCTAGGGCTTGGTATGAGAAATTAAAGAACTTTTTGTTAGATTATGAGTATATCATGGGCAAAGTGGATTCTACCTTATTTCTAAAGCACACTTCTAACAATTTTCTTATCGTACAAATATATGTTGATGATATCATTTTGGCGGAACTAACCTTGATCTTTGCAAAGAGTTTAGGTATCTTATGCAGAGTGAATTCGAGATGAGTATGATGGGTGAACTCACATTCTTCCTCGACTTTCAAATCAAGCAAACAAAAGATGGGAACTTCATCAACCAAGGCAAGTATATAAGTGAACTACTCAAACACTTTGGGATGGAGAACACCAAGACGATTGACACACTCATGTCAAACACCGCTAAACTTGACAAAGATGAAGAAGGTGAGAAGGTAGATGAGAAGCTCTATAGAGGTATGATTGGAAGTTTAGTTTACTTAACTGCCTCTAGACCTGATATAATGTTTAGTGTTGGCTTGTGTGCTCACTTTCAATCAAATTATAAGAAATCCATCTTCTAGTTGTTCATAGGATTTTAAGGTACTTAGCCAAAACCTAAAAGTTTGGACTATGGTATCCCAAGTCAAGGGACTTTACTCTTACTACTTATAGTGATGTAGATTATGTAGGGTTCTTGATTGATAGAAAGTGCACTAGTAGCACTTGTTTTCTCCTAGGACCATGCTTGGTGCCTTGGTTTACCAAGAAATAGAGCACAATGGCATTATCAACCACCGAGACTGAATACATTGCAGTCGGGAGTTGTTGTGCCCAGGTCCTATGGATGAAGCAAATGTTCCAAGACTTTAACATTCATTTTTATGCTTCTCCTCTCTACTGTGATAATACTAGTGCAATTAACTTATCATATAATCCTATCTTGCATAGTAGAGCAAACATATAGAGGTTCGCCATCACTTTCTCTATGATCACATTGCCAAGAAGGATATCTATATTGAAAGATCTAGAGGGGGGGTGAATAGATATTTTTGGAGTTTTAAAGTTAATTAAACAATTAAACCTTTGAGCAAGAAGTAGGATGATACAAGGAAGACACAAGTACGTAGAGTGGTTCCTACCTTAGAAATCTAAGTTAGTCAATCCACTACCTGATTGTTTCCAACCGGGATTTGGGAAGTGATTAATATTATTACCTCGCAAGGATGTTACATAAAATACAATCACCTCCCTTCTACACCCTTGAAGTAGCCTTCACCTAAAGTAGCCTCAATCCTCCTAGAAGCAACCTTCTGAAGTAACTCCAAGCTCACCCTTGAAGTAGCCTTCACCTGAAGTAGCTTCAATCCTTGAGGCAGCCTTCTGAAGTAACTCTAAGTCACCGGGAGCAGCCTTCACCACCTGAAGTAGCTCTACGAATTCCTTTCAACAGCCTCCAACCTAGGAGTAGTCAAGGAAAACAAAATACAATAGAAGAGAACAAGATTGGAAGAAAGAAAACAATGTTACCAATGAGTACAATGATTTGATCCTATATCAAGTGTATTGATCTCCTATCCACTATAGATGAACGTAGTAGTGTGGTGGCTAGGATATACTAGGCTATAGGACACTAATGTAGAGCTCAAAGAAACAAATTGCAAGTGTAGCTTTGCTTACTGCTCACTAAGAATGAATCTCAAGTGTGATTGTATGCACAAGTGATGCTTTGTGTCCTAAGGCCTCTCCTATTTATAGGAATAGGTTACAAGTGCTTAGGGACGTTCTAGACACTTTCTAGGGTGTTCTTAGTGCTCAACTAGCCATTAGGTGTCCTTAAATTATATTGCAACGACTAGTTGTTTAGTGCTGAAAAGTGCAGTCCAGAAATTGTCTCAGTCGAGGAGTTTGTCAACCGAGAGTGTCTCGGTCAAGATTTTCTCCGACCGAGTGGGAGGTTGAGGTAAATATGTTGCAAAATTTGTTTTCAATTCCCAACTACTTTTTCCCTTTAGTCTAATGGCTATAGAGCTTGCTGGAAGGTCTATTCTCAGTCGAGAATATTGTCGACCGAGGGTGTCTCGGTCGAGAAGTTTGTCGACCAAGAAAGTCCTTATTTTAACATGTTAAATCATTTACTAAGTGTGTGTATCAATGTGTAATTGTGATTCTATCTTAGGGGAGGATCTATCTAAGTGTTGTGAGTGGATGGGGAAGATCTAACGCTTGATTTACATGATATCTATGTACTTGTACATTATTTACTTGTACAAGTTTTTACATTGGGTACAATCATGAAAATGATAAGCAATCTAAGCATGTTGATCTTCCAATTTGTATAGATCTTAAACTATACACTTCCTTATTTGTTTATCCCTGAAACACTCAAATAACAAGTTAGATCCACAAGAATGAAATGTTTGTCATCATCAAAATAAAGGGTTTAATAATGTCCAATTTAGCCAACAATCTCCCCCTTTTTTAAGATGACAAACATTCCTAAAATATAAAGTAAGGGAATTTAAAAAGCATGAGTTTCATACCTGAAATTTACCTTTTGTAGATATTCTCTTGTTTATTCAAGGAGTGTGTGCTAGTATTCCCAAAGAGGTATAGAACATTATATCCAACTCTTAGGGAATATAGCAATAATTTATGTAAAGCCAAGAGATTATGAAACTCAAATAATTTTGGGGAAAATATTTTTTTTATTTATATTACTTCTCCCCCTTTGTCATTTCAAAAAGATAACCATATAACCAATTTGCTCCCCCTGAATGAGATACCCCCCCTTAATTGTATACTATGACAAGAATGTCAAATTTAGCCATAATTCAAGAATCATGGTTTATTTCTCAATCATTTGCAAGGGATGTTAAGCCCTGAAATGATATGAGAATCCTTTAGCTCATAGTAGAATCAATGAATGTATTTCTCAACCATTTACAAGGGATGTTAAGCCCTGAAATGATATGATATTCTTTTAAGCTCATAGTGGAATCAATGAATGTATCTCTCACCAAATACAAGGGATGTTAATCCCTAATTTGTTTTAGAGAATTCAATTAAGATCGAAATATACTTCATATTCTAGAATGTTGTAAGCTCCCTTATAACTAAGATTAATTTAAGGATACTAAGGTCATAGCTAGCTTTGAAGTTCAATTGAATAAGTAAAGGAAAGAATCAATTTGTTTTTAACATTCTGGGAAAATATACTAAGGTTGAGTGCAGGTGAATGATTTACAAATAAGCATTTTGTCAGGCTTATTTTAGGTCGAACATGACTTCGACCTGGGCGCCCCTCGGTCGAACTCTTTTTTGACCGAGAGGCAGTTCTGTAGATATCCAATATATACATTTTCATGAGTTATCCAATGAGCCACTTCTAGAATATGACTTGATCTTGTTGTGTATGATCATTCTTTGTTCTTCATTTTTCTCATATAGGAACTTGAGAATGTTTAAAACCTTTTTGTGACTTAGGATTAAGTTTGCCCTTGCCATCATAGGACTTACTTCATGGGGGCAAAATTTGAAAATATATCTTGTTTTAATTTCTTAAAATTCTCAAACTTTAAAATGATGACGGTGATGATTATACTCTAACCAAGTTTCTTCAATTTCAATTATTTTGAGCAAAAACTCTAATGCCAATAGATTTGCCATTAGTACTTTTCTTGAATAAAACTAATATTTTACTCATGTATGCTTATTTGGGACAATTTAATCATGCAAAGTATAAAGTTTTGATTCCCGTATATTCTTCCTTTTGAGTACGGTCATTCAAATATTTGAAGCAATGTAATATGTAAATTTCATTACATATTTGAGTCACTTAAGTTAATTGCAAATGAAATATCTTATTCTTATTAAACAATTCTGATAGAGTTTTCCTCGGTCGACAAAGTTCTCGACCGAGTGAGGTTCGGTCGAAGTATTTGTCAGTCGAACATTTCTCAGGTTTTTTTGTAGGCTTAAGGTAGTAACCCTCTCGGTCGACTATTTTCTCGACCGAATTGTTCTCAGTCAACAACATTCTCGACTGATAATGTTATTGTTTCTCTAGAAAATGCAGATTTGAGACAGAAATGTCTTTGGTCAACAACTTTTTGACCAAAGAGTGTCTCGGTCGAAGTTGTTGTCGACTAATATTGTTTCTATTTTTTTCAGTAATTATTTACAAGTAAAACATAAGGTACATTCAATACAATTTTATAGAAATATGCAAATTCAAGCTCAGTTTAGTTGAGATAAGACATTTTAAATATCAAGGTAACATTTTAGGTCATATCTCAACTAATCATATTCAAATTTCCTAGGTTTGAAGTCTTAGAAACCATACTAAATCAACTTCTTTTTTCTTGTATGGGCATGAGAAAGAATAGTCCAAGACGCAAGAAATAGTGACAACAAATGGAATCAATCTCATTTCTCCTTTGAGTTGAGTTGTTCTTGGGTACAAATATGACCTTGGTCTTGGGTGCTTGTATTCTTCTAGATTTAGGATGAGATTTTCCTTTTGGAACATATCCTAAACCACTTCTTCCAATTTGGCCTGAAGAAATCTTTAGGATATTATCAAGAATACCATTGTTCACTACAAAAAATTTGGCCTTTGTTGAAGAACATTTTTGAGGAACCAAAAATCGTGAATAATGATGTCTATTTGTGAGGGCTCATCCTTCAAATATGGGACCAAATCCCTCAACCGTGTTTTTAACATTCTTAGAACGTTTATGTGAACAATAATCCCTCACAAATATATTACTCACTAATCACCCCGTGAAAAATACCATGCCAAATGTTTCCCTCCATCTCATAACCCTTCCCTCCATTCTAAAACACAACATTTGTAAATCAAAATTAAAAATAAAACACAACATTTCAGCAATCCGTGCTTCCCCCTCTCACGCCGTGCACTTCTCCCTTTCGCGCCGTGCACTTCCCCCTCTTGCGCCGTGCTTCCCCCTCTCGCGTCGTGCACTTCCCCCTCTTGCGTCGTGTGCGTCCGGCCGGTCTCCCCTCTTCGTGCCGGTCCTCCCCTCTCCACCCTCCATTGCTCCGCGCATAAACCCTCGACCTGTGCACAACAACGGAAACCCTCCACCCTCCATTACTCCGACTCGCAATCCCGACACCCTCACAAGAACGGAAACCAATTTCCCGTCCGTTGTGCTCTCGTGACGGAGTCCTTTGGACTGTGAAGACACCCCGAGCGACGGCAATGACCCCCGAGCTATTCCAGTCCAGCAGAAACGGCCTCGTGGAAGGCCCTGAACGTCGAATTCTTTCTCGAATCTTACAGGAGGGCCCCGTCGTCGTTGGTTTGCTAAGTAGTATTGCCGGCATTCGTCATCTTCCTCTTTCTCCGGCAGGCGGCGGTCGTTATATTTGAAAAAAGGTCTCCATTTCTTGTCGCCCCAGCCATCTCACCGCTATTACTGTGCTTTGTTATTCTCATCCTTTTATAGTGTTCCTCAATACTATCTATTATTTTCCTTTTATTTGTTGCATTTGTGTTTAGCGACATGTATTATTGTGTTCCATCATCTAGGTGAATTTCATTCTCCAGTCTTGAACTAAGTATTCACTAAATACACTCATTTTTTTTATAGAAACAAAAAAGAAATGTGCTTTTTATGATGTTAGTTGATATGCTCCATTCCCTAATTCGATCTCATTTGTTCAACAAATACTCTTAGTCTATTGTTGTGACAAAACAATTTAATTAGTTACTTCAAAACAATGCACATAGGACATTCTGATATCATACATATCTACTATTATAGAAAAACCTATCTCTGAGATTCAACATGTCATTCTTAACAACCACTTGGGTATTTTACAATAAAATTGTATTAAAAAGAGCGACAATGATACCTGAGGGTTATAAATATTCTAGAAGATTGTGAAAAGAAATGAACACTTACCTAAGTATCCTACCTAGAAGTTGATATGGAGATGCGGAGAAATCAGAAATTATTGATCCTATCTGTAAGAAGATTTGGAGATGGGGGTGACCTCAAAGAATTGAAGCCTTCTTATGGGTTCTTAGACATAACATGATCTTATCTACTGTGGAAAGATGCAGAAGGGGGCTTACTATGTCTCCTGAATGCTCCTGTGAGGCAAGGTAGCTGAGAAACACCCTATATAATTACCTTTATACTAATGAGTACAAGTCTAACCTCATTTGATTAGTAAATATATAATAGTCCAACTCATCTGCCATTTCTTTGTTTTATTGGATACAATGCCAAGATAAGGAATTTAATTGAGTTAAACAATTTCAATAAAATGACACAATGAAAATGATGAGTGAAAAATAAGCACATGACCAGGGACTAGGGATATTGACTACAGTAACACTGTAGTGCTACACTGAGAACTATATAGGGAGTGGAATTCTTCCATTCAACACAGAATTGACCACATGAATCAATTGTTCCTCTTTTCAAGATCAAACCATAGCCCTTCCAGGAAATTATTTTCAAGGAACTAATAGTAGGTATCAACATTTAAATAATCAATAGATCTTCAAAATAAAGAACCTCTATGATAGTAGTGAACACTTGTGTGTAAGAGAGAATTTTCTTATCATTTACCATGGAATGCACAATTACAGCTTCTATGGTAGCTTCACTTTTCTAGATGCATTTATAATAATCAATTCCATTTCCATCTTTGAGACTATCGTTGCATGTGAATCAAGATTAGCACTCCTCTTCCACATTATTTACATGTTTGAGAATATATTCTTGGAATCCAATAGTCAGGCAGTCAGTGCTTAACATGGAAAGAGGCTGGAGAATACCATAAAAAAATGGGCAATGGATTGTTTCACCACATTATTAGCATATATATCCTAAACTATCCACTCAACTACTACTATATGAAATTTGAGTACTCTCATCTTTATAATACACCTATGTACACAACCAAAAAACTCGTCTAAGCCTTCCTCAACCTCAGTGGAATCTGGAGTGTGACACTTCAGCACCATTGACTGGTTTTTCATGTTTCCCTCTAGAAGAAAGTCTCATGATCCAGGCAATTGATTTTGCATCCCAAAGCTACAGGAAAATTTCCTTCCCTAAATCTCTACATCCATGCCAAATTCGATATAAATAAGTAATATATTAAATTCTAGTTACATGAAAAAATAGAATATTTAGCATCAGTTTGTTAGGTTCCTACATGTTTTCTACTATTGGCCATTTAATTAATAAAAATAATCATTCTTTTCTTTTGATGGTAACAGAGGGCGAAACTGATTTCAGGGTCATAGACATGGTCACCCAAAAATACACACCTAAATTAGATCCCATGTAGCATTTCATTTGTGCTTAATAAAACTGCAAAAGTGAAGCTAGTGAGACCTAATTCAAAACACATTATAGTAGACCTTATATGTAAATGGTGGAGTTTACCAAGAACTGAATCAAAAGCATTCTTGGTGCTACTTTTGAAGGGTCACTTGGTTGATGGAGAGAAGATAATAAGTTGAAGCTCCTAGAAAGAGCTAATAAATTGGGAGTAGCGGTCTGTCATATCATTATTATAGAAAATTGAAAAGACATGTGAATAATTAGACAACACTAGGGTAGACTTCTCATTTTAATAGAAGCACACCTTACAGTAAAACTGAGTGAAAAATATAATGGGCTCACTTAGAAGATGCAAAAAATTGCAATAGAAGTATTATTTTGTTATAGCTAGAACTATATCAAGTAATTCTACTTTTTAGCATGAGCAATCAGACTAGAAAACCCTTCCATAGCAATGATGGAGAGAAAAGGAGCAAGGGGGTCACCTTGCCTAATAGCTCTTTTAGGAAAAAAAGATTCAGTGGGTATGTCATTGATAAGAATCTGAAGACTAGTAGTAGAAAAAATTTCTTGGATCCAATGGATAAAACAAGAAGGGAAATTCATTTTAGATAGAATGCATAATATATACTACCAATTAACAACTTTCATCACATATTCTCCAACTGTCTCCCAAGCTGATTTAAAAACCACATGAATAGGAACATGGATCATCACTATATCTTGACTAGGAACTTCTAACACTTCTGCATTATCAATATCAACAAGATTGACAACCTTACCAATTTCAGTGTGAGGTTTTGCCATTTTTTCAACAAAGCAAACAGGGTCGTGCAACCAGAGAATTACCAACACTCTTTCATAAAGCTAATTTGAGCATCCACCTCCTTCACCTCATTTATAAGGGGCATCCTGACTTTTTCACTGCTAATTGGTTTATAGTTCAGACTGAAATTTCCAACAGTAGTGCCGATATTATAGAAAGCAAGAAGCATAAGGTGGGTGGACAAGATGGCCACATCATCGTCATACAAGCACTTTTTTCAAAAAGAAGATGATTAATTATTGATATATTTTCATATATGTTTATCTTTATTGCACATATAGGAGTTAAAGATGTTGAATGATAAATGGACAACAAATAACTAGTCATACTCGTCAAGGTGGCTAGGTGGTTTTCACCACCCAAGGGGTGCCTATACTACAGATATAAAATATGAAGAACAAATTTACTCTAAATCAGACCTATATCAGGTTACTCGATTATTTATATATATATAATCAAGGAATATAAATACCTAGATAGACTGAAAGGAATATAATCAATATACTATTTGAATTGCATATATATATATATATTTCTTGTAATGTGTGCTTAACTTATTATATATTTTCCTTCATGTAGATGGATTTCCTAATAGATCGGAGTTGGATGTATATTGGGAACAGAGTGCGAAGTGATGTATTCAAGGTAGGGTTATGAAAGTTCATTGAGTTTTCTCTTATCCATCAGAGACCAACTAGACAGGGGAAATTAATATGTCCTTGCAAGGTATGTTTGAACAGATACCTTAAAACAGAGGAGGAGGTATTCTCACATGTATTACAAAAAGGATTTGTGCATAGGTATGATGTTTGGACGTTTCATGGGGAGGTGATTGGTAGGAGCAATCCTGTTGTGGCACCAAACATGCCTAGCACCGACAATATGCATCAGATGCTGGAGGATTTGTTTGGTATGGGTGACACAACAAATGACCACTCTACTGAAGCTACAGAGGAACCTGCAAATGTAGATGCACAAAGATTTTACAAGCTACTAAAAGAGGCAGATCAACCACTCTATAGAGGTTGCACAAGTCATTCTAAGCTATCGTATTTGGTTGCCTTGCTATTTCTGAAGGAGGAATCTGGATGGTTCAACGATTCTTTCACAAAGTTGTTACAGTTGATTATTTTAGGATTTCCAGAAGAAAATTGTCTATTCCCGGAGACGTACTATGAAGAAAATGTGATCGTGAAGGATTTACGACTTGATCATTCTACTATAGATGTATGTACAAATAATTGCATGCTTTTTTGCAAAGATACAACTTTAAAAGAAAATTGTGATACTTGTGGTGCTTCAAGATGGAATGAAAAGCAATACAAAACAAAGGGAAAGAAGGTAGCTGCTAAGTTCATGTATCACTTCCCTTTGATACCTCGGTTAGAGAGGCTCTATATGTCTTCTTCTATTGCTAAAGATATGATTTGGCCATCTGAAGGAAAAGGCAAGGATGGTCGTATTCATCATCCTTCAAACACACCAGAATGGTTGTCTATTGATGCCAGGTATCCAGACTTTGCTGCTGAACCACACAATATTAGATTGGCATTAGCAACAGATGGATTTAATGCATTTGGCAATATGAGTGCATCACATAGCATCTGGCCTATGTTGGTGACACCTCTCAATCTTCCGCCTTGGCTTCTTATGAAAGAACAATTTATTATGATGTCCCTATTAATCCCAGGTCCACATATGGTTGGCAATGACCTTGATGTATACTTGGAGCCATTAATTGAGGAGGTGCAACTACTTTGGGAGCTTGGAGTCAAAGTTTATGATGCATATAGAAAAAGGAACTTCACTATGCGGGCAATGATTTTATGGACCATTAACGATTTTCCAGCATATGGTGACTTATCTGGTTGGAGCACTAAAGGTAAGAAAGATTTGGGATGTCCTTGTTGTAATGTGGAGATTGTATCAAAATGGTTACAGTTTGGGAAAAAGCAATGCTATGGTTTCCATCGACGTTTTCTTCCAATGAATCATCCATATAGACGTGATAGGAAAAATTTTGATGGTGAAAAAGATTTTCGACTTCCACCTAATCCACTATCTGGAGAAGATATACTGAGGCAATTTGATGGATATGAAAATATCACATTTGGAAAAATGAATAAGCGCCAGAGGCTTGGAGATCAAATTCAACCATTACCTCCTGGTTGGAATAAGATAAGCATCTTTTTTCAGCTACCTTATTGGAAGTATTTATCTGTTAGACACAATCTGGATTGATGCACATAGAAAAGAATGCGTGCGAGAATATTTTAAACACATTATTGGGTGATTCTAAGAAAAGTAAAGACAACTTACAAGCTCGTCAAGATATGAAGAAAATGTGCATTCGAAGAGATTTATGGCCAGTAGATGTAGGTGACCGCTATTACTTGCCTCCAGCATCTTACACCATGACTAATGCGTAGAAAGATAAGTTCCTATCGGTGTTAGAAAAGTTGAAAGTTCCTGATGGCTATTCTTCTAACATATCTAGGTGTGTTAGCAAATCTGATAGAAAACTTGTTGGGCTGAAAAGTCATGATTGCCATGTTCTTATGCATCAACTTCTACATGTTGCCTTGAGACATTGCATAAGCTTATATGTGTACAAGCCTATTGCTAATTTGTGCTCATTTTTCAACAAGCTTTGCTCTAACATCATTGATGTGGAGGAATTCAAAGAATTGGAACAAGAAATTGTTGTCACTCTTTGCCAGTTGGAGAGAATCTTCCCTCCTTCTTTCTTCACCATAATGATGCATTTGCCCATTCATTTAGCTTATGAAGCCAGGCAAGCCGGATCTGTCCGAACTAGGTGGATGTACCCAATAGAGAGATACTTGAAGAAATTGAAGAAGTATGTAAGAAACAAAGCTAAACCGGCTGGTTGTATTGCTAGTGGCTATTTAGCTGAAGAAAGTTTGACATTTTGTGCTAGGTACTTGCATAATTTTGAGACAAAACTCAACCGCACTCCTCATAATGTTGATGGATCTCCAATTATAGTTGGAGTGTCAAGAAATTTCGACATCCACACTTTGGAACAAGCCCATCGTTATGTCCTTTTCAATAAAGAGGAATTGGATGTTTACAGAAGGTAAGATTTAATTACGTCCTTAAATTCTTGCTGATATTTGTATATTTGTTGTACATTAATTTAGACACTTCTTATAAAGCAGTGAACACATGTGTATTCTTCAAGATATGGAACCCAACATTGCCCCACAGACCCTAGAAACAAAACATGCAAAGGAGTTTTCTAAGTGGTTGAAAGAGCATGTAAGTGTCAAACATAAATATTGTTGTCACTCTTAATGTTCAAGTTAGTGTAGATTACATTAATGTTTTACTTTTTTATGAAGGTAATGCAAAAGCGAGAGATTAGGCCAAACAATATTAGCGATGATTTGAGATGGTTATCCCAAGGCCCTTGTGCTGAGGGAATGTCTTATGAAGGATTTTCGGTCAATGGATATCGTTTCCGTTCAAAGCACATTGAAAGTACATGTACTACACAAAATAGTGGAGTGTATTTGTGTGCTGACACTTCAAGTTATTCAAGTGGTAGAGATCGAAATCCTATAAATGCTGAAGTCACGTACTATGGCCACTTAGAGGAGGTTATTGAGCTAACTTATGGTCCAGGAATCAAAGTTCCGTTGTTCAGATGTTCTTGGTATGATGAAAGCACTTCTAACGGGTTGCAAATTGATGAATATGGGTTCACACAAATCAACACTTCAAGGATAAAAAAAAGGAGGAACCCTTTATCCTGGCTTCTCAAGCATTGCAATGCTTTTATGTGAAGGATCCTAATGCTGATGATTGGTGCACAGTGCTAAAGCATCCTCCTAAAGATTATTCTGAAGTACCTCTTATTGAGAATTGCTTGACTGGTTTACAATATGAAGCTATTGATGGTGGTCTAACTAGTGATGTGTCTTGGATGAGGAGTGACACCGAGGGATCTTTTGTTGATAGAACTAAAAAAAGAATGATGGGGCTAATGTTTAGTTCATTAATCTGTCTGTTTTCATCAAATTATTTTGTTTGCAAGTCTAGAATAATTTATTTGGGGAATATGTTCTATTGCATTTTTTGGAAAACTGTTACTATATGGCATATTCTTTGCAATTTATTTAGTCTTGTTTCATATACTAGCAAGTAGGACATCATTATTCTTTTTTGGGATATGAAATCGAGGTACTCTACAATTTATATGTTTTTCAAATGTTGAATATTCATATGTTGGTGTCTCATATTCTCCGCAATTTATTTGTTTTTCAAATGTAGCTACTACTTTTGTTACTGACATTTCTGCACTAATAATCTAATTTTTTTTCTTGTCAGTTGAAGGATGGCAGGAAGAAGAATAACTAGATCTAGTTGTAACAACACACCCAATAAACCTATTGCTATCCCTCCATCCACAATTGTAGAAAATTGTGAGGATGAACCTACTCTACTGTCCAACAATATTGAAAAGGATGTAACAGTTGAAGAAAATGTTGAGGATGAACAGGAGAATAGGAAGTATGGACGTGGGCCTGCAAGCGAGCAAAGCCTACTTCCTAAGCAAGGGGAGCCACATCACAAGGTCCAATGGGATTATGAAGGAAATGCTATTGGGGAGAATGGTGCCAAATTGAATCGTTATTGTCATATGCTAGCAAGGAAACCACACATATGGCATCTAGACTTGAAGTGGAACGAACAACCACAACAAGCTTTTGCAGATAGAAAATCATTTATTGAGGTAATCTTTTTCATAAAAAGACCAACAAATTGTATGATTGTTATATCTAAAGTAATATTTTCTATGTTTTTTGTAGAAATACGTTGATTTAGGCAGTCACCCTAATGCATGGAATCACATTGATGAACACATTAGCAAAGGGATATCAGTGTGGAGGGCACGTGTAAAGAAAGATTACTATGAAAAGTACAAGATTGAACCAGAATTGATGATGAAGAAAGTTGAGAAAAATGCTTCCATAGATATGGACCAGTTTAAAAATCTTGTTAAAGAATGGGGAACTGAGAAGTCTAAGGTACAATGGTTTCATATAACTTGCATGTATACTTATCTACTTTTTCTAATTATATGTTTCTTATGGTTTAGAAAATTTCCGTGATCAACAAGGAAAACAGAGCAAAAAAAGTGATGGATCATACCACAGGATCAAAGCCATGGAGTTGTTATCGGGAAGAAATGGTATTAATAATGGACACTTGTCTTTCTTAGTAGGATTTGAACATATAACATGGACAATTATTATGTTATCTATCATGTGTAGGTCAGTGAAGATCAACCCGTTGTGCCTCTTAACAAATTTTTGGAAAAAGTTTACGACAAAAGCCCACAAGTGGTTAGAAAATGGATATTTGCTTTCCTATGATGTCTACAAAGCTACATATGCTTAGATATCTCAATTTAAGCTTTCCTTTTATGATGCTTTCTAATTACATCTTGAAATCTCTGATATTGTGGAAAACCAAGTAGCAAACCAAGAAGAAATAGATCCTAGAAGTGTTGATAATCTAACACGTGATGCTTATTTGCAAGTTTTAAATCCTTCCAAAAAGGCTAGGATCCGAGGTGTTGGAATTGGGCACAAAGAGATAGGACATAGGGGAAAAGCTGCCCGTATAAGATATGAAATGCTTCTTGAGGAAAGCAATGCAAAGGATGTATGTTGGATTATAACTAAAATTGAACTATTAGTTACAGCTAGTCTATTAGATCGATGTTTGTAATTTGTTTTCTATTTCAGGATAAACTTAAGGAACTTGAAGAAACAGTAAATGGATTGAAGAACTCCATCTCCCAAATAATGACTTGGTATAATCAATCACAGATAACTTAGATTCAGTTGTCTATGTCAATGTAATATATAATTTTTTTTTGACATTGTTGATCTATTTGTTATAGGATGGCGGTATTAATGTTGATTGTGCAGCTGAATACCCCAATCAGAATACTACAAGTGTCTTACACATGCAAAGTGGCACAAATAGGTCGGGTGTGGGTTCTTTTCACATACAAGACAATACAAGTAGTGGTGCAGACGTAGGCATGTTTCCCAGGCAAAATAATTCAAGCGGGGATGGCTTAGGAAGACTTTCTAGACAAAGCAATTCAAGGGAGACTGGAGTAGGCATGCTTTCCATACAAGGCAATTCAAGGGAGAATGGAATAGGCAGCTTTCCATACAAGGTAATAGACATCCACTAATCTTTCAGCCACAGGTACCTCATAACAGCTATAGATTATTTTCAATATTCATACACATAAGAATATTAACATGTACACTTTATTAAAGGCTGTAGTTGAAAGTTGGTGCCCTACTTCTGGTAATAATCGACAAAGTCATCCTCAAATGCAGAGCACACCAAGCACATCTTCATCAATGTCTTTCACACCAAGAACTCAGCGTTTAAATCAGGTATTCAATATGTGCTTGATTAAACTTCCAGGGTATCCATCCATATATATTGTACTTATACCAAATATGATATATAAGGCCAAATCAAATATATAAGGCAGGAATCTACTTAATGGTTAATGCCCATGTGGTTCTATATTTCCAGACACTTTGGGTATCATGGTTATGTATGTAGTTATTGTTATCCTCTTTCATCTCAGTCTACTTATCTATTGTTATCTCCATTAGATGAAATCTTCCAGTTATCTTAGGCAGTCAAAATCTTAAAGGTTTTTGTTCTTAATGACATGGAATGTATATCGAGATCAATGAACTGTGGAAAAAGAAGTTTAAACCTCAGTTAACTGATTAAGTAGCTTGGTTACACCAGTGTAACCCTGACTGTGCATCATTCACCAGTCCATTCAAGAAAAACTGTTACTCTTTGGTTTAGTTACTGTCATGGTTTGGTTTTCATTCAAGCTCTGATGCTAATTCAGTTTTGGCTAGGCCAATAGTTTGGTTTCCTTCATGTCTTGAACTGCTGAAAATGACTAATCCAAAAAACTACAGCTTGAACTGCAGCTTAAACTGCAGCTTGAACAAAATAACTAATCCAGAAAACTACAGCTTGAACTGCTGAAAATGAAAACTGCAGCTTGAACAGTGGAAAAACTAGGTAGATTAGGTGAGTAGCACGGTCGTGGTGGGTAGGGGTGAGCACGGTCGTGGTGGAAGAGAACGGCCGTGTTGGTTAAAATGGCTAAATGTCAGGTTGGTGGTAAAAAATGGGCCAAAATGGCCACGACCGTGGTGGGTAGGGGTGAGCACGATCGTGGTGGAAGAGAACGACCGTGTTGGTTAAAATGGCTAAATGTCAGGTTGGTGGTAAAAAATGGGCCAAAATGGCCACGGCCGTGGTGGGTTGAGGGTAGCACGACCGTGGTGGCAGTTGGTAGCACGGCCGTACTGCGCAGCACGGTCGTGGTGGGATCTGGTAGCACGGTCGTGCTGCGTGGCACGGCCGTGGTGGGTGGTCGTAGCATGGCCGTGCTGCGTAGCACGACCATGATAGAGTATGCTCTGCAGCTGCTTGAAAACTGAGATTTTTCATGTGATTTCTTCATTTGCAGCACGACCGTTCTGTGTTACCACGGCCGTGTTGGGGGCTTAGCTTGCACTTTGAGCTTCAAATTTCATTATCCATGGAATTCTTTACTTAAGCTTGACTCTTGGCCACTAGGGGTAGGTTGGGGGAGCTCTGGGGCCTTCTTTGGGCCCCTCCATCTCTCTCGTCCATCGAAGTGTGGTCCAAGTACCTGAAAAACATGCAAATAATGTCCATAAGTGCATTTTATACAAATAAGCATATTAGGGGGAATGACATGCAATCTAATAGGTATAAATGTGATTGAAAAACAAAAAGACACAAGATTAAGCCCTAAAATAGGGTTGAATCAATCATCACCCGTCATGCAGCTTTTATACACATCCTTGTACTAAGTTCAATCATAATTTTAGTTTATGGGTGCATGTTGCTGCTATGTTGGTTCACTTACATTTATCTCTACTTCGCACTCACTCTGATTCCTTTTTGTATTTATATTGATAGGGTAGAATTACTTTTAATGATGGATTTTGACGGACAATGCACCTGGGAGTAGACCAAAACCGAAATATAAGGGTATGTTGTTTGTTGTACTATGATTTATGTATTAACTTTAAATTCTATTAATATAATGATTTGTCATTTTTAGGAGAAGAATATTCAAGTACCTAACCGTATGAGGCCTGTAATTGATGAAGAGTACCACACCATTTGACGGAATATGGAGACATTATAGATCTTAAGAGTTTCTAGAATGATATGTTGATTGTCATCAATCTCAAATTTTAGAACCATATGTACTCTTTATTTATATCAACGTTGAGCACACAATGTATGGATAATATTTTGCTTCAATAACAAAAATTGGTTTGAGGTGATTTAACATTTTTATGTGTTATTTTGGTGTTGAATCTTCTTATGATGTCATGTGAATTAGTATAAAAATATTACTTGAGGTTATGTATACAAAGTTTTCATTTAAAATTTGATATTCACTATAGTAACAATTAATTAACATTTAACAAATCATTCAATAATCAGTAACCAAATCATTTACAGTAGTCCCTCATAAATATATTGATGAAGGTCCAGATTGACCATCAAAATTGCATTGATGACGACCACATAGCCCCTCAAAAATAATATTAATGAAGGCATTATCCCTTCAAAAATATATTCTCCAGGACCATCAAGTCCCTCAAAAATATATTTATGAGAACTAAACATGCCCTCAATAATGTTATTATGAAGGCTAAATAGTCCCTCAAAAATGTATTTATGAAGGATAAATAGTCCCTCAAAAATGTATTTATGAAGGCTAAATAGTCCCTCAATATAAAATTCTTAAGGGTCAGTTGGTCCGTGACAATTGTATTCGTGAGGGCCACTGGTATTTGTCACATGAGTTCTCTTCACAGACCATTTGTGAGGGCCAGACTCACAACCGTCCCTATTTGTGAGGGCCTGTAGAGAGGGGTTTGTGACAGGACTCACTCGTGAATAATGGCCCAATTTTTACTAGTGGTTTTTCAAACTACTAATTTTCTTTTGTAACTTAGCAATTTTATCCATTCTTCTTTTAATATCTAACTTTGCTTGATCTAGATTAGATAACAAACTATCTCTTTCTTTGATAATAGCATCATAATCTGAATGAGTTCACAAGATAGGTTGGGTTTGAAGATCATTCAATTTTGTAAGTAGTTCAACCTTTTCTTGAGAAAGATAACATAGTTTGTTTCTAGAGTAAGCAACTTCATATTGCAATCATTAAAAGAGGATTTCAAAGTAGAATTTTTAGAAATAATACTTTCCTTTTTAGAAGAAAGACCATTTAATTGAGCATATAATTCTTCATTAGTTTTTGTAACTCTTTTTATTTTCTTTTTACAATCAATATATTTATCATGTAATTCATCAATGCTACCAACTAACTCTTCCTTAGATAAATAAAAAAGACTTACCTCATCTGCTTCTTCATTTGTTGTAGTAATAAGGCACTCCACTTCTTCTTCTCCATCCTCACTATCATCACTTGAGTCATCCCATGCAGCTTTGTAGGCTTTTTCTTTCTTCTTGTGAGATGATTTCTTTCCCTTCTTGAGTTTGGGACAATCACTTTTTAAATGTCCATTTTTGCCACGTTCAAAGCACCTAGAAGAAGAAGAAACACTAGAAATTTTGTTAGTTTTAAATCTTCTATACTGCTTACCATTTACAATGAGAGTTTCTTCTTCACTGTCTTCTTCACTTGTATCGTGACTAATTTTAGTTGTTTCCTTGAATACAATATCCTTTCTTTTCTCCTTTTTGTGTTCAGCCGCCAATCTTTCTTCTTCTTCAAGGGTGACCTCATGAGTCTCTAAGTTGCCAATGAGCTGCTCCATCCTCAATCTAGTGAGATCATTGGCTTCTTCAATGGCTGTCACCTTTGGTTTGTACTTTGGAGGCAAACACCTAAGGATTTTGGATACATGATCTTCTTCACTGATGAATTTTCTGAATGCACTCAAACCATTAATGATAGTAGAGAATCTTGCATACATTTCACTAATGGACTCATTTGGTTCGATATAAAATTGTTCAAACTTTTGTTTAAGCATACTAATCTTAGAATTTTTAACTTGTACAGTTCCCTCATGTGTAATAGAAAGTCTATGCCAAATATCATATACAGTTTCACATGAAGAAATTCTATTGAATTCACTTATCGATATAGAATAATATAAAATACTTACAACCTTGGCATTTAGTTGAGCTTGTTTTACCGTATTGGCATCCCACATAACATACTCGATTTTCGGAAGCATGTATGGAGTAGACACCATCCTCCAAAGTTCCCAACTAATGCCTTGAAAATAAAATTGCATCCTTCTTTTCCAATAGTTGTAGTTGCTTCCATCGAATGGTGGTGGAAGATCTACGTAGGTTCCCTCCAAGTTTAAGTTGTTGAGTACACCATCCCCCATTCTTCAAGACTTGTTAAAGCTCCTTGAAGACCTGCTCTGATACCAATTGAAAGATCTAGAGGGGGATGAATAGAGTTTTTTGGAGTTTTAAAATGAATTAAACAATTAAACCTTTGAGCAAGAAGTAGAAGGAAACAAGGAAGACACAAGGATGTAGAGTGGTTCCTACCTTAGAAATCTAAGGTAGTCAGTCCACTACCTAATTGTTTCCAACCAGAATTTTAGAAGTGATTAATTGTATTACCTTACAAGGATGTTACATATAATACAATCACCTCCCTTCTACACCCTTGAAGTAGCCTTCACCTAAAGTAGCCTCAATCCTCCTAGAAGCAGCCTTCTGAAGTAACTCCAAGCTCACCTTGAAGTAGCCTTCACCTAAAGTAGCTTCAATACTTGAGGCAGCCTTCTGAAGTAACTCCAAGTCACCAAGAGAAGCCTTCACCACCTGAAGTACCTCCACAAACCTCCTTTCAACAGCCTCCAACCTAGGAGTAGTCAAGGAGAACAAAATACAATAGATGAGAACAAGATTGGAAGAAAGAAAATAATGTTACCAATGAGTACAACACTTTGATCCTATATCAAGCGTATTGATCTCCTATCCGCTATATATGAACGTGGTAGTGTGGTGGCTAGGAGATACTAGGCTATAGGACACTAATGTAGAGCTCAAAGAAACAAATTGCAAGTGTAGCTTTGCTTGTTGCTCACTAAGAATGAATCTCAAAAGTGATTGTATGCACAAGTGATGCTTTGTGTGTCCTAAGGCCTCTCCTATTTATAGGAATAGGTTACAAGTGCTTAGGGACGTTCTAGACACTTTCTAGGGTATTCTAAGTGCTCAACTAGCTGTTAGGTGTTCTTAAATTATATTGCAAAGGCTAGTTGTTTAGTGCTGAAAAGTGCAGTCCAGAACTTGTCTGGGTCGAGATTTTCTTCGACTGAGTGGGAGGTTGAGGTAAATATGTTGCAATATTCATTTTCAACTCCCAACTACTTTTTCCCTTTAGTCTAACAGCTATAGAGCTTGTTGGAAGGTCTATTCTCGTTCGAGAATATTGTCGACCGAGGGTGTCTTGGTCGAGAAGTTTGTCGACCGAGAAAGTCCCTATTTTAACATGTTAAATCATTTACTAAGTGTGTGTATCAATGTGTAATTGTGATTCTATCTTAGGGGAGGATCTATCTAAGTGTTGTGAGTGGATGGGGAATATTTAACGCTTGATTTACATGATATCTATGTACTTGTACATTATATACTTGTACAAGTTTTTACATTGAGTACAATCATGAAAATGATAAGCAATCTATGACACCCCGCCATCACACAGACAACGAGATGACATGTGAAAACGTACAGAACCATATATTATAGAAAACACGGGTTAATTAGAACCGATTGTGGAAAGCATATGTGAGAGAACTTTTTCATCCATATCCTATAGAAAGACATGTTATATAATCATTCACAAGCCATATTATAGGTCCACAGCTTATCAGAACCAGCTGTACTGTCAGCACCATAGTTCAACACCTATTTATACATACATAATGGTTATGTACGACCAGCAGTAGGATATATAAAAATTACAACAGCTAAACATTATGAAACAACGTCAAACATCTCCGATAACCTGAGAGTACATGGATGACTTTAGGATTCTACTACAAAATCACCAAAACAGCAGCATGTTGACGTGGCTTATATTATCGCACTAACAAACTCACTTAGGGTTGAAATCCCTAAGTTTTTAACCAAAACAACATGCAATAATACCACCCGCAAGAGGATGGGTCTTATCACACTATAGTTGAGGATCGAATCCCAAGGGACAACGTTTTTAAGAATCTTTCTCTAGTCGAATCTAGCTGAATCAAGACTAATATTTAGAACAAGGTTGGTTGATTTTAATTAAACTAAATACGAGGAAAGTAAAAGAGCAGGATTAAAGGTTGATTAAAGATTAATGATGGAAATCGCTAGGATGGTCCCGGGTTTCACCACCACTACACATGCAATCACATCCAAACATCAAACATCCAGGCAAGATATAACCATACAAATAGAGCTGTTGCAGAACCCCCCATATGGGCGTCAAGTTCGTGTAAGCATCACCTTAGGTATCAGATGTCTCATCACCATCCAGATCACATACTTACGGCTCCGAAGATACATAAATCCAAATGAAATTGTGGGCCCCCTATATAGGCGTCAGGCACACAGAAGCGTCACCGTGGGCTAGATGGCTCGTCACCACACGGTTCATACACTTACGACCTCAAGGAATCCCATTCTATTTCTAGTTTGGGAGTCAACCACGTTAATCGATATTCAAAACCTACGTATAGAAGTTCTCACAACATAGGAAACGAACAAGATATATGCAAGCAGGTGATCAATCCGAAAGGCACACATCGACGATTAACAACGAAATGAAAGATTATATACATGCCATGGAATGTTTAACAAAAAGATATGAAATCATGGGTAGCGGGGCTGGTCCCCACACCCCAGCGAAAGTAAACTACTCGCTCATGGTGAGAAGAACAAGAAAAATAAGAGAAAGAGAAGATTCCGCCATGAGCATGGTGAAGAAGATGATCGCAGCTCGATGGAGAAACGGTCTTCTACACGATGTCGGGGCAGATCTGGAGGAGGAGGGAAGAACACCACAGTAGACAGGGTGGATCTTCTCTCTCCTCCTTCTTCTTCTTCTTATAGTCCTCGCTCACCATAGGAGGAGCAGGTCGTGGACGAGATGGTGGCGTGGAAGTGGCGTAGATGCAGCAGATCTAGATCTAGATCTAGATCTAGATCTGGACGAGGTGGCTTGCAGATCTGAGTCTTCACTCCAGATCTGGGTGAACAGGCTGCAACACCACCACGGGGGTAGGTTCTTGGCTATGGAGATCGTCTCCTTAGGCCCAGGATAGACCTGCAGCCTAACGGCGTCTGGAGATAATGATTTGACTGACTGGAGTCGTGTCCTATATATAGGCAGGCTGGGCACCGACTTAAAATTGCAACCTTGTCATTTCTACAGCGGGTCGTGGCACTTGTCGTGGTCGCGGTGTTTGTCGTGGTCGCGGCACTTGTCGTGGTCACTGTGTTTTTCGTGGTCGCGACGTTTGTTGTGGTCGCGGCACTTGTCATGGTCGCGGCATTTGTCGTGGTCGCACCACTTGCCATGGTCGCGGAACTTGTCGTAGTCGCGGCATTCGTCGTGGTCGCGACGTTTGTCCTGGTCGCGGTGTTTTTTGTGGTCGCGGCACTTGTCGTGGTCGCGGAGTTTGTCGTGGTCGCAGAACTTGTCGTGGTCGCGGCGTTTGTCATGGTTGCGGCATTTGTCGTGGTCGCGGCATTTGTCGTGGTCGCGGCGTTTGCTGCTGATCACGGGTATATGGCTACAACCGCGGTCTTCATTTTCTTGTCAGGTCGCGGGGTTGTGAAGAGTTTGTCACGGTCGTGGGTGTTTCCGCGGGCGGGATGATAGGTCGCGGCCTGAGGTGTGGTCATGGTCTAGATGAAGAAGATCACCGCGGTCGCGGTATATGGAGTCGCGGTCGTGGCTGGCTGCAGGTTGTTCTTGAGGTTGAAGATAGGTGGTGGTGGCACAACGGTGAGGTGCAGAGGTTGGATGGTGAGGGTGGTGGATCCGCGGGGGTAGGCAGAGAGGTGTAAGAAGGCCGTGGTCGCGGCATTGACTACTTCAGGCCGCGAGGTTTTTGGAGATCGTGATCATTTTGCCGCGGTCGCGGCTAGGTCAGGATGGGCCGCGGGTAATGTATCCTCCAAGAGAAGGGTCGCCTGAAAGGGAAAAGGAGGAGGGGCCCTCGTTGACCAGCCATTGACCAGAGCTAAACAAAGCCCAAAATTGGGAAATGGACCAAAACTCGGACCCAAAGCTCGATTTGACCTGCCAAAAACGATGTAAAAATCCAATTAAATCTGTGATAATTCAATTAAGCTCAATTACTCATATAGTAGAAAGTATAGGTAATAAAAGCTCATTAAAGCAGTTTAGCCAAGTCATTTCGCATATTTAGAAGATAAAGCCAATAAAGGTGACTAATCAGTGTAAATATGGGTCAAATGACGCGATTGGACTCATCACTTGTCGTGGTCGCAACGTTTGTCGTGGTCGCGGCACTTGTCGTGGTCGCGGCGTTTTTCGTGGTCGCGGCGTTTGTTGTGGTCGCGGCACTTGTCGTGGTCGCACCACTTGTCATGGTCGCGGCACTTGTCGTGGTCGCGGCGTTTGTCCTGGTCGCGGCGTTTTTCGTGGTCGCGACACTTGTTGTGGTCGCGACGTTTGTCGTGGTCGCGGAACTTGTCGTGGTCACGACGTTTGTCGTGGTTGCGGCACTTGTCGTGGTCGCGACGTTTGCTGCTGATCACGGGTATATGGCTACAACCGCGGTCTTCATTTGCTTGGCAGGTCGCGGGGTTGTGAAGAGTTTTCCGCGGTCGTGGGTGTTTCCGCGGGCGGGATGATAGGTCGCGGCCTGAGGTGTGGTCACGGTCTAGATGAATTGTGGTCGCGGCATATGGAGTTGCGGTCGCGGCTGGCTGCAGGTTGTTCTGGAGGTTGAAGATAGGTGGTGGTGGCACAGCGGTGAGGTGCAGAGGTTGGATGGTGAGGGTGGTGGATCCACGGGGGCAGGCAGAGAGGTGTAAGAAGGTCATGGTCACGGCATTGACTACTTCAGGCCGTGGGGTTTGTGGAGATCGCGATCATTTTGCCGCGGTCGCGGCTAGGTCAGGATGGGCCGCGGGTAATGTAGCCTCCAGGAGAAGGGTCGCCTGAAAGGGAAAAGGAGGAGGGGCCCTCGTTGACCAGCCATTGACCAGAGCTAAACAAAGCCCAAAATTGGGAAATGGACCAAAACTCGGACCCAAAGCTCGATTTGACCTGCCAAAAATGATGTAAAAATCCAATTAAATATGTGATAATTCAATTAAGCTCAATTACTCATATAGTAGAAAGTATAGGTAATAAAAGCTCATTAAAGCAGTTTAGCCAAGTCATTTCGCATATTTAGAAGATAAAGCCAATAAAGGCGACTAATCAGTGTAAATATGGGTCAAATGACGCGATTGGACTCAGATGAATATGCATTCATCAAAATACCCCGAACTTAAATGTTGCTCGTCCTCGAGTAATACAAAATCTGAAACGGTCGCCTAATGAATTCTTTCAACTCGTGTGATTGCTTCATCTTCACATCACGATTGTTTCTCTTCTGCTTGGTATGACTAAGTGTCTTAACATCCTGAGATCACAGAACACATTTTACCATATCTTCATTCCCGAGTTCGCTTCCCAATATCACTTCCTCTCTACTTTTTCCAAAATCAAGCATGTCGGAGAGTTTCGTAAGAGTCCAGAGATACCCGCAGAACAACAAGTGTGCACCTGATCTGACACTGGTGTTTTTGGCATTCATTGTGCCTGTAGGTGGAAAAGGGAGTGAAGGGTGGTATGGAAGGAAGAAATAAATCTCTCCTCTATTCGACTTGAGATTTTTATTATATGATTTGCAATTTCATTGATTGCATTTTTTTGTGCGAATCTCTCCTCTATTCGACTCGAGATTGCATTTCTTTTTGTGTGCGCTTCGGCATCTTTTCTTGGTGATACGCCCCTATTTCATAGTGAGGGGTATGGAAGAAGCAGAAAGAGAGGGAGGGTGTACCACCCCGAACTTAGGGTTTGGCACTAAATTGGCTATTTTTGTTTGGTTTTGATGAACGGAGGGGTACGAAGATGATAGAAGAAGTGTAGAAAAGAGTTCAGATTAGAATGCAACTTGATTTACAATTCAGTGCACCGGGTCATTCTCCTTATCATACTCTGCTCAAATAATGACTTGATGAGGATCTGGTGGAGATTCCATGCTACTATTCCACTAGTCAGATAGGAAGCACAACGTGTTTGATCCCTCTCAGTTTGACGGATACTTGCCATATCTACTGATCATGATGTTAGGATTCATAAGCTTCACGCGGTGATTTCTAATCATTGTCTAGTTTCAGAATTTGTTCTCCTTGAGGCTTCGCTCCGAATAAGGAGGGTATAATGATTTAAAACTGCATGGAAAAATAGGATAGCCGCCTAGGTAAAGGCTTTGATTGAAACAAAAGTGTCAAAACTTCATCAAGTTCCACTTGTTATGAAAATGTTTGAAAATTTTGAAAAATTTTGAAAAATTTGCTCAAAATTGCAACAATGAGATCTTAAGTCTGAAATGGATAGGAGAGGGTGGAAAGTAAGATACGTACCACCCACCCTCCACCCCAAACTTAGAAATTTGCTCGTCCCGAGCAAACTCTAAATCCGAGATGGAGGGGAACACTCGTGCCGGTTGGTCCACCAGATGTGGTTGTATTCCTTTCGGCGACGCGTCCTCCATCTGAAATCTCAAAAATGGAAACTATCAGGACTTAAGACTGCATCTTCCGATGCATTGTCTACCAGGTGCAAAGTTTTCTAAAAATGAAACTAAAAGTAAAAACTAAGTTAAAGATCGGGTTGCCTCCCGACAAGCGCCTTTGTTTTACATCGATGGCTCGACGTGATTTCTTTAGCTCTCTGGAAGGTATGTTGGTTTAGACAGATTCATCAATTCTTCAGTGCTAATATCAGCTGTGGTGAAATATCTCTTCAAGCGTTGGCCATTTGCCACAAAATCACCTCACTTCTCACTCCATAAGGTAAATGCACCATGTGGATAGATGCTTTTGACAATGTATGACCCAGACCATCGAGAACGGAGTTTTCCTAGGAATAACTTCAGTCTCAAGTTGAATAGCAGAACTTGGTCTCCCACTTGAATGTCCTTCCTCTTCAGATGTCCATCATGCCAAAGTTTCATGTGTTCCTTGTAGATTCGTGCATTCTCATAAGCTGTCATTCGGAGTTCATCGAACTCTTGAAGTTGTAGAATCCTAGCTTCGCCTGCTTTCTTCATGTCAAAATTCAGCTGTTTGATTGCCCACCATGCTTTATGTTCTAGTTCCACGGGCATGTGACATGATTTTTCATAAATGAGTCTGAAGGGTGTTGTTCCAAGAGGAGTTTTGAACGTAGTCTGGTAGGCCCATAAAGCGTCATTGATTTTCATTGACCAATCCTTTCAGTTGTGACCTACTGTCTTTTCCAGGATAGTTTTGAGTTGACGGTTTGAAACCTCTACTTTCCCACTTGTTTGTGGGTGGTAGGGGGAAGCTACCTTGTGCGTTACACCATATCTTCTCAACAACACTTCAAAGCTTCTTTCCATAAAATGAGAACCTCCATCGGAGATCACGGTGTGTGGAACTCTGAAACGGGGAAAAATGATATCTTTGAACATTTTAATGACGGGTTTTGAATCGCTAGTAACTGTTGGTATAACCTCTACCCATTTGTATACATAATCAACCGTGACTAGGATGTAGGAAAATCCATGTGAGGATGGGAATGGGCCCATGTAGTCCACCCCCCAAACATCAAAAATCTCAACTTCTTGCCATAGCTTAAGTGGCATCTCATCTCTTTTTGAAATGTTTCCCATTCTCTGACACTTGTCACATGACAGAACAAAATTGTAAGCATCTCTGGATATGGTTGGCCAAAAGAACCCACATTGTAGAACCTTCAAAAAGGTTTTCTTTGAACTCATATGGCCTCCGACTGGGCATGTGTGGCATTGCTCTAAAATAAGTTGAGCTTCTTCCTCAGTGATACAACGTCTGTAGAGACCATCAGCACAGAGCTTGAAGAGGTACGGTTCGTCCCAGTGATATTGCCTCACATCATGCATGAATTTCTTTAGAGCATTGCCAGTACACTCAGGGTGGATGACACCAACGGCAAGGTAGTTCACATAGTTCGAGTACCAAGGAGTAGCTTCTGAGACATTCATAAGTTGGTCATCTGGAAGAGTGTCATTAATTGGTATCTTTTCAGTTTCCAGAGTGTGGATACGACTTATGTGGTCTGTTACAACATTTTCTGTGCCTCTCTTATCTCTAATCTCAAGATCAAATTCTTGCAATAGGATAATCCATCTTATTAGCCTTGGTTTTGCATCTTTCTTTTTTAGAAGATAACGAATAGCGGCGTGATCGGTATAGACAATCACCTTTGAACCGATGAGGTAGGATCTAAACTTATCAAAGGCATATACGACTGCTAGGAGTTCCTTCTCAGTAGTCGCATAGTTCCTCTAAGCTTCGTCAAGGGTCTTCGATGCATAATAGATGACATGATGTTTCTTCTCTATACATTGGCCCAGAACGGCACCCACAGCGTAATCACTGGCATCACACATAATTTCAAACAGGTTGTCCCAATCCGGGGCACAAATTATGGGTATTGTTGTAAGGGCATGCTTTAGGTTGTTGAAACTCTTGATACACTCTTCATCAAAATGGAAATCAGCGTCCTTTAGCAACAAGTTTGTCATGGGCTTGGTTATCTTGGAGAAATCCTTGATAAACCTCCTGTAGAAACCCGCATGACCAAGGAATGCACAAACTTCTCTTACATTGGTAGGGATAGATAGTTTGGAGATTACTTCGATCTTGGCCTTGTCCACTTCAATTCCTCGATTACTGACTCTATGGCAAAGGACAATGCCTTCTTTTACCATAAAATGACATTTCTCCCAATTAAGCACCAGATGTGTTTCTTCGCATCGTTTGAGGACAAGGGAGAGGTGCCTTAGGCATGAATCATATGAATCTCCATATACAGAGAAATCATCCATAAAAACTTCCATAATGGTTTCGGTTAAACCAGCAAATATGGCCGCCATGCAGCGTTGGAAGGTTGCAGGCGCATTACAGAGTCCAAATGGCATCCTTCTAAAGGCGTATGTTCCAAAGGGGCAGGTAAACATAGTTTTCTCTTGGTCATCTGGATGTATAGGGATTTGATGAAATCCATAGTAACCATCAAGATAGCAAAAATATTCCTGATGAGCCAATCTCTCTAAGACTTGATCTAGGAAAGGCATCGGAAAATGATCCTTGCGTGTGGCTTTGTTCAATTTTCTGTAATCGATGCACATCCTCCACCCGGTTACTGTTCGAGTGGGGATGAGTTCATTTTCTTCATTCTGTATCACAGTAGTGCCACCTTTCTTTGGAACAACATGTACAGGACTCACCCAAGGTGAGTCAGATATTGGATAGATGATTCTGGTAGTGAGCAACTTGATGACTTTGCGGCGGACCACTTCTTTCATATTAGGGTTCAACTTCCATTGATGCTCAACAGTCGGCTTGTGGTCTTCTACCATAGGAATTTTGTGCATACAAAGTGCTTGATTGACCCCGGTGAGATCGCTCATCTTGTAGCCGATAGCTTTCTTTCTTTCCTTTAATTCTTTCAGGAGTTTATCTTCTTGTTCGATCGTTAGATCAGAGTTTATAATAACTGGACAAACCTTGAGATCGTCCAAAAACACGTACTTAAGTCCCTCAGGTAGGGGCTTCATTTCAGGGGCTTTTGGCTTCTCACATGGCTCTTCAGTTACATTCACAGCTTTGAGTACCTCGAACATAGCTTCAGGATCTTCTTCTACAGAGTCGAGGTGAAGGATACAATCCTTAACTTGTTTGTTGATGAAAATTTCGGCAGATGGGTTTGTTAGTGCCACTTCTAAAGGATCGTCTTGTTCATATTCCTCTTATGTGAGGAGAGACATTTGTTCAATGCAATCAATCAGATAGACTTCTTCCTACATGCTTGGTCTTCGCATGCTTTCAAAAACTTTGAACTCGAGGGTTTCTTTACCTAGTGTAAGCAGTAAGGTCCCGGCTTCAACGTCGATCAAGGCTCTTGTAGTGGTGAGGAACGGACGGCCAAAGATAAGAGGGTATCTGGCGTCTTCCTTTATGTCGATCATGACAAAGTCACAAGGGACATAAGAGTCTTTTCCAACCTTGACAGGGATATCTTCAATGATTCCTAAGGGAAGAGTCATGGAGTTATCTGCAAGTTGAATGGTCATTCCAGTCGGGAGAAGTTCTGCAAACCCTAACTTCTTGCAAAGGCTAAGTGGCATGATAGAAATGCTAGCACCAAGATCGGCTAATCCCTTCTTACACGAAGAGTCACCGATATGGCATGAAATCCCAAAGGATCCCGAGTCTTTCTGCTTCTTGGGCATCTTGCTCTGGATGATATCAGAAGTGGTTGTTTCTAGCTTAACAGTCTCCTATTCTTCAGTTATGTACTTCCTTGTGAGGAGGGACTTTAAATACTTAGTCCAGGCTGGTATCTCGGCCAGCGCATCTAGAAAGGGTATATCTACATGAAGCTTCTTCATAGCTTCTTTGAACTTGTTGAATCGAGTATCGAGCTTTGTCTGCTTCAAGCGAGATGGGAAAGGAGGACGAGGCTTGTATACAGGCACATCCGACTTAGGTGTGTCTTCTATCTCTGTAACCAATGGTTCCTCCAATCTTGCTTTGTCTGTCTTATCAGCGGTTGGTTGTTCCTTCGGTTGAGACTCAGGTATTGTAGAGTCTTGGACATTCACAGAGTCATCATCGTCTGTTGCCGCCATTGGTATCTTAATAAGGGGGTCAGAATAGTCTTTTTCGGACATGGTGGTGACAGCCTTCAATTGCTCTGGGTGCTTAGGATTGTTCTTAGGTTGCCTGGCAAAGGTTCCAGCAGGTGGCTTCATGCTAGCTGCAAGTTGAGCTAGTTGGGATTCAATAGCCTTTTGATGGGCTTGCTGGTTAGCTATCATAGTCTGTTGTGACTGTAGCATCTTCTCAATAGTTGACAATTTTTCATCAGGATGGATGGGACCGGCTTGTTGCCCTTGTCATTGCTGTTGATAGGGGACTTGGTTGGGGTTCTGAAACTAATAATTGTTCTGATAATTGTTGTAGTTTCTATTCTGGTAGTTTCCTCTAAAGTTCCCTTGATTCCCGAAATTTGGTTGTTGGTTATACTGGAATCCCGGCGGGCCTCGTTGTTGAGTATTTGAACCAAGTTGTCGTGAGTTTTCCGCTCCAGAAGGGTTTCCATATTGAAAACCTGGACGGTTCCTATTCTGATTCGGATTATAGTACCCTTGACCAGGGATGGTGTTGACAACATTCAGATTCTCCATTTGACCATTATCTCCTTGGGCATAGGTATTGCTCAAAACAACATCATAGAGAATGTTACAGGCTAGAGTAGAATGATCAGTTCCTTTGCATGCTTCGCAGAAGAGTGAGGCTAACTTAACTTGCTCTTATTGTCGAGGGGGCGAACGTCTTCTTTCATAAGATGCGAGAGACGATTCTAGATGGTCTTGCTTTACAACTAGGAGTTTGAGAGATTCAGCGATAGACTTGTACTCGGGTGTTGCTTCAGCCATAGCTACCTTCAGCACTCCTTTGCCAACAGGTCTACCCCAGTTGGCTTGGTTTTCAGCTCCAAGGGTGACAACCTTCCATGCGCTATCATAACTCTGACGCATGAAGTTTCCTCCAGACGAGGAATCCAAAAACCTCTTGATATCATCGTCCACACCTCTATAAAAGATTTCAATGAGCTGATTCTTTGGAATGCCATGATGTGGGCACTTGCATTGAAGCTCTTTGTATCTTTCCCATGCTTCAGCTAGGGATTCTGCAGGGGCCTGGGTGAATTGCGTTATTCGGCCCCTAATTTCATAGGTGAGAGAAGGTGGATAAAACGTTTCCAAAAAAACATTTTGAAGTTGTTCCCAAGTGGTGATAGGTTCGCATTGCAAAGAGTTATACCAACTCATAGCTCTATCAGCAAGAGAGTACTTGAAGGGGCGGAGTCTGATGGCATCATCTGTGACTCCATTTTTCTTTGTCATGGCGCATAAGTCTATGAATCTCAGAAGATGTTCTTGACTATCTTCTCCTTGCTTACCATAGAAAGGACTATTTTGAAGCAATGTAACCCAATGTGCTCTTATCTCAAAATTCAGAGTGTTGATGGGAGGAGGTTGCACTGGGTGACGTACATCCGCAGCTTTAGGGATCGAGAATTCTCTAAGGTCTTTTTGTAGCTCGGCTTGTTGAGCTATTGCTTGAGCTGCCTGGATTTCTTCTTGAACTGCGGCTCGGGCTTCTTACATAAGCCTATCTCTTTGTGCATTAAGGGCTTGAGCTACCCTTCTGGCAATTTCCTCCTCTTGAGCCATTTTTGCTTGGTTCTCTCTGTACTGACGACGAAAGGTTCTGTCTATCTCAGGGTCAAAGCTAGCAGAGAGTCCGGGACTGTCTGAGCGGCGCATACACTAGATTTTGTGGGTACCTAGGATGGAAAGATCTTTTGCTGGTGAGATGGACAGAGAAGAATCGAATTCAAGTTTATATGATCGATAGTATCAAAAGTAAAAGAAAAACCTAAATTAGCCTCAAAAGAACTAAATTTAACAAGATGATTTCGTTGTCCCCGGCAACGGCGCAAAAATTTGATGTGGCTTATATTATCGCACTAACAAACTCACTTAGGGTTGAAATCCCTAAGTTTTTAATCAAAACAACGTGCAATAATACCACCCGCAAGCGGACGGGTCTTATCGCAGTATAGTTGAGGATCAAATCCCAAGGGACAACGTTTTTAAGAATCTTTCTCTAGTCGAATCTAGTTGAATCAAGACTAATATTTAGAACAAGGTTGGTTGATTTTAATTAAACTAAATATGATGAAAGTAAAAGATCAGGATTAAAGGTTGATTAAAGAATAATGATGGAAATCGTTGGGATGGTCCCGGGTTTCACCACCACTACACATGCAATCACATCCAAACATCAAACATCCAGGCAAGATATAACCATACAAATAGAGCTGTTGTAGAACCCCCCATACGGGCGTCAGGTTCGTATAAGCATCACCTTAGGTATCAGATGTCTCATCACCATCCAGATCACATACTTATGGCTCCGAAGATACAGAAATCAAAATGAACTTGTGGGCCCCCTATACAAGCGTCAGGCACACAGAAGCGTCACCGTGGGCTAGATGGCTCATCATCACACAGATCATACACTTACGACCTCAAGGAATCCCATTCTATTTCTAGTTTGGGAGTCAACCGCGTTAATTGACATTCAAAACCTATGCATAGAAGTTCTCGCAACATAGGAAACGAACAAGATATATGCAAGCTGGTGATCAATCCGCAAGCACACATCGACGATTAACAACCAAATGAAAGATTATATACATGCCATGGAATGTTTAACAAAAAGATATGAAAGCATGGGTAGCGGGGCTGGTCCCCACACCCCAGCGAAAGTAAACTACTCGCTCATGGTGAGAAGAACAAGAAAAATAAGAGAAAGAGAAGATTCTGCCATGAGCATGGTGAAGAAGATGATCGCAACTCGATGGAGAAATGGTCTTCTACACGATGTTGGGGAAGATCTGGATGAGGAGGGAAGAACACCATGGTAGATGGGGCAGATCTTCTCTCTCCTCCTTCTTCTTCTTCTTGTAGTCCTCGCTCACCACAGGAGGAGGAGCTCGTGGACGAGATGGTGGCGTGGAAGTGGCGTAGATGCAGCAGATCTAGATCTAGATCTAAACGAGGTGGCTTGCAGATCCGAGTCTTCACTCCAGATTTGGGTGAACAGGCTGCAAAACCACCACGGGGGCAGGTTCTTGGCTATGGAGATCGTCTACTTAGGCCCAGGACAGACCTACAGCCTAACGGCATCTGGAGATGATGATTTGACTGACTGGAGTCGTGTCCTATTTATAGGCAGGCTGGGCACCGACTTAAAATCGCGACTTGTCATTTCTGCAGTGGGTCGCGACACTTGTTGTGGTCACAAAACTTGTCGTGGTCGTGACATTTTTCATGGTCGCGGCGTTTTTCGTGGTCGCGACACTTTTCGTGGTCGCGACGTTTGTCGTGGTCGCGGCGCGTGTCGTGGTCGCGGCGTTTGTCGTGGTCGTGGCGTTTGTAGTGGTCGTGACACTTGTCGTGGTTGCGGCATTTTTCATGGTCGCGACACTTGTCGTGGTCGCGACGTTTGCTGCTGATCGCGGGTATATGGCTGCAACTGCGATTTTCATTTGCTTGGCAGGTCGCGGGGTTGTGAAGAGTTTTCCGCGGTCGCGGGTGTTGCCGCGGGTGGGATGATAGGTCGCGGCCTGAGGTGTGGTCGTGGTCTAGATGAAGAAGATCACCGCGGTCGCGGTATATGGAGTCGCGGTCGCGGCTGGCTACAGGTTGTTCTGGAGGTTGAAGATAGGTGGTGGTGGTGCAACGGTGAGGTGCAGAGGTTGGATGGTGAGGGTGGCAGATCTGCGAGGGCAGGTGGAGAGGTGTAAGAAGGCCGCGGTCGTGACATTGACTACTTCAGGCCGCGGGGTTTGTGGAGACCGCAATCATTTTGCCGCGGTCGCGGCTAGGTCAGGAGGGGTCGCGGGTAATGTAGCCTCCAGGAGAAGGGTCGCGTGAAAGGGAAAAGGAGGAGGGGCCCTCGTTGACCAGCCATTGACCAGAGCTAAACAAAGCCCAAAATTGGGAAATGGACCAAAACTCGGGCCCAAAGCTCGATTTGACCTGCCAAAAATGATGTAAAAATCCAATTCAATCTGTGATGATTCAATTAAGCTCAATTACTCACATAGTAGAAAGTATAGGTAATAAAAGCTCATTAAAGCAGTTTAGCCAAGTCATTTCACATATTTAGAAGATAAAGCCAATAAAGGCGACTAATCAGTGTAAATATGGGTCAAATGAGGCGATTGGACTCAGATGAATATGCATTCATCACATGTCCATCTCTTGCCATCTACTATTCTTCTTCCTGCTTGGCCGCAACCTCATGACCACCACCACGTCTAGAGCGATCACCTAAAAAGGGTGTAAACCAGCGGGGTGAGATACACAGTCCCAGCGAGAAACCTAACTCCCCGCCGAAACTATAAAACCTCAGAAGGTTAAGGCAAAAATAGCAGATAACTGATAAAGCGTATAACAAGAGAAGCATATTGAGCAAGGCTATCATTAGCATCAAGCTTACCAAGATATCCGGGAGGCATAGAACCAAGTATTTCTTTATGGAACATGATTGACAAGATAAGCTTTATAAGAACTTATCACAAACTATAAGGATCATACAAAAAATTGCATAGTATAACTAGATCAACAATATAAGCAAGGCCTCAATCAATGTTCCGTGTTTTGCTCTAAGCAAGATATACCGTTCGGCTGGATTACATTTTATTATGCCCTGTGGAAATGAGCCTTCCTTGCTCAAATCCAACCATTGGCTGCGAAGTCCAATCCGGTGCCATACAAGGACTAAGGAGATCCAGACTCCATGACCTCACCTTCCCGTGGTCAGTACACAAATCATCAAGAAAGACCGTAGTCTTATGCGTATAGGCCTCATCCTCTGGGTCAGCTCCGCAAGCTACCCATATCTCTAGCTCACCTCATCATAGGTGCTAGTACATACATCCGAGCCATGAATGCATCATGCTCATCATCACATATCCTGAGTCATGGGATTGTTCACCATGCTCCATATATCCTGAGTCTACAACCACAACTGCACTCAAACCCTCCTATTTTAGGCTAGGGGAAACCTCGCATATTCAACAATATGCGCTCCAGGTAATCCCACAGGATAAACCTATTTCACCATCACCAAATACTGATGGTAATGGATCTACGGCCAGGGCAAACTACATGATACGTTCATCTATAATTAATTAGTATATTTTAAGCCAATTGTTGAGGCAATCAAAGTATAAACATAGCCATATAGGGTTACATCATCAATGCCATCATCATACTGTCCTGGGATCTCAATCCCTCATAATAACAACCATTGCCTCTCAAGGCATCATAATCATGCATCAACATTCTGGGAACGCATCCCTTATCTCATCATTAGAGGATAACACCTCAACTAGGCACTCAGCTTATATCAGGTCCTCATACCTTTCAACTTGTGGCCACATTACCACATGGTGTTATTCCTACACATACATCTCATAGCTCTTAATAGGCTATGAAACCACATGAAATACCTGCATGGTTAGTATACACATTCATAGAGATAATTGAAACCATCATGGATTAACATAATTATCATGCTATCAAGTATAAAGCAACATCCATGTAGAAGTCATAGTTTTATCATTAATCATAAACATATATCATGTCATCATGTGAAGCAACATCATATGCTTCCAAGCTTCTTGGTTCACAACTTATCATTTTAACTCATCATCATATTTGCAGGATTCAAGGTGATTACATCATATCACTTGTGTTATCATTATAAGCCATATATATTCTGAGTTATCAGAACCCTTACCAAAACTCTACAACCCTCACTATAGGTAGTATCGGGCAGGGTGACTAACCTCACCCAAGCCTATCGGCCAAGCACAACGGCCAACCCTTACCGCCTGCAACGCCTCAGCATAACTCTACGTCGGGCAATACTTACTCGGGCAATGCGCAAACCGTGATGCTCAGCGTCCTTAGGCGAGCGACGATGCGTCGTGCAACAAGGGATATATCTATATCATGCACGCCACTACATGGTGGTATCGCCCAAGACCCTATCGCCCACCTAGGGTTAGGCAAATACCAAGGTCGTGACGCCCAACCACCAAACCATAACGTCCATGGGCAGAGCGACTATAAGGATTCATATCGGCTAACTCAACCGAGGGTGTGTCGTGCAAACATAAACCCCAAGCCTGGCTTAGGGTTACCCATCTTACCCATAACGTTCAAGGGAGGCTAGGGTGTCGCCCACTTCATAACAAACAAGAACTAGGCACCACAAGAAGGCCTATCGTCCAACTAGGTCAAGCATCTTATATCGACCACCACTAAGGCATCATCTAGGGTTCTTTGTACAACCATCATACAGGGCACCAAGCCACCAAGCTCATCATAGCATATCGGCCAAGATCATCACAAGATGCATCGTTCAGAGCACAAGATATAAGGTGTGTCGCCCAAGCTCTATCTCAAGCCAAGAGAACCATATTGGGCATCAAACCAACTATCTCAACTAGGTGTAACGGTCAAGGGTACAACCCAAGACAAGGCTATCGGGAAGCACTACTCCCAGGTCATATCGTGTAAGGCACAACCCAACAAGGTCACCTTCAAATTCAAGCATAAGGGCACCAAACCATAATTGATCAAGAAGGTCAGCTCACCTCTCAACAACCAAGAGAGAGTGGTTTTGCACAACCTCTATCACAAGTTGGGAAACCACAAGGACCAACCTCAACATAGGTCATCAAAAGCTCACCTCTCAAATCCATGGTGAGAGGAGGGTGTTGCCCAAGCAACTAGAATATAAGCTCACCTCTCAACTTAAACGAGAGAGGGGTATTGCCCACATTACTTGAGCTCAAACTCACTTCTCTAGACCAAGGAGAGAAACGAGTGTTTCTACCAAAGAAAACCCCAACTATAGTTCGGCCAACAAGTTCCAAAGACATATAAACATCAACAACATCATGCTCACTATATCCATAAGATCAACGACATGTACTAGAGCAAGAAACATAACGTGCAAGGTCGATTATCAACATATATGAAACATGCAACATAGAGAAGGTAGTATAGCTAGGGTTAGAAGTTATGTAACCCGCCTTAAGAAAACTCCTCAAGCTCCAAAGCTCCAAGCTTCTAGCTCCTAGCTCCAAGCTCACGACTTCAGCCACCTCAAAAAAAAAGAGCAAGGATCATAACCACCATGGCCGAAGAGTAGGCAAGATGGAGAAGAAGATGCTAAGGAGAGAGGGAAGATGCTTATCAAGGAAACAAGGTCCACCTAGGGTTCGGCCACCAAGCTAGAGGAAGAAGAAGAGAACTCCTTCAAAGGGATCGGCCACCAACCTTAGCTACTCCAAGGGTATCGGCCACTAAGGTTTCCAAGGAAGGTGTGTCGTGCACACAAGGAGAGAAGAGAAATAAAAGAGGTAAAGGGTTCCTAAGGGAGATAAAGGCAAGGCATATATAGATGAGGATCAAGGTTAAACCAAGGCAAGGTGTCACCTTCCCAAGGGACACTTGTCCACATGTTTTACCACCTTACAAACCTAATGCACATGCCATGCCACCACTCAACCAAAGTTCGGCCACATGTCTAATCTATGGTGACACAACCAAAGCAAGAAGGTCAACAAAGGTCAAATGCTGACACACTACTCCTCCATGGCCGACACACACACATGGGCGATACCCCATGGACGACACAAGGCATCCTTGCCCGATACAGGGCTCCTCCAAGCAAGGCAAGGCCCAACAGGGCTCAACCAAGCCCAATAGAGCTTCAACAAAGCCCAAGACAACTCAAGGCACGAGCTCAAACCTTCCTCTCAACTCTAGAGGAAGCAAAGAGAGAGAAAGACATTTCTCAAGGTGGCAAACTTTCTCTTCAACCCTAACTTAGGTTATTTTGCAAGTGGCACCTCCAACTCTCAACAAAGCACAAGCAATCCCTAATCACCACTAAAGGTGATTAGCAAGCACACAAGCACCAGGTTTAGGCAAAACAAATAGGATAAGCCCAAAACGAAGGTCAGGGTCCTTACAAGCCATAAACCTCTACAAAGGGATTTCTTCCCCAAAATTCGAAGAGAAAAGAGAGGGATACTTCCACCTCATCTCTTCCTCAAGCTCCCACATGGCTTCCTCAATGCCATGATGATGCCAAAGAACCTTCACAAGAACCAGGTCCTTCCTCTTCAACTTCTTTACTCTTCTATCAAGGATCGCCACTGGACCTTGCTCATAGGTCACATCTTCATGGAGCTCAACCTCAACTGGTTGTATCACTGTCCCTATGTCTGGATGACTTTTCTTCAACATGCTGACATGGAACACCGGATGTAATCTATGCAACTCGGGCGGTAGTTCTAACTTGTAAGCTACCTTGCCAACACGTGCTATTATTGGGTATGGCCCCATATACCTGGGTGACAACTTGCCTTTTCATCCAAACCTCAGCACGCCTTTCCAAGGTGAGACCTTGAGATACACTTTGTCTCCCACTTGGAACTCTAAAGGTCGTCGGCGATTGTCTGCATAAGACTTTTGTCTGTCCTGTGACACCTTCAACTATTGTCGTATCACCTTGATATTTTCTGTTGTCTGCTGTACTAACTCAGGACCCAAAAGCTGATACTCACCAGACTCATACCAACATAAAGGAGATATGCACTTCCTGCCATATAAGGCTTCATAAGGAGCCATGTCAATGCTCCGCTGATAACTATTATTGTAAGTGAACTCTATCAAATTGAGATGTTCGTCCCAACTGCCTAGGAACTACAAAACACAAGCTCGGAGAAGATCCTCTAAGGTCTGAATAGTCCTTTCAGACTGTCCATCCGTCTGTGGGTGGAAAGCGGTATTGAACCTCGGCTGTGTTCCCAATGCTTTGTGCAACTATTCCCAGAAACGACTTGTGAACCGAGGTCCTCTGTCGGAGACTATTTTTGCTGGCACGCCGTGCAAACACACTATCTCATCTACATATACCCTAGCAAGCTTCTCTAATGTATATGTCATCTTTATCGATATGAAATGAGCAGATTTTGTCAGCCTGTCCACTATTACCCAAATGGAATCATGATTCCTAGCTGTCTTTGGTAGACCAACTATGAAATCCATGGTTATGCGATCCCATTTCCATTGCGGTATCAGCATGGGCTGCAACGTACCTGCCGGCTTCTGATGCTCAGCTTTAACTTGCTGACATACTGCGCACTTAGCCACAAACTCAGCTACATCCTTCTTCAAGCCAGTCCACCAATACAGGTCCTTTAGATTATGATATATCTTGGTGACTCCTGGATGCATAGCATACATTGATGTGTGTGCTTCCTCGAGCACTAGATTTCTTATATTATCAACATCGGGGACCACCATCCTACCATGATAGCAAACTAGTCCATCCTCAGACTCATAGAACCCATCACGCTTTTCACTGCCAAGCTCTGACCTGATCAACTGCACTGTATCATCTGCTTGTTGTGCATCTTTGATCTATTGTCTCAGCGTAGGCTTGACTTGCATCTGTGCCAACAGTCCTGCCAACAAGGAAACTTCCAACTGCACATTCATCTGCCATAAGGAGACAAACATATCTCATCTATGGCATACCAAGGAACTCAACTGTGCTTTCTTTGTGGGGAGAGCAGAAGACTTTCTACTAAGCGCATCAGCTACCACATTTGCCTTACCAGGATGATACTCAATGGTGCAATCATAATAATTGATTAGCTCCATCCAATGACATTGTCGCATGTTCAACTCACTTTGTGAAAAGATGTACTTCAAGTTCTTATGATCTGTAAAGATCTGACACACTTCCCCATAAAGATAGTGTCTCCAAATCTTTAACGCATGGACCACTGCTGCCAACTCCAAATCATGTGTCGGATAGTTCTCCTCATGTTTCTTAAGTTGTCGCGAAGCAAAAGAAACCACATGATCCTCCTGCATCAGCACACATCCTAGGCCCTTCTTGAAAGCATCATAGAAAACAACATAGCCCTTCCCAGGCTCTGGCAACACTAGCACTAGAGCACTAGTCAGTTTCTCCTTCAAACTTTGGAAAGCTTGCTGACAACGATCATCCCAAACAAAAGGTACATCCTTCCTGGTCAGCTTTGTCATTGCCAACGCGATCACACTGAAGTCCTTGATAAACCTCCGATAATATCCTGCCAAACCCAGAAAACTACAAACTTCTGTCGGCATCTTTGGTTGCTCCCAATCTGCAACTGACTCCACCTTCTTAGGGTCCACTCTGACTCCTTTTGCAGATATCACATGACCCAAGAATGTCACTTCCTTCAACCAGAACTCACATTTGCTGAACATGGCATACAACTGATGTTAGCAAAGAAGAGTCAACGCTTGTCGAAGATGTCGTTCATGCTCTTGAATGTCCTGACTGTAGATCAAGATGTCATCTATAAAGACTACAACAAACTGATCTAGAAATTGACGGAACACTCGGTTCATCAGATCCATGAAAGCAGCAGGTGCATTTGTTAGCCCAAACGGCATAACCACAAACTCAAAGTGACCATACGTCATCCTAATCGCTGAATCAGGTATGTCATCCGCCTTAATCCTAAACTAATGATATCCGGACCGTAGATCGATCTTTGAGAACACTATAGCGCCACACAATTGATCAAACAGATCATCAATCCTCGACAACGGGTACTTATTCTTGATCGTGACTTTGTTCAACTGTCGGTAATCTATACATAACTGCATCGACCCATCCTTCTTCTTAACGAACAAGACTGGAGCACCCCAAGGTGACGTGCTCGGTCGGATGAAACCTTTCTCCAACAACTCCTGTAACTGCTTCTTCAACTCTACCATCTCTACTGGAGCCATCCTATATAGTGTCTGTGCAACTGGCTGTGTTCCTGGTACCAGATTGATCTCAAAATCAATCTCTCAAGGTGGGGGAACACCGGGGAACTCATCAGGAAACACATCTGCAAACTCTCGGACAACCGTTACCTCCTCAAGGTTAGGACCTTTTGCCTGGGTATCCACAACGTGAGATAATAAAGCCTTACCACCTTGCCGCAACAACTTTTCTGCCACCATCGCTGACACTAGACACATCGGAAGAATCTTCCTATCTCCTTGGAAGATCCACTTCTCTCCGTCGTCATCAAACACTGCCTGCTTGGAACCACAGTCCAAAACGACCTTATACTTCTCTAAGGTATCCATCCCAAGGATCACATTGAATCCATGCATATCAATTGGTATAAGATCCACTTGTATACTGTGTCCCGAAAAAGATAAGACACAAGAGGGACACTCCTCTCGAAGCAACGAGGAAACATCAAGAGGGGTTTCTAACAACATGCTATCTTTCTTACAACTAACAGGTAAAGGACAACTATCAAGCAGACTATGTGCGATAAAAGAGTGTGTAGAACCAGGGTCAACCAAAATAGATATAAAGCAAGAAGAAGACAAATCAGAATGAAATAACTCCATCTGACCTGTCACCACTCACGGGTTGACTATCGCCTCCGGCTGACTCATAGCATAGAATCGAGCCATTGCTTGTTGTCCACGTCCTCTGCTCCCTTGAGCAGATGATCCTTCTTGCGACTCTTGACCACATCCTCGCCCTCTGCTACCACAGGGCTTCTGTCTGTCTGACCCTTACTGACTCTGTCTCAGTTGTTGTGTTACCTCAACGTTTCTTCTTGGGCAATTTGACTTTAAATGCCCAGTCTGTCCATAGTGATAACATGACCTGCCTTCTATCTGCAGCCTAGATGGCCCTGTCATTGCCACAGAAGTTGTACTATGCACCTTTGATGGTGAAGAAACATAACCTCTTCCCTTACTCGGAGACCACTGAGATGGTGCATGAGAACTCTGCATCATGGAAGGTGTTGAAAACCTTGGCTTTTTGAAGCCACCAAATCTTTGTCCCTGGAACTGAGCAGGCCTTTTCCTGGTCATGGACTCCCTTTTCTCTTTGATGGACCATTCAATCCGGTGGACGGACTCCACGAATGTAGCAAACTGTTCCCGATTCTCCAAAGCAGCAGTAGGTGTCGACAACTTAGCACTCAAACCTTTCTCAAACTGCCTGATCCGCTCATCATCTGTCCCCGCAATGTGAGGACAAAACCTCAACAAGTCCATGAATTTGGCTTCATACTCGATGATGCTCATTGATCCTTGGCGTAGATGCTCAAACTAGTTGATCTTCTCGTCTAGATACGTCTTCGGGAAGTATCTACTGACAAACTCTCACCGGAAAACCTCCCAACCGATCTCCTCACTGGGTCGCTTCTCCTCCTCAGTGGCCCACCAGTGGCCAGCACTGCCCTTTAGAAGGTAGACAACATGCTTGAGTTTGTCTGCTTCGGGGATGTCGAGGATCTGGAAGGCCTTCTCAAGACCTGTCAGCCATAGATCAGCATCTGTCGGATCAACAGTTCCAGCATAATCCAAAGCTCTGACTCAGCGAAGCCGTTCAAAGGTCTTCCCAATACCCGATGTTTCACCATGGGGAGCCTTTGCTCTTGGTTGACGCACTATCAACCTTTCCACCATGTGATCCATGGTAGCCATCAACTGCCCCATAAGCTGTTGGTAGGCAGGATTTTCAAGAATGGCTGGGTCAAGTTGGGGGACCTCAGGCACCTGATCTTCATGTGCCTTCCCTCCTGCTCCATCAATTGATGCAGCATCACTACTTTCGGTAGCATGTTCTGCATGGTTTCTAGACATCTTTAAGCTTTATCTTCCACTAAGAGCAGAAGGTTATTGTAAGGAAATCTGGAAAACTCACAAGAACAGATGCAAACCTAGTCCTAGATCCCTGTAGACTTAGCGAACCTAGAGCTCTAATACCAAACCAACTGTGACACCCCGCCGTCACACAGACAACGAGATGACACACGAAAACATGCAGAACCATATATTACAGAAAACACGGGTTAATTAGAACCGATTGTGGAAAGCATATGTGAGAGAACTTTTGCATCCAGATCGTACAGAAAGACATGTTATATAATCATTCACAAGTCATATTATAGGTCCACAGCTTATCGGAACCAGTTGTACTATCAGCACCACAGTTCAACACCTATTTATACATACATAACGGCCACGTACGACCAGAAGCAGGATATACAAAAATTACAACAGCTAAACATCGTGAAACATCGTCAAACATCTCTGAGGACCTGAGAGTACAGGGATGACTCTAGGATTCTACTACAAAACCACCAAAACAGCATGTCTATCTCTTGCCTTCTACTATTCTTCTTTCTGCTCGGCCGCAACCTCATGACCACCACCACATCTAGAGCGATCACCTAAAAGGGTGTAAACCAGCGGGGTGAGACACACAGTCCCAGCGAGAAACATAACTCCCCACCGAAACTATAAAACCTCAGAAGGTTAAGGCGGCAACAACAGATAACTGATAAAGCGTATAAGAAGAGCAGCATACTGAGCAAGGCTGTCACTACCATCAAGCTTACCAAGATATCCGGGAGGCATAGAACCAAGTATTTCTTTATTGAACATGATTGCCAAGATAATCTTTGTAAGAACTTATGACAAACTATAAGGATCGTACAAACAATTGCATAGTATAACTAGATCAACTATATAAGCAAGGCCTCAATCAATGTTCTGTGTTTTGCTCTAAGAAAGATATATCGTTCAGCTGGATTACATTTTATTATGCCCTAAGGAAGTGAGCCTTCCCTACTCAAATCAAACCATTGGCTGCGAAGCCCAATCCAGTGCCATACAAGGTCTAAGGAGATCCAGACTCCATGACCTCACCTTTCTGTGGTCAGTACATGAATCATCAAGCAAGACTGCACTCTTATGCTTATAGGCTTCAGCCTCTGGGTCAACTCTACAAGCTACCCATATCTCTAGCTCACCTCATCATAGGTGCTAGTACATACATCCGAGCCATGAATGCATCATGCTCGTCATCACATATCCTGAGTCATGGGCTAGTTCACCATGCTCCATATATCTTGAGTCTGCAACCACAGCTGCACTCAAACCCTCCTATTTTAGGCTAGGGGAAACCTCGTATATTCAATAATATGCGCTCCAGTTAATCCCGCAGGATAAACCTATTTCACCATCACCAAATACTAACGGTAATGGATCTATGGCCAGGGCAAACTACATCATACGTTCATCTATAATTAATTAGTATATTTTAAGCCAATTGTTGAGGCAATCAAAGTATAAACATAGCCATATAGGGTTACATCATCAATGCCATCATCATACTGTCCTGGGATCTCAATCCCTCATAATAACAACCATTTCCTCTCAAGGCATAATAATCATGCATCAGTATTCTGGGAACGCATCCCTTATCTCATCATCATAGGATAACACCTCAACTAGGCACTCAGCTTATATCAGGTCCTCAGACCTATCAACTTGTGGCCACATTACCACATGGTGCTATTCCTACACATACATCTCATAGCTCTTTCCAGGCTATGAAACCACATGAAATACCTACATGGTTAGTATACACATTCATAGAGATAATCGAAACCATCATGGATTAACATAATTATCATGCTATCAAGTATAAAGCAACATCCATGTAGAAGTCATAGTTTTATCATTAATCATAAACATATATCATGTCATCATGTGAAGCAACATCATATGCTTCCAAGCTTCCTGGTTCACAACTTATCATTTTAACTCATCATCATATTTGCAGGATTCAAGGTGATTACATCATATCACTTGTGTTATCATTATAATCCATATACATTCTGAGTTATCGGAACCCTTACCAAAACTCTACAACCCTCACTATAGGTAGTATCGGGCAGGGTGACTACCCTCACCCAAGCCTATCGGCCAAGCACAACGGCCAACCCTTACCACCTGCAACGCCTCAGCGTAACGCTATGTTGAGCAATACTTACCCGTGCAATGCACAAACCGTGACGCTCATCGTCCTTAGGTGAGCGATGATGCGTCGTGCAACCAGGGCTAGAGCTATATCGTGCACGCCACTACAGGGTGGTATTGCCCAAGACCCTATCGCCCACCTAGGGTTAGGCAACTACCAAGGTCGTGACGCCCAACCGCCAAACCATAACGTTCATGGGCAGAGTGACTATAAGGATTCATATCAGCTAACTCAACCGAGGGTGTGTCGTGCAAACATAAACCCCAAGCCCGACACAGGGTTACCCATCTTACCTATAACGTTCAAGGGAGGCTAGGGTGTCATCCACTTCATAACAAACAAGACCTAGGCACCACAAGAAGGCCTATCATCCAACTAGGTCAAACATCTTATATCGACCACCACTAAGCATCATCTAGGGTTCTTTGTACAACCATCATACCGGGCACCAAGCCACCAAGCTCATCATAGAATATCGGCCAAGATCATCACAAGATGTATCGTTCAGAGCAAAAGATATAAGGTGTGTCGCCCAAGCTCTATCTCAAGCCAAGAGGACCATATTGGGCATCAAACCAACTATCGCAACTAGGTGTAACAATCAAGGGTACAACCCAAGACAAGGCTATCAGGAAACACTACTCCAAGGTCATATCGTGCAAGGCACAACCCAACAAGGTCACCTTCAACTTCAAGCACAAGGGCACCAAACCATAATTGATCAAGAAGGTCAGCTCACCTCTCAACAACCAAGAGAGGGGTTTTGCACAACCTCTATCACAAGTTGGGAAACCACAAGGACCAACCTCAACATAGGTCATAAAAAGCTCACCTCTCAAATCCATTGTGAGAGGAGGGTGTTGCCCAAGAAACTAGAATATAAGCTCACCTCTCAACTTAAACGAGAGAGGGGTATTGCCCACATTACTTGAGCTCAAACTCACTTCTCTAGACCAAGGAGAGAAAGGAGTGTTTCTACCAAAGAAAACCCCAACTATAGTTCGGCCAACAAGATCCAAAGACATATAAACATCAACAACATCATGCTCACTACATCCATAAGATCAACGACATGTGCTAGAGCAAGAAACATAACTTGCAAGGGCGATTATCAACATATATGAAACATGCAACATAGAGAAGGTAGTATAGCTAGGGTTAGAAGTTATGTAACCCGCCTTAAGCAAACTCCTCAAGCTCCAAGCTTCTAGCTCCTAGCTCCAAGCTCATCACTTCGGCCACCTCAGAAAAAAGAGAAAGGATCATAACCACCATGGCCGAAGCGTAGGCAAGATGGAGAATAAGATGCTAAGGAGAGAGGGAAGATGCTTACCAAGGAAACAAGGTCCACCTAGGGTTCGGCCACCAAGCTAGAGGAAGAAGAAGAGAACTCCTTCAAAGGGATCGACCACGAACCTTAGCTCCTCCAAGGGTATTGGCCACCAAGGTTTCCAAGGAAGGTGTGTCTTGCATACAAGGAGAGAAGAGAAACAAAAGATCTAAAGGGTTCCTAAGGGAGATAAAGGCAAGGAATATATAGATGAGGGTCAAGGTTAAACCAAGGCAAGGTGTCATCTTACCAAGGGACACTTGTCCACACATTTTACCACCTTGCAAACCTCATGCACATGCCATGCCAACACTCAACCAAGGTTCGACCACATGTCCAAGCTATGGTGACACAACCAAAGCAAGAAGGTCAGCAAAGGTCAAAGGCCGACACACTACTCCTCCATGGCCGACACACACACATGGGTGATACCCCATGGCCGACACAAGGAATCATTGCCCGATACATGGCTCCTCCAAGCAAGGCAAGGCCCAACATGGCTCAACCAAGCCCAACAGAGCTTCAACAAAGCCCAAGACAACTCAAGGCATGAGCCCAAACCTTCCTCTCAACTATAGAGGAAGCAAAGAGAGAGAAAGACATTTCTCAAGGTGGCAAAATTGCTCTTCAACCCTAACTTAGGTTATTTTGCAAGTGGCACCTCCAACTCTCAACAAAGAACAAGCAAACCCTAATCACCACTAAAGGTGATTAGCAAGCAACCAAGCACCAGGTTTAGGCAAAACAAACAGGATAAGCCCAATACGAAGGTCAGGGTCCTTACACAATCTAAGCATGTTGATCTTCCAATTTGTATAGATCTTCAACTATCCACTTCCTTATTTGTTTATCCATGAAACACTCAAATAACAAGTTAGATCCACAAGAATGAAATGTTTGTCATCATTAAAATAAAGGGTTTAATAATGTCTAATTTAGCCAACATATCACACATGTGGACACGGAAAATTAGTTGGCAGACATTTTCACTAAACCTCTAGCTAGAGAGCAATTTAACTTTATTAGTTCAAAACTTCTCATAACTACTTTGAATGAATATGATATGCCTTCTAGCTAGTTTTCATCTATCCTATATGTTTTGCCTTTGTTTTTATCACCATTGCTTGCTAATATGCTAAAATTTCAGTTTTTCATGTTCATGTTGCCTTGTTTTCTCTTGTTTTTGGGTATATTTTGCAAATGCATGTTTTATTGCAAAATAGTACCCAATGATGAGTTATATGTGCCTAAGTATGTTCAAAATACATAATGGACTTGAACAATAAATTTAATTAGCACTCTAATGGCTAAAAACTAGGATTTCTAATTTTAGGTCAGGTTAACCTTCAGTTGAGTTGCCAACTCGGCCGATCGAAGATCGAGAGCTTTTTTAAAGATCCTATCGGTCGAGTTTTTGAGTTCATAGAAATCGACCGATGGCCAGGCTCGAGCAAAGTTAAAATGGGTTCATCCGACTATTCTCCCTCTCAGCTAGAGAAAAGTCGACTGATCTAACCTCCAACTCCCCTAAGCTGTCAATCCTAGCCCCGACCTTCCTCTCCCTAGCCCTAGTTAGACCTATCTTGACCTCCCTTGACCTTCCCCCTTACTTTCAATAGGAGGAATAGGGCCGCCCCAACTAATGCACTTTCATCTTCATCCAACTCCCACTTGATTTTGTTTTATGACACTTTCTTGGTCTCAAATGAGGCTCTAAATAGGTATAAGGAGCTCCTTCCTAGGAACACTTTTCCTTATTGTGCCCTATTTGATCTTAGACCACAAGACAATAGGTCATAGATCAAGTAGTGTAGTTTCTTTATGATCACTATCTCTCTACCTTGGGTGTTGAATGCGTGTGTTATAACAATTCCATCACAATCACCAAAGTGGTTCATGAATTCTATGCTAATTTGCATTGGAATTATGACACCCTAGTATCCCCTCCTAATAATCAAGTAGTCCTCACATCTATGATAGTCGGGAATAGATTTCAAGTCTTTGAGGATACCCTGAACATCTTCTTTTCCGGTACTGAAGTGACTGACATTTGGCGTAAGGACTACCCAGAGTATTTGACTTAATTGAGCCTGAGACCTTCTACAAGCAATATGATCTTACTATCCCTGACATTCATTAGTTATTGAAGAAGCCTAAATTCCCATATAGGAAGAAGTGCACCATTCCCTCCTCTGCCTTGGACCTCAAGAAACGTAGCCTCGCCTTAGTTATTAACTGCAATATTCACCCAAAGAAGAATCAAACTGAGATTGTAGAAAACATTGTGGTGATCATGTATTGTCTCTTAAAGAACATCGGAGTCAAGTGGTTAAGATATGTTGTCCATCATATGACCTACTTTGACTCACGTAAGAACACCCGTGGCACCCATCCACCCTACCCTACCCTAATCTGTGATCTGTTCCAGCTTGCCACTGGTAAATCTCTTTTCCACGGCCTTTACTAAAAACCTGCCCAAAAAGGAGTTTGCATCAGTGAGACCACTCTATAGAAGTCTGTACCGATCCTATCCTCCACCACACCTGGTTCCTCTACGTCTTCCTCTACCCAAGCACCTCCACTAGCTCAACCTACCCGACATGCATGTGCCTTGTTCCATGTATCAAATGAAACCTTTATGGGCTACATGATGCATCAGCAGGCATACAACCTTCAAGTTCAGGAGCACCTACATTAGTTGCTATGTTCCATCATGGCTAACATGAACATGTCATGTGCACACCCATACCCTACCTACCAGCCCTTCCCAGGAGGTGACTATGCATCCTATGCATATGATCACTTTTACCCTACCCCTCCACCTACACCTTCCATTGTTGCACCCCCTGCTGCTGGTGGATCTACCCATGGTGTGATGCCTCTGCCAGCTGGCCCCTTGGCTACTCTACTTGCTAGTCTTTGTAGTTCTACTCCTTCCTTCCCACAGGCAAATGAGCTCCAAGCTCTTGGTATGTCTTGGGATGAGCAGAATGCACGTTGGCTCAGTTGTGGTTTGGGTCCCTCTACTGATGAAGAGATGTCGGACCAAGCTGATGAGGAGGTTTTTGCTGCTGGAGGAGGCTGATGAGGATGATGGTGATGCTTCTGATGATGGATCTGATGACTTTGCTGGTAACTCTGGTGATGAAGGTGATTTTGCTGCACCTTCTAATGGAGATGACGACTATGAGCCTGATGCCTCTGATCTTGATGATGTTGTAGATGATGTAGCCATAGATGACCTAGATGTTTAGTTGTTCTAGTTTTTAGTCTAGTTGCTAATCATATATATCTTTCTAGGCTATTTTGTATTGAAAACATCTGGGCACATGTTATGAGATGTACTATTTTATCATCTAGATTTCATCATTTTGTCTTCTAGTTGTTTTCTGAGAACTTTCTTTCTGGGTTGTAATCTTAATCCCTTGTACATTTACTCTTTGATTTACTATATCTCATGAGTTGGTGCCATGTTTTACAATATTTTGATTATGTCTTAGATTTTTTGTTTCTCTCGTCTCTTTTTGGTGTATGCTTTAAGATTACATGTTATGGATGTATTTTGGTTGTGCTTGGTGAAGACTTTTCTTTATACTCTTCTACCTCCTACCTTTTTGATAATGTCAAAAGTGGGAGAGAAGTTCAATGTTTTGAAGCTCATCCATATTGTTTTTATTTCTTGTTTGATCCTTTTCTTGTTCATTTTATGTTTTATCATGTCACTTGCTAAAGGACCATATATATATACATATATATATATATATATGAGAAAGAGAGAGAGAGAGAGAGAGAGAGAGAGAGAGAGAGAAAGTCAGGCAAGAATACACTTAGAGTGTACAGATCGCACGAATACGCTCAAGTGTGTTTGCATATCAAGACTATTTTTTGCAAAATGTAAACCATTGATCTTCACCATCATACTAATACTAGGCTACATGCAATTTGATCCCATTTGTATGAGTGTAAGTCACTCATCTAAGGGCAACAAAATCAACACACGAAACTAATTTGAAATGCATAATTTTTGCAGTCTGTATAACATGACCTATAAATGTCCTAATGTGCTCAAATTTTGCGTATGAGCTATTCACATGATGTTTAAGAAGATCAACGGATTAGATTTTTGAAAAAAAATATTGCATTATGAAAAACTACTTGAGTGTATTCTGCTCTAAATACACTCGAGTGTATTCTAGACTGACTCTCTCTCTATATATATATGTATATATATATGTATATATATATATTTATCATGTTTCTTTGTGTAGATAGACTAACCATGCAGGTTAGAGTAGGCATAGATTGAGGGGGAGAAATTCACATTATTCAAATCTTGAATCCCCTTACAATTCACAAGGCAAAGGTATAACTTCAATATCCTTTTCAATATGATTGACAAATGGTTTGTTATTTTCAAAAAGGGAGAGAATGTTGACTTGAGAGTTATACATTGCTCATATTTTGATAATGACTTAACCATTCCATTCCTATGTATCTCATATGTTTGTTCAAGATTGATTTTAGGCCTTAGGTACATGAAAAGGATCACATTATACAAGCCCAAGCTTGTTCAAGTTCAAGTCAAATGCAATGCAAGTGTGCAGTTTGGAAAATCACTCCAAATGACCTTAGATAATTTTTGTAATCACTATATTGATGATATGACTTGTAATTAAGATGAGAAAAAATCAAGGACACTAAATTCCATGGTTTAATCATTCAAATGTCAATTTAGACAATTTTTCACAGGTTGTTCATCGGTCGAGTTGGAAACTCAACCGATCCTATGATGGATTTTCTAAAGATGACCCATCGGTCGAGTTGCACACTCACAGAACTCGACCGACCGACTCACTAAGCAAACCTGATTTTATTCCATCAATCGAGTTTCCCATAACAAACTTGACCGATAGTTTGAAAATTGGCTTTGTCATTTAGTGGATCGGTCGAGTTACCTTTATTGAAACTCGACCGAATGTATTGTACAAAAAACACAAAAAAAGTGATTATAACTGTTGGCGAGTTGTTTGGGTGAAAATAGATATGTTGTATCTTGGAAAATGGCTATATATCAACCCTATGTGATACCACACTCAAGGGAACACCCCCAGCTATAAATAGGACCCCTTGTAGTTCATTCCAAGTTTGCTCTTTCATTCTATTCTAAGTCCTTGCTATAGTTGAGTGTGTTGCAACTTCTTAAGCCCCTTTCTCTCTCTAGTTTACACTTCATTTTGTGATTATGAGTGAGTTAGGCCAGTTGTAAGAGAGCTACTTCCTTGTGCTTGTAAAGCTCTCATTCCATTCCATATTCCCTACCCTTTTCCTCCATGAATCAAAGGTGAAGCAAGCTACTCCGAGTGAAGGTGGAGCTATTGTTGTTCTTCTTAAAGGTTGAAGAAGAGGTGAAGATCTTCTCTAGGAAAAGGAGAAGGCAAAGGCTGAAGATCCAAGAAGAGTGGGTAAATCCTTGAAGGTGGAAGACTTGTGCAAGAGTAGGTAAGAACTTGGAGAAGGGTGAAGACTCTTGGCAGAGTGGGTAAGTCCTTGGTAAGGTGAAAGAAGCTTGGTGCTTGGATGGGTAAGTCCTTTGGTGGTCTTGTATTATAACTATTATTGGTGAATATATAGAGAAAAGCACTTGCAAAGTCCTAGAGGTTGACCTCTCTAGGTAGTGGATTGACTCTCTCCTAGTTTGGAGAGTGGAACCACTCTACATGACCTTGTCAAGTGCTTGCCATCAATTCCTCTCATCCTTGCTATGCTTGTTAGTTAGGACTTCAAATTGCACTTAAGCTATTAGTTTTAATTGATATAATTTGAAGGTCTAATATATCTTGTGATAATTTTTGAACCTCTATTCACCACCCCCCCCCCTCTAGAGCCCTAGATCGAACAACATGTGCTTCTGATTTAGTACATGTTAGACCTTGATCTTATGTTTTAACATTATTGTTTTGTAAAGTAAATGAAGAATTTTCTAGTTGTCACCATTATAGATATAAAATGCAACTTATTTTTATCTATTTGGGAACACAACCATTATATAACACAATAATATGTTAGTGTATTACTGCTTCATAATTGATAAATGAAGGTCACTTTCTACAGATGTTTTGGGGTCTAGTCATTGTTATAGACAATATAATTGTCATGTATTGAAAATGTGCACATCTAAAATCTTATATTCATGATGTACTTGTCAGAAGTCAGACTAAATACTCCATCACCCTATATTTTATGCACACAAATTCTCCATTTATGTAGTTCACATAGGTAAGCGCCTATGGTCTTATTGGATCTAGGTTTGGTTGAATACCTCAATGTACATTAACACAAATTTCACTTGAAACATATGACTTAGAGGGAAGGACCTACTTTTTCTTAATTCACTAATAAGGGAGTGGTGTGACATGTGAGCCCAATGATTCAAGTTGAGTCATTCAACCCCAATGTATATGATGTTTCAAAATCTGAGCATGATCAAATAGTTCATGAAAACAAAATTGACTCTAATGAAGCCAACCTTACTACTAATGCTCAATAGATAGAATCAATTGATTGCCTAATGAGTGATCCTAGACTAGAGAAATTATTTCAAGGATTCGTCATTTAAATGTCATGACAAACAATTTCATTTCAAGATAATGAATAGGTTTTGTACATTATACACAAATTATGTTAAAGATTCATATTGTTCATGTCGTGACATCAAAAGAGGTATTGTTCTACAACAAAAAGTATATATTGCACAAGTTACATGCATGGTCGATAAAAAATGTTCAACATAAGACCAACCATCCAACTACTAGAATTGTCACTATAATCTTTATTACAGGAAGCCTAGGAACATACTTGCACCTCTATAGTTGATTGGTCATACATTTTGTTGAGAAAGTAGTTATTGTTACCCATACTTTCCAAATTTATGCAGTGCATACACTAACTCAGCTGACTAGGACATAAGACTTATGCAAAAAAAAAAAACCAGTAATCAAGGAACATGAGCAACAGTAATAGCATGAGTAATTGCCTCATTCTCTACCAATATTGCTAGTAATTTGTGTATGAAGATACAAATCATATTATTTTTTCATGTTCCTTCTCCAAAAATATTTGGGCCTTTGTTAGTGACAAGATTGTTTATTATTCTTCATTATGCCTACTTAATTAGTACCTCAATTGTTGGGAAAAAATATCCCAGTTAATCAGAACTGTGAGGTCCAATTAGCATCCATTTCCAAAACCTTCTTCTATGTGCTCCTTCAATGCAGACATTCTAAATTCTCTATATCTCTGCTATGATTGTTTCATTTAAATGTTTTGAGGCCATTACTTATGTATAATTAGTTCAAGTCCATCCACCCAAAATTAATTACAGATCCATCCAAACTAGGATAGATAAATATTAATTGAATGTCAAGTGGGTGTTATAGTATTTCAAAAGTTACTGTCAATTATTCTATCATTATTAAGTAATGATCCAATTTTTGGGGATAAATAGAATAAGGAAATCAACTAGAAATTTGTAGGAAACCTATGAGCATACTTGCACTTATACAGTTGATTGTCCATACATTTTGTCGAGAAAGTAGTCATTTTTATCAATACTTTCCAAATTTATGCAATGCACACACTATTAATTGACTAGGACATAAGACCCATGCAACCAAAATCAGTCATGAAGGAACATGAGAAACATCATTAGCTTGAGTTTTTGCCTCATTCTCTACTAGTATTGCTAGTAATAGGTACAACCCTTATTTCAACCCAAAACAACCACTTAAACTATTTAAATGTGGTCAAATGTTGAAACTAATTTTGATGTTGTTAGATCTATTTGATATGTTTCCCTCCCCTCCCCTTAATTTGTTCATTATTTTCATTTTTTTGTCATCTCTTTGAATATGCCATGATATTATGTGCAAAGACTGCATAGATACTTTGTCAAAAATGTGCACGGTCTGGAAAATGTGCAGGGTCTAAAAATATGCATGGTTTGGAAATGTTTCCCATGGTCGAATCTCCAATTTGTAAATGACTATATGTGTCTACATTATACTGACCCATGGCATGTGTATCTTTATGATTTTCACCAAGCTTGGTTTTACTTGTGGTTTGTTTTTTTTTCTGGATTCAATTTTTCTAGTTTTTTTCTCATGGATCTGAACCACCACTTTAGTGATTTTTTTTATCTGTGTTAAATTTTTGTATGTTAAACTTAGTTAAACCTAACCCACATACATGGACATGTGTTTCATGTACTTTTTCAAATTTCATAGCAATTCCCATTCATGGACATGTGATGAATTGCATACAATTTCTATTTTATTATAGTTTGTAGACTTGTAATGTTGTTTGACATGGATTTGAACCAACATGCAGTCAGAACTAGCCGTAGTAGGGTTTTTTTTCATTTGGTTCAACACTATCCCAATCCTAGGTTTTAACCAACTACCTTTCTAATTAGTTCAACTTAAAGGAACAAGTATTGAATGAATTCCTACTTAATTTTTATTAACATGTATGACTAACCTAGGTTCACAATGTTTCAATGATACACCCTCACAATTGTAATGTATTACAACACCACCACTAGTATAGTTTCTACAGACATCAAGCTCCCTTTTTTATGGTCAAGGGAGTCTGATGAGGCTCTAGTTCATGCATTGAGGAGGCAATATGACATAGCTAGATATATAGAGAGCCAATTTACTAGAGAGGCTTGGAGATGCTCTATGAATGGAAAAATAGGGTGGACAGGCCGGACATGACATTGGAGAAGGTCAAAACCCGATAGAAGAACCTGAAAAAGAATTTGTTAAGCTGGAGAATGTGAGAAACCTTAGTGGTGTTGAGTCGGATGAAACTAGGCACAAGCCCATACTCCCTGACACCCTAGAATGGAGGGAAATAGCTAAGGAATTAAAAACAATACACCAACATAACAATAAAGTACTGCATGTAGATGTAACTATTGGAAAGAGGATGGACGATTTGCTCTAAAGGAGGGGATAGAGAGAAAAAGCACTTGAGAAAAATTCATTGAACCTTCAAGATATATCACAAGATAAGTTTGCTAAATAGGAATTTGAGTGCAGCTAAACATTCATAGCAATGATGGGAGTGTTACAACCCCAATTTTGCATATGTTTTCATAATTAAAATGTAATGATTTTATGAATTTGTACTTAATTGAAAAGGTCGTATGCTTAGCTTCAAAGGATGGATTTATTTGCAATTATCCTTTTGATAGGAATTTCGTGGTTCTTATTATTATGTTAATCCAATAGTGGATTTGAAAGAGAAGAAAAGAAGAAAAGTCCAAATAATAGAGAAAGATAAAAGATAATAGATATTAAGCAATGTATTTATGAGAAATAAATAGATGACCACAATGGAGTAAATTTCGTTTGTATATGAATTCTAAATTAGGAAAAGAGGAAAAGGAAATAAAAGATAAAGGGGAATCATTAAAAAGAAATCTATTAATGAGAAGGAAATTTGAAATGATAAGAATTATGTGGAAGTCATATGGTGGTGCCTCTCGTGGCCTTTTGGAAAAAAAGAAAAGGGTTATATATTGGAGTATTCTTTCTTTCCTCATTGGTGTTGAGATTAAATAATTTTAGAAAATTGAGTTTATGGATAATGGTTATACTCCTTGCCACTTTTGGATTACTTAAACCCCAAGGGAAAAAGAAGTAATATAAGAGGAATAGTTTGATAAGAGAAAATCCTTGGACTAAGGCATGAACTCATGTACATGACAAGGATGGGAAGATAATTAAAGATAAGAGGAGAAAACTCATACTTTCCCTTAAAGACCCTCTCTTACCATGTGTGCAATAAGGGAAACCAATTCCATAACAAGCTTCCATCCATCCTTATTCATCTACGTTCCTCTAGTCCTATAAAAGGACGATCTGTGATCATACCCCCTCCACATCCTGGATGCGTGCCCCTCCTCATCGGTCTAGCAAGGACCATTTTCATCCATGGGTTCGGATGAACAAGGTTGGTTGCCGTGAACCCTGCCTTTATTATTGCCTTCAAGGAATCCTCTCGATGCCCCTCTTTGAAGTATCCACTCTCGACAGCGATCTAGAGGATTCCGATCTCCAGCTTCGTGTTTGGCAACGAGTAACCCCTCCGTCCTTGTCTCCTTCTTCTTCCTCCTCACAACCAATGAAGCCAAGGACCTCCGTTGGGAGTGAAGGATGTTGTGACAAGTTAAAAGAGGACGGTGCGGTGCAGAGACCCCGCCGGGGTGGGAGCGCCACCCATGCTGCGATCACGCATCTCCCTGTGATAGCAGCAGGAACGTCGCGTTGTACGGGAGCGATGGAGTGGGGTTGAGTACCAAGGTGGGGGAACACCGGGGAACTCATCAGGAAACACATCTGCAAACTCTCGGACAACCGTTACCTCCTCAAGGTTAGGACCTTTTGCCTGGGTATCCACAACGTGAGATAATAAAGCCTTACCACCTTGCCGCAACAACTTTTCTGCCACCATCGCTGACACTAGACACATCGGAAGAATCTTCCTGTCTCCTTGGAAGATCCACTTCTCTCCGTCGTCATCAAACACTGCCTGCTTGGAACCACAGTCCAAAACGACCTTATACTTCTCTAAGGTATCCATCCCAAGGATCACATTGAATCCATGCATATCAATTGGTATAAGATCCACTTGTATACTGTGTCCCGAAAAAGATAAGACACAAGAGGGACACTCCTCTCGAAGCAACGAGGAAACATCAAGAGGGGTTTCTAACAACATGCTATCTTTCTTACAACTAACAGGTAAAGGACAACTATCAAGCAGACTATGTGCGATAAAAGAGTGTGTAGAACCAGGGTCAACCAAAATAGATATAAAGCAAGAAGAAGACAAATCAGAATGAAATAACTCCATCTGACCTGTCACCACTCACGGGTTGACTATCGCCTCCGGCTGACTCATAGCATAGAATCGAGCCATTGCTTGTTGTCCACGTCCTCTGCTCCCTTGAGCAGATGATCCTTCTTGCGACTCTTGACCACATCCTCACCCTCTGCTACCACAGGGCTTCTGTCTGTCTGACCCTTACTGACTCTGTCTCAGTTGTTGTGTTACCTCAACGTTTCTTCTTGGGCAATTTGACTTTAAATGCCCAGTCTGTCCATAGTGATAACATGACCTGCCTTCTATCTACAGCCTAGATGGCCCTGTCATTGCCACAGAAGTTGTACTATGCACCTTTGATGGTGAAGAAACATAACCTCTTCCCTTACTCGGAGACCACTGAGATGGTGCATGAGAACTCTGCATCATGGAAGGTGTTGAAAACCTTGGCTTTTTGAAGCCACCAAATCTTTGTCCCTGGAACTGAGCAGGCCTTTTCCTGGTCATGGACTCCCTTTTCTCTTTGATGGACCATTCAATCCGGTGGACGGACTCCACGAATGTAGCAAACTGTTCCCGATTCTCCAAAGCAGCAGTAGGTGTCGACAACTTAGCACTCAAACCTTTCTCAAACTGCCTGATCCGCTCATCATCTGTCCCCGCAATGTGAGGACAAAACCTCAACAAGTCCATGAATTTGGCTTCATACTCGATGATGCTCATTGATCCTTGGCGTAGATGCTCAAACTAGTTGATCTTCTCGTCTAGATACGTCTTCGGGAAGTATCTACTGACAAACTCTCACCGGAAAACCTCCCAACCGATCTCCTCACTGGGTCGCTTCTCCTCCTCAGTGGCCCACCAGTGGCCAGCACTGCCCTTTAGAAGGTAGACAACATGCTTGAGTTTGTCTGCTTCGGGGATGTCGAGGATCTGGAAGGACTTCTCAAGACCTGTCAGCCATAGATCAGCATCTGTCGGATCAACAGTTCCAGCATAATCCAAAGCTCTGACTCAGCGAAGCCGTTCAAAGGTCTTCCCAATACCCGATGTTTCACCATGGGGAGCCTTTTCTCTTGGTTGATGCACTATCAACCTTTCCACCATGTGATCCATGGTAGCCATCAACTGCCCCATAAGCTGTTGGTAGGCAGGATTTTCAAGAATGGCTGGGTCAAGTTGGGGGACCTCAGGCACCTGATCTTCATGTGCCTTCCCTCCTGCTCCATCAATTGATGCAGCATCACTACTTTCGGTAGCATGTTCTGCATGGTTTCTAGACATCTTTAAGCTTTATCTTCCACTAAGAGCAGAAGGTTATTGTAAGGAAATCTGGAAAACTCACAAGAACAGATGCAAACCTAGTCCTAGATCCCTGTAGACTTAGCGAACCTAGAGCTCTAATACCAAACCAACTGTGACACCCCGCCGTCACACAGACAACGAGATGACACACGAAAACATGCAGAACCATATATTACAGAAAACACGGGTTAATTAGAACCGATTGTGGAAAGCATATGTGAGAGAACTTTTGCATCCAGATCGTACAGAAAGACATGTTATATAATCATTCACAAGTCATATTATAGGTCCACAGCTTATCGGAACCAGTTGTACTATCAGCACCACAGTTCAACACCTATTTATACATACATAACGGCCATGTACGACCAGAAGCAAGATATACAAAAATTACAACAGCTAAACATCGTGAAACATCGTCAAACATCTCTGAGGACCTGAGAGTACAGGGATGACTCTAGGATTCTACTACAAAACCACCAAAACAGCATGTCTATCTCTTGCCTTCTACTATTCTTCTTTCTGCTCGGCCGCAACCTCATGACCACCACCACATCTAGAGCGATCACCTAAAAGGGTGTAAACCAGCGGGGTGAGACACACAGTCCCAGCGAGAAACATAACTCCCCACCGAAACTATAAAACCTCAGAAGGTTAAGGCGGCAACAACAGATAACTGATAAAGCGTATAACAAGAGCAGCATACTGAGCAAGGCTGTCATTACCATCAAGCTTACCAAGATATCCGGGAGGCATAGAACCAAGTATTTCTTTATTGAACATGATTGCCAAGATAATCTTTGTAAGAACTTATGACAAACTATAAGGATCGTACAAACAATTGCATAGTATAACTAGATCAACTATATAAGCAAGGCCTCAATCAATGTTCTGTGTTTTGCTCTAAGAAAGATATATCGTTCAGCTGGATTACATTTTATTATGCCCTAAGGAAGTGAGCCTTCCCTACTCAAATCAAACCATTGGCTGCGAAGCCCAATCCAGTGCCATACAAGGTCTAAGGAGATCCAGACTCCATGACCTCACCTTTCTGTGGTCAGTACATGAATCATCAAGCAAGACTGCACTCTTATGCTTATAGGCTTCAGCCTCTGGGTCAACTCTACAAGCTACCCATATCTCTAGCTCACCTCATCATAGGTGCTAGTACATACATCCGAGCCATGAATGCATCATGCTCGTCATCACATATCCCGAGTCATGGGCTAGTTCACCATGCTCCATATATCTTGAGTCTGCAACCACAGCTGCACTCAAACCCTCCTATTTTAGGCTAGGGGAAACCTCGTATATTCAATAATATGCGCTCCAGTTAATCCCGCAGGATAAACCTATTTCACCATCACCAAATACTAACGGTAATGGATCTATGGCCAGGGCAAACTACATCATACGTTCATCTATAATTAATTAGTATATTTTAAGCCAATTGTTGAGGCAATCAAAGTATAAACATAGCCATATAGGGTTACATCATCAATGCCATCATCATACTGTCCTGGGATCTCAATCCCTCATAATAACAACCATTTCCTCTCAAGGCATAATAATCATGCATCAGTATTCTGGGAACGCATCCCTTATCTCATCATCATAGGATAACACCTCAACTAGGCACTCAGCTTATATCAGGTCCTCAGACCTATCAACTTGTGGCCACATTACCACATGGTGCTATTCCTACACATACATCTCATAGCTCTTTCCAGGCTATGAAACCACATGAAATACCTACATGGTTAGTATACACATTCATAGAGATAATCGAAACCATCATGGATTAACATAATTATCATGCTATCAAGTATAAAGCAACATCCATGTAGAAGTCATAGTTTTATCATTAATCATAAACATATATCATGTCATCATGTGAAGCAACATCATATGCTTCCAAGCTTCCTGGTTCACAACTTATCATTTTAACTCATCATCATATTTGCAGGATTCAAGGTGATTACATCATATCACTTGTGTTATCATTATAATCCATATACATTCTGAGTTATCAGAACCCTTACCAAAACTCTACAACCCTCACTATAGGTAGTATCGGGCAGGGTGACTACCCTCACCCAAGCCTATCGGCCAAGCACAACGGCCAACCCTTACCACCTGCAACGCCTCAGCGTAACGCTATGTTGAGCAATACTTACCCGTGCAATGCACAAACCGTGACGCTCATCGTCCTTAGGTGAGCGATGATGCGTCGTGCAACCAGGGCTAGAGCTATATCGTGCACGCCACTACAGGGTGGTATTGCCCAAGACCCTATCGCCCACCTAGGGTTAGGCAACTACTAAGGTCGTGACGCCCAACCGCCAAACCATAACGTTCATGGGCAGAGTGACTATAAGGATTCATATCAGCTAACTCAACCGAGGGTGTGTCATGCAAACATAAACCCCAAGCCCGACACAGGGTTACCCATCTTACCTATAACGTTCAAGGGAGGCTAGGGTGTCATCCACTTCATAACAAACAAGACCTAGGCACCACAAGAAGGCCTATCATCCAACTAGGTCAAACATCTTATATCGACCACCACTAAGCATCATCTAGGGTTCTTTGTACAACCATCATACCGGGCACCAAGCCACCAAGCTCATCATAGAATATCGGCCAAGATCATCACAAGATGTATCGTTCAGAGCACAAGATATAAGGTGTGTCGCCCAAGCTCTATCTCAAGCCAAGAGGACCATATTGGGCATCAAACCAACTATCGCAACTAGGTGTAACAATCAAGGGTACAACCCAAGACAAGGCTATCAGGAAACACTACTCCAAGGTCATATCGTGCAAGGCACAACCCAACAAGGTCACCTTCAACTTCAAGCACAAGGGCACCAAACCATAATTGATCAAGAAGGTCAGCTCACCTCTCAACAACCAAGAGAGGGGTTTTGCAAAACCTCTATCACAAGTTGGGCAACCACAAGGACCAACCTCAACATAGGTCATAAAAAGCTCACCTCTCAAATCCATTGTGAGAGGAGGGTGTTGCCCAAGAAACTAGAATATAAGCTCACCTCTCAACTTAAACGAGAGAGGGGTATTGCCCACATTACTTGAGCTCAAACTCACTTCTCTAGACCAAGGAGAGAAAGGAGTGTTTCTACCAAAGAAAACCCCAACTATAGTTCGGCCAACAAGATCCAAAGACATATAAACATCAACAACATCATGCTCACTACATCCATAAGATCAACGACATGTGCTAGAGCAAGAAACATAACTTGCAAGGGCGATTATCAACATATATGAAACATGCAACATAGAGAAGGTAGTATAGCTAGGGTTAGAAGTTATGTAACCCGCCTTAAGCAAACTCCTCAAGCTCCAAGCTTCTAGCTCCTAGCTCCAAGCTCATCACTTCGGCCACCTCAGAAAAAAGAGAAAGGATCATAACCACCATGGCCGAAGAGTAGGCAAGATGGAGAATAAGATGCTAAGGAGAGAGGGAAGATGCTTACCAAGGAAACAAGGTCCACCTAGGGTTCGGCCACCAAGCTAGAGGAAGAAGAAGAGAACTCCTTCAAAGGGATCGACCACGAACCTTAGCTCCTCCAAGGGTATTGGCCACCAAGGTTTCCAAGGAAGGTGTGTCTTGCATACAAGGAGAGAAGAGAAACAAAAGATCTAAAGGGTTCCTAAGGGAGATAAAGGCAAGGAATATATAGATGAGGGTCAAGGTTAAACCAAGGCAAGGTGTCATCTTACCAAGGGACACTTGTCCACACGTTTTACCACCTTGCAAACCTCATGCACATGCCATGCCACCACTCAACCAAGGTTCGACCACATGTCCAAGCTATGGTGACACAACCAAAGCAAGAAGGTCAGCAAAGGTCAAAGGCCGACATACTACTCCTCCATGGCCGACACACACACATGGGTGATACCCCATGGCCGACACAAGGAATCATTGCCCGATACATGGCTCCTCCAAGCAAGGCAAGGCCCAACATGGCTCAACCAAGCCCAACAGAGCTTCAACAAAGCCCAAGACAACTCAAGGCATGAGCCCAAACCTTCCTCTCAACTATAGAGGAAGCAAAGAGAGAGAAAGACATTTCTCAAGGTGGCAAAATTGCTCTTCAACCCTAACTTAGGTTATTTTGCAAGTGGCACCTCCAACTCTCAACAAAGAACAAGCAAACCCTAATCACCACTAAAGGTGATTAGCAAGCAACCAAGCACCAGGCTTAGGCAAAACAAACAGGATAAGCCCAATACGAAGGCCAGGGTCCTTACACAATCTAAGCATGTTGATCTTCCAATTTGTATAGATCTTCAACTATCCACTTCCTTATTTGTTTATCCATGAAACACTCAAATAACAAGTTAGATCCACAAGAATGAAATGTTTGTCATCATTAAAATAAAGGGTTTAATAATGTCTAATTTAGCCAACATATCACACATGTGGACACGGAAAATTTGTTGGCGGACATTTTCACTAAACCTCTAGCTAGAGAGCAATTTAACTTTATTAGTTCAAAACTTCTCATAACTACTTTGAATGAATATGATATGACTTCTAGCTAGTTTTCATCTATCCTATATGTTTTGCCTTTGTTTTTATCACCATTGCTTGCTAATATGCTAAAATTTCAGTTTTTCATGTTCATGTTGCCTTGTTTTCTCTTGTTTTTGGGTATATTTTGCAAATGCATGTTTTATTGCAAAATAGTACCCAATGATGAGTTATATGTGCCTAAGTATGTTCAAAATACATAATGGACTTGAACAATAAATTTAATTAGCACTCTAATGGCTAAAAACTAGTATTTCTAATTTTAGGTCAGGTTAACCTTCAGTTGAGTTGCCAACTCGGCCGATCGAAGATCGAGAGATTTTTTAAAGATCCTATCGGTCGAGTTTTTGAGTTCATAGAAATCGACCGATGGCCAGGCTCGAGCAAAGTTAAAATGGGTTCATCCGACTATTCTCCCTCTCAGCTAGAGAAAAGTCGACTGATCTAACCTCCAGCTCCCCTAAGCTGTCAATCCTAGCCCCGACCTTCCTCTCCCTAGCCCTAGTTAGACCTATCTTGACCTCCCTTGACCTTCCCCCTTACTTTCAATAGGAGGAATAGGGCCGCCCCAACTAATGCACTTTCATCTTCATCCAACTCCCACTTGATTTTGTTTTATGACACTTTCTTGGTCTCAAATGAGGCTCTAAATAGGTATAAGGAGCTCCTTCCTAGGAACACTTTTCCTTATTGTGCCCTATTTGATCTTAGACCACAAGACAATAGGTCATAGATCAAGTAGTGTAGTTTCTTTATGATCACTATCTCTCTACCTTGGGTGTTGAATGCGTGTGTTATAACAATTCCATCACAATCACCAAAGTGGTTCATGAATTCTATGCTAATTTGCATTGGAATTATGACACCCTAGTATCCCCTCCTAATACTCAAGTAGTCCTCACATCTATGATAGTCGGGAATAGATTTCAAGTCTTTGAGGATACCCTGAACATCTTCTTTTCCGGTACTGAAGTGACTGACATTTGGCGTAAGGACTACCCAGAGTATTTGACTTAATTGAGCCTGAGACCTTCTACAAGCAATATGATCTTACTATCCCTGACATTCAATAGTTATTGAAGAAGCCTAAATTCCCATATAGGAAGAAGTGCACCATTCCCTCCTCTGCCTTGGACCTCAAGAAACGTAGCCTCGCCTTAGTTATTAACTGCAATATTCACCCAAAGAAGAATCAAACTGAGATTGTAGAAAACATTGTGGTGATCATGTATTGTCTCTTAAAGAACATCAGAGTCAAGTGGTTAAGATATGTTGTCCATCATATGACCTACTTTGACTCACGTAAGAACACCCGTGGCACCCATCCACCCTACCCTACCCTAATCTGTGATCTGTTCCAGCTTGCCACTGGTAAATCTCTTTTCCACGGCCTTTACTACAAACCTGCCCAAAAAGGAGTTTGCATCAGTGAGACCACTCTGTAGAAGTCTGTACCGATCCTATCCTCCACCACACCTGGTTCCTCTACGTCTTCCTCTACCCAAGCACCTCCACTAGCTCAACCTACCCGACATGCATGTGCCTTGTTCCATGTATCAAATGAAACCTTTATGGGCTACATGATGCATCAGCAGGCATACAACCTTCAAGTTCAGGAGCACCTACATTAGTTGCTATGTTCCATCATGGCTAACATGAACATGTCATGTGCACACCCATACCCTACCTACCAGCCCTTCCCAGGAGGTGACTATGCATCCTATGCATATGATCACTTTTACCCTACCCCTCCACCTACACCTTCCGTTGTTGCACCCCCTGCTGCTGGTGGATCTACCCATGGTGTGATGCCTCTGCCAGCTGGCCCCTTGGCTACTCTACTTGCTAGTCTTTGTAGTTCTACTCCTTCCTTCCCACAGGCCAATGAGCTCCAAGCTCTTGGTATGTCTTGGGATGAGCAGAATGCACGTTGGCTCAGTCGTGGTTTGGGTCCCTCTACTGATGAAGAGATGTCGGACCAAGCTGATGAGGAGGTTTTTGCTACTGGAGGAGGCTGATGAGGATGATGGTGATGCTTCTGATGATGGATCTGATGACTTTGCTGGTAACTCTGGTGATGAAGGTGATTTTGCTGCACCTTCTAATGGAGATGACGACTATGAGCCTGATGCCTCTGATCTTGATGATGTTGTAGATGATGTAGCCATAGATGACCTAGATGTTTAGTTGTTCTAGTTTTTAGTCTAGTTGCTAATCATATATATCTTTCTAGGCTATTTTGTATTGAAAACATCTGGGCACATGTTATGAGATGTACTATTTTATCATCTAGATTTCATCATTTTGTCTTCTAGTTGTTTTCTGAGAACTTGCTTTCTGGGTTGTAATCTTAATCCCTTGTACATTTACTCTTTGATTTACTATATCTCATGAGTTGGTGCCATGTTTTACAATATTTTGATTATGTCTTAGATTTTTTGTTTCTCTCGTCTCTTTTTGGTGTATGCTTTAAGATTACATGTTATGGATGTATTTTGGTTGTGCTTGGTGAAGACTTTTCTTTATACTCTTCTACCCCCTACCTTTTTTATAATGTCAAAAGTGGGAGAGAAGTTCAATGTTTTGAAGCTCATCCATATTGTTTTTATTTCTTGTTTGATCCTTTTCTTGTTCATTTTATGTTTTATCATGTCACTTGCTAAAGGACCATATATATATACATATATATATATATATATATATATATATATATGAGAAAGAGAGAGAGAGAGAGAGAGAGAGAGAGAGAGAAAGTCAGGCTAGAATACACTCAGAGTGTACAGATCGCACGAATACGCTCAAGTGTGTTTGCATATCAAGACTATTTTTTGCAAAATGTAAACCATTAATCTTCACCATCATACTAATACTAGGCTACATGCAATTTGATCCCATTTGTATGAGTGTAAGTCACTCATCTAAGGGCAACAAAATCAACACACGAAACTAATTTGAAATGCATAATTTTTGCAGTCTGTATAACATGACCTATAAATGTCCTAATGTGCTCAAATTTTGCGTATGAGCTATTCACATGATGTTTAAGAAGATCAATGGATTAGATTTTTGAAAAAAAATATTGCATTATGAAAAACTACTTGAGTGTATTCTGCTCTAAATACACTCGAGTGTATTCTAGACTGACTCTCTCTATATATATATATGTATATATATGTATATATATATATATATATATTTATCATGTTTCTTTGTGTAGATAGACTAACCATGCAGGTTAGAGTAGGCATAGATTGAGGGGGAGAAATTCACATTATTCAAATCTTGAATCCCCTTACAATTCACAAGGCAAAGGTATAACTTCAATATCCTTTTCAATATGATTGACAAATGGTTTGTTATTTTCAAAAAGGGAGAGAATGTTGACTTGAGAGTTATACATTGCTCATATTTTGATAATGACTTAACCATTCCATTCCTATGTATCTCATATGTTTGTTCAAGATTGATTTTAGGCCTTAGGTACATGAAAAGGATCACATTATACAAGCCCAAGCTTGTTCAAGTTCAAGTCAAATGCAATGCAAGTGTGCAGTTTGGAAAATCACTCCAAATGACCTTAGATAATTTTTGTAATCACTATATTGATGATATGACTTGTAATTAAGATGAGAAAAAATCAAGGACACTAAATTCCATGGTTTAATCATTCAAATGTCAATTTAGAAAATTTTTCACAGGTTGTTCATCGGTCGAGTTGGAAACTCAACCGATCCTATGATGGATTTTCTAAAGATGACCCATCGGTCGAGTTGCACACTCACAGAACTCGACCGACCGACTCACTAAGCAAACCTGATTTTATTCCATCAATCGAGTTTCCCATAACAAACTTGACCGATAGTTTGAAAATTGGCTTTGTCATTTAGTGGATCGGTCGAGTTACCTTTATTGAAACTCGACCGAATGTATTGTACAAAAAACACAAAAAAAGTGATTATAACTGTTGGCGAGTTGTTTGGGTGAAAATAGATATGTTGTATCTTGGAAAATGGCTATATATCAACCCTATGTGATACCACACTCAAGGGAACACCCCCAGCTATAAATAGGACCCCTTGTAGTTCATTCCAAGTTTGCTCTTTCATTCTATTCTAAGTCCTTGCTATAGTTGAGTGTGTTGCAACTTCTTAAGCCCCTTTCTCTCTCTAGTTTACACTTCATTTTGTGATTATGAGTGAGTTAGGCCAGTTGTAAGAGAGCTACTTCCTTGTGCTTGTAAAGCTCTCATTCCATTCCATATTCCCTACCCTTTTCCTCCATGAATCAAAGGTGAAGCAAGCTACTCCGAGTGAAGGTGGAGCTATTGTTGTTCTTCTTAAAGGTTGAAGAAGAGGTGAAGATCTTCTCTAGGAAAAGGAGAAGGCAAAGGCTGAAGATCCAAGAAGAGTGGGTAAATCCTTGAAGGTGGAAGACTTGTGCAAGAGTAGGTAAGAACTTGGAGAAGGGTGAAGACTCTTGGCAGAGTGGGTAAGTCCTTGGTAAGGTGAAAGAAGCTTGGTGCTTGGATGGGTAAGTCCTTTGGTGGTCTTGTATTATAACTATTATTGGTGAATATATAGAGAAAAGCACTTGCAAAGTCCTAGAGGTTGACCTCTCTAGGTAGTGGATTGACTCTCTCCTAGTTTGGAGAGTGGAACCACTCTACATGACCTTGTCAAGTGCTTGCCATCAATTCCTCTCATCCTTGCTATGCTTGTTAGTTAGGACTTCAAATTGCACTTAAGCTATTAGTTTTAATTGATATAATTTGAAGGTCTAATATATCTTGTGATAATTTTTGAACCTCTATTCACCACCCCCCCCTCTAGAGCCCTAGATCGAACAACATGTGCTTCTGATTTAGTACATGTTAGACCTTGATCTTATGTTTTAACATTATTGTTTTGTAAAGTAAATGAAGATTTTTCTAGTTGTCACCATTATAGATATAAAATGCAACTTATTTTTATCTATTTGGGAACACAACCATTATATAACACAATAATATGTTAGTGTGTTACTGCTTCATAATTGATAAATGAAGGTCACTTTCTACAGATGTTTTGGGGTCTAGTCATTGTTATAGACAATATAATTGTCATGTATTGAAAATGTGCACATCTAAAATCTTATATTCATGATGTACTTGTCAGAAGTCAGACTAAATACTCCATCACCCTATATTTTATGCACACAAATTCTCCATTTATGTAGTTCACATAGGTAAGCGCCTATGGTCTTATTGGATCTAGGTTTGGTTGAATACCTCAATGTACATTAACACAAATTTCACTTGAAACATATGACTTAGAGGGAAGGACCTACTTTTTCTTAATTCACTAATAAGGGAGTGGTGTGACATGTGAGCCCAATGATTCAAGTTGAGTCATTCAACCCCAATGTATATGATGTTTCAAAATCTGAGCATGATCAAATAGTTCATGAAAACAAAATTGACTCTAATGAAGCCAACCTTACTACTAATGCTCAATAGATAGAATCAATTGATTGCCTAATGAGTGATCCTAGACTAGAGAAATTATTTCAAGGATTCGTCATTTAAATGTCATGACAAACAATTTCATTTCAAGATAATGAATAGGTTTTGTACATTATACACAAATTATGTTAAAGATTCATATTGTTCATGTCGTGACATCAAAAGAGGTATTGTTCTACAACAAAAAGTATATATTGCACAAGTTACATGCATGGTCGATAAAAAATGTTCAACATAAGACCAACCATCCAACTACTAGAATTGTCACTATAATCTTTATTACAGGAAGCCTAGGAACATACTTGCACCTCTATAGTTGATTGGTCATACATTTTGTTGAGAAAGTAGTTATTGTTACCCATACTTTCCAAATTTATGCAGTGCATACACTAACTCAGCTGACTAGGACATAAGACTTATGCAAAAAAAAAAAACCAGTAATCAAGGAACATGAGCAACAGTAATAGCATGAGTAATTGCCTCATTCTCTACCAATATTGCTAGTAATTTGTGTATGAAGATACAAATCATATTATTTTTTCATGTTCCTTCTCCAAAAATATTTGGGCCTTTGTTAGTGACAAGATTGTTTATTATTCTTCATTATGCCTACTTAATTAGTACCTCAATTGTTGGGAAAAAATATCCCAGTTAATCAGAACTGTGAGGTCCAATTAGCATCCATTTCCAAAACCTTCTTCTATGTGCTCCTTCAATGCAGACATTCTAAATTCTCTATATCTCTGCTATGATTGTTTCATTTAAATGTTTTGAGGCCATTACTTATGTATAATTAGTTCAAGTCCATCCACCCAAAATTAATTATAGATCCATCCAAACTAGGATAGATAAATATTAATTGAATGTCAAGTGGGTGTTATAGTATTTCAAAAGTTACTGTCAATTATTCTATCATTATTAAGTAATGATCCAATTTTTGGGGATAAATAGAATAAGGAAATCAACTAGAAATTTGTAGGAAACCTATGAGCATACTTGCACTTATACAGTTGATTGTCCATACATTTTGTCGAGAAAGTAGTCATTTTTATCAATACTTTCCAAATTTATGCAATGCACACACTATTAATTGACTAGGACATAAGACCCATGCAACCAAAATCAGTCATGAAGGAACATGAGAAACATCATTAGCTTGAGTTATTGCCTCATTCTCTACTAGTATTGCTAGTAATAGGTACAACCCTTATTTCAACCCAAAACAACCACTTAAACTATTTAAATGTGGTCAAATGTTGAAACTAATTTTGATGTTGTTAGATCTATTTGATATGTTTCCCTCCCCTCCCCTTAATTTGTTCATTATTTTCATTTTTTTGTCATCTCTTTGAATATTCCATGATATTATGTGCAAAGACTGCATAGATACTTTGTCAAAAATGTGCACGGTCTGGAAAATGTGCAGGGTCTAAAAATATGCATGGTTTGGAAATGTTTCCCATGGTCGAATCTCCAATTTGTAAATGACTATATGTGTCTACATTATACTGACCCATGGCATGTGTATCTTTATGATTTTCACCAAGCTTGGTTTTACTTGTGGTTTGTTTTTTTTTTCTGGATTCAATTTTTCTAGTTTTTTTCTCATGGATCTGAACCACCACTTTAGTGATTTTTTTTATCTGTGTTAAATTTGTGTATGTTAAACTTAGTTAAACCTAACCCACATACATGGACATGTGTTTCATGTACTTTTTCAAATTTCATAGCAATTCCCATTCATGGACATGTGATGAATTGCATACAATTTCTATTTCATTATAGTTTGTAGACTTGTAATGTTGTTTGACATGGATTTGAACCAACATGCAGTCAGAACTAGCCGTAGTAGGGTTTTTTTTCATTTGGTTCAACACTATCCCAATCCTAGGTTTTAACCTACTACCTTTCTAATTAGTTCAACTTAAAGGAACAAGTATTGAATGAATTCCTACTTAATTTTTATTAACATGTATGACTAACCTAGGTTCACAATGTTTCAATGATACACCCTCACAATTGTAATGTATTACAACACCACCACTAGTATAGTTTCTACAGACATCAAGCTCCCTTTTTTATGGTCAAGGGAGTCTGATGAGGCTCGAGTTCATGCATTGAGGAGGCAATATGACATAGCTAGATATATAGAGAGCCAATTTACTAGAGAGGCTTGGAGATGCTCTATGAATGGAAAAATAGGGTGGACAGGCCGGACATGACATTGGAGAAGGTCAAAACCCGATAGAAGAACCTGAAAAAGAATTTGTTAAGATGGAGAATGTGAGAAACCTTAGTGGTGTTGAGTCGGATGAAACTAGGCACAAGCCCATACTCCCTGACACCCTAGAATGGAGGGAAATAGCTAAGGAATTAAAAACAATACACCAACATAACAATAAAGTACTGCATGTAGATGTAACTATTGGAAAGAGGATGGACGATTTGCTCTAAAGGAGGGGATAGAGAGAAAAAGCACTTGAGAAAAATTCATTGAACCTTCAAGATATATCACAAGATAAGTTTGCTAAATAGGAATTTGAGTGCAGCTAAACATGCATAGCAATGATGGGAGTGTTACAACCCCAATTTTGCATATGTTTTCATAATTAAAATGTAATGATTTTATGAATTTGTACTTAATTGAAAAGGTCGCATGCTTAGCTTCAAAGGATGGATTTATTTGCAATTATCCTTTTGATAGGAATTTCGTGGTTCTTATTATTATGTTAATCCAATAGTGGATTTGAAAGAGAAGAAAAGAAGAAAAGTCCAAATAATAGAGAAAGATAAAAGATAATAGATATTAAGCAATGTATTTATGAGAAATAAATAGATGACCACAATGGAGTAAATTTCGTTTGTATATGAATTCTAAATTAGGAAAAGAGGAAAAGGAAATAAAAGATAAAGGGGAATCATTAAAAAGAAATCTATTAATGAGAAGGAAATTTGAAATGATAAGAATTATGTGGAAGTCATATGGTGGTGCCTCTCGTGGCCTTTTGGAAAAAAAGAAAAGGGTTATATATTGGAGTATTCTTTCTTTCCTCGTTGGTGTTGAGATTAAATAATTTTAGAAAATTGAGTTTATGGATAATGGTTATACTCCTTGCCACTTTTGGATTACTTAAACCCCAAGGGAAAAAGAAGTAATATAAGAGGAATAGTTTGATAAGAGAAAATCCTTGGACTAAGGCATGAACTCATGTACATGACAAGGATGGGAAGATAATTAAAGATAAGAGGAGAAAACTCATACTTTCCCTTAAAGACCCTCTCTTACCATGTGTGCAATAAGGGAAACCAATTCCATAACAAGCTTCCATCCATCCTTATTCATCTACGTTCCTCTAGTCCTATAAAAGGACGATCTGTGATCATACCCCCTCCACATCCTGGATGCGTGCCCCTCCTCATCGGTCTAGCAAGGACCATTTTCATCCATGGGTTCGGATGAACAAGGTTGGTTGCCGTGAACCCTGCCTTTATTATTGCCTTCAAGGAATCCTCTCGATGCCCCTCTTTGAAGTATCCACTCTCGACAGCGATCTAGAGGATTCCGATCTCCAGCTTCGTGTTTGGCAACGAGTAACCCCTCCGTCCTTGTCTCCTTCTTCTTCCTCCTCACAACCAATGAAGCCAAGGACCTCCGTTGGGAGTGAAGGATGTTGCGACGAGTTAAAAGAGGACGGTGCGGTGCAGAGACCCCGCCGGGGTGGGAGCGCCACCCATGCTGCGATCACGCATCTCCCTGTGATAGCAGCAGGAACGTCGCGTTGTACGGGAGCGATGGAGTGGGGTTGAGTACCAAGCGCGGGGAAGGCTTAAGGGTCGAGAATAGGGCAGAAGGCATCGAGGTGCAGCCTGTGTTTGAGGTTTTTCACCCTCATCGCTCAGCGGCAGACCATAGGGACAATCCGGTGTGGATGGGCACAAGTTTCCGTCTGGCTGCAACCACGTAGCGCCCCAGGTGCGAAAGGGGGCGGCGACCCTAGGGAGACCTTCGGAGACGAGTTTCTTGCTTCGGAGAGGAAGGAGGCGGACCCCCGTACTGCAGCAGATCGGCGGCAGCTAGGGTGCCGCGAGGAAGATGATGATCCAGCAAGTTGGACCATTTTACCCTCCGCGTGTTAATGATCCATCCACTCAAGTGGGGGGTAAAACCGTCATTCAATTATAACTGAGGTCGGGCCACTTTGCATGGAAACTGATGACGTGGCACTCATGTATTGGTCAAGTAAGTGAATTAATGTAAAAATCATATCTTGTTATTGGTAACTCCGATGGTAGCAAATAATATATGTATATTGCTCAGAAAAATGAGAGGAATCCAATAAAAATGTGAATAGAAGCTAGTTACTCTTGAAATTCGAAAAGTAGTGTAAGTTATCAACTTTAATGAATTAAAGATTAAGAAACCCTAGTTTGAGATGATTAATGTGTTTAGTAGGGTTTAGTGGATGATTAAATTTGATATTAACCTGTTAATTGTAAAAAGGTATATTAAGAATAAAAAGGATAAACTTTGCACGTAATTAGTTAATTTAGAGTTTCATGTGCGTAAATATGTTGTAATGGACCTTGAAACCCTAATATTAGTGAATGAGACTGTTAATGGCTTTAATTGATCAAATTCATGATTAAAGTTGAGATATGATAATTTTAAAGCTTTTTCTAGTATAGAAGTTCTTAATTGTGGATAAATATCCTTGATATGAAATTAGAGTTTTCTAGTGAATAAGAAGTGGTTTTAGTGATATATAGAGTTCATTGGTGATTAGACCATAATGAACTATGAATTGGTGATAAAAGAGCATAATGATCGTGCCATGGATTAAAAGGATAAATATGGTAGTTTTAATATAAAAAGGCATAATGGGCTTAATTAATGTTTAAGTGTGTCTTTAATCTGAAATTAGGGTTTGTAAGAAATGGTGTAGAATTAGGATTTAAAATAGTAAATGAAGTGAAACCCAAATTGCAAATGAAGCCCTAAAATGGATACAGAAACCTTAGGAAGCAATTTCAAGTTGAATAAGAAAGAATCTTGATAAAGTGTGTATTAAAAAGAGTACATGTGTTTTTCAGGATTCTTGATTGTATGGTTGAACTACTTGCTTGGATTTCTTTCTTGGTTGGAATTGATATTAGCTTGAGAAATCTACTGAACCGGTATGTGGTTATGCTTATGAATATCTTGAGTTAGTTTTCTGATATTTACCGAAGTTTTCATCGATGTCTTGAATAAAGTGTTGGATGAATTTAGTTCATGCAAACTATAATGTGAATATGACTATCACATAATATATGTGCCTACTAGCTCAGATCCTGGTCCCCTCTGTGTCTTAATGGCTGACCTAGTACATGGCTACCTAGAGGGTAGGTCCATCAGGTCGTGGAATGACTTAGTATATGGCTACCTAGAGGGTAGGTCCATCAAGTCACAGTGAGTTAGATATTGGGCTACCTTTGGGTGGTGCAATGCGACTCTACCTTTATAGAGGTATTATATAAGTCCTTACAGGGACAACACAGAGTTGTGGATAGGTATGGATTGAGTAGTTTGGCTTAAAACGTAATCTTGGTTGTTAATTGATAATTGATTGATTACTTTGTTATCATAGTTGCATGATTATTGTTTCCCCCACATACCAGCTTCTTGTTGACTGACGTTTTGTTTGTCGGTGTTTTAGGTACAAATGAAAAGAACAAACAGTAAAGTGGCATATGCAGAATTAAATGAGAATTAACGTGCACAGGAGGATTAGTTAGATTAGTATCTTCATGGATAGAAGTGTAGAAATCCCAATTTTAAAAAGGTAAGCAAAGTTTTATTTTATACCAATTTTCAGTTTAGTTGGTAAAGTTTATTAATTGTTATTGATTATTTGTCGAACCTTTGATCCGGGTAATTGGTTAACGACTCTGACCTTTCGGTCTCCCTTAATTGGGGGTTACCGGGAGGCGGGGTCGTAACAATAACCCGGATCAAAGGTTCGAAAAATATGAAAACATATGAAAACTCGATTGGGGTGGATCATGGGAGCAATACTTACCTTTAGCAGAGTTTGCTTACAACAACAGTTACCAAGCCAGTATCGGGATGCCTCCATATGAAGCACTATATGGGAGATCGTGTCAGTCACCACTTCACTGGGATGATGCTGGTGAGAGGACCTTGTTGAGGTCAGAGGAACTCCAAGTGTATGCTGATAAAGTTGCTTTGATCAGGAAAAGGCTAAAGAGAGCCCAGGATCGACAAAAGTCGTATGCTGATGTGAAGAGGACTGATGTGCATTTCACTGTGGGAGAGCATGTTTTTCTGAAAATCCGACCGCTCTGAGATATAGCTAAGAACAGAGGAAAGTTGAGTCCCTGATATGTGGGTCTGGTTGAAGTATTAGAACAGATTGGTGAGGTGGCTTATCGTTTGGCGTTACCCCCTCAATATAGTATGATGCATGATGTGTTTCACATGTCAAATCTGAAGTGATATGTGCAAGATCCGAGCCATGTGTTGAGCATTGAACCTATTGAGCTTCAAGGAAAGTTGTCTTATCCTGAGTTACCTTTGCGTATTATAGATACTAAGGTAAAAGAGCTCAGAAATAAGAATATAGAGATGGTAAAGGTTCTTTGGAAGCACCATGGAGAGGATGAGGCCACATGGGAGCTGAAGACGGACATGGAAAAAGCATATCCTGATTTGTTTGTTTGATTGTTGAATTTTGAGGGAAAAATTCCTATAAGGAGGGGAGGATGTTATAACCCCAGTTTTAACAAAATATGTAATGAAATTGTGAATCTCCTTTTTAAAGATAAATGAAATCCGTGGTTGATGTGATGAGTTAATTTGAATGGATTTTGTGTTTGATAGCTTGTATGTTTTCTAATTTGGTATCAGAGCCTAGGTTCCTCATGTAACCGTTAATAATTATTAAAATTTTCAAACTCCATAGAACCCAAGGGAGTTATTAGAGGTTTATCCGAAAGACGGAGGTGTCCAGAAAAGGATCACGACCGGGGGCTGGCAACATTTTCCTCCGCACCGCTAGTCGGAATACGAGGACTCCCGGATCTGTGTGACTGCCTGGCCAAAGTCTTAGGGTATGATTCGAAATAAGATACCTTTAGGACTCCCTCATCTTATTCGTCCCTTCTCATCACCTATTCTATTAAGGCTCTAAGAGTAGGATTCTCTCTCTCCTCCACACTCAAGTAGTATGGGAAAATAAGTTAAGGGTTTAAGGATCCTACATCAAATTAATAAAAGATATGTAATGAGACATCATTGAACATAAGTATAACTAGTTTAAATGATAAACTAAAGATTTGTTTGTTATGCTTATGTAGATGGCACGAACAAAGACTGTTGCTATTCCTGAGGGCTCTGGGAATCCAGCTAGGAATGGTTGGCCTCCCCGTAAGGGAAGGGAGTCTTCTGAAAAGAGAAAGAGGAATCATGATGGTGGATCCTCTAAGAAGGGGAAGAGGCCCGAAGAAGTCACTCATGAGGTCCCAAACCCTAACCCGGTACCATTTCGTAACCTGAACTAAGAAGAAGACCAAGGATATGAGGAGCAACATGTGTATGAGGAAGAAGCCAAGATGGAAGGGGACCAAGATGATGATCCAGAACTGACCATGATGATCCATACCCCTGATACCTTGTGGATGGAGCAACAGAGGAAGTTGACAGAAGCTATTAATGCTTTGGCCCTTCGAGACTTAGCTAGAGCTGAGAATGGTGAGCCATACCCTGTTCGTCCACGTGTGGGAGCCACCATCCTAGACTTCATCAAGCTAAACATAGAAAAGTTCTGGGGAGAAGATAAGACTGAGGTGGTTGATAAAGCAGAAGCAAGGATACTTGCAATAGAGAATGATTTCCGCATGCTTGAAGTACAGCCAAGCAAGAAGGTCCTCTTTGCTGCTCACCTTATGGAAGGAGCAGCTAAGATATGGTGGGAGACTCACATCACAGGCCGAGATCTGACTGAGGAACGAATGGCATGGGCTGATTTCAAGACCATCTTCACTTCCAGATTCGTCCCTGTTGCAGCTAAGAAGGAAAAGGAAAGGGAATTCACTAATATGACTCAAGGAAATTCCTCTGTGGCAGACTTTGGGCGCAAGTTTCGAGTCCTGGAATGTTTTGGGTAAAAGATGGATGAGGAAAGGAGGGTGGATCACTTCATAGAGTGTCTTCACCCTACCATCAAGCCTCATGTGATGGAAAGTAAACCTAAAACCTTCACAGAAGCTTACAACACTGCCTTAGACATGGAAAGGACTGTGATGCCTTCTCAGCTTCCACCCAAGGGGTATTTGGGTTTCACTGAGGGAACCTGAGGTCAGAAGAATCATCATAAGAAGGGTCCGGGACATCATCAATCCAAGGGAAGACATGAAGGAAAAGGAAAACCACAGCCAGAAAACAACCGACCGCGATGCCGCTCTTGTGGGAAATGTCATCCTGGTGAGTGTCGCCACAAGAAGAAGGTCTGCTTTCGTTGTCAGCAAGAGGGGCATATCCTGGCTTCTTGTCCCCTACCAACAGCAAAAGGACCAGGTCTAGTGGCAGCCCCACCAATAGCAGCCCCACCTGTAGTTGTGGCCCCACCTGCTGGAGAAATAAGACAAGCTCGAGTGTTCACTATTGACAATGAAGAAGCTCAAGCTAATGCTAATCGGTTGATTGAGGGTAATAACCCTTAGAGTTTTTCTTTATGTATTAAGAAGTTGCGCATGTAATGGCCTAATGTATGATGAAAAATGATGTAGGCATGCTTGAAGTAATGGGACATAATGTAAAAGCATTATTTGACTCTGGATCTACTAATACTTTCATTTTGAGGAATCTTGCAAATATGCTTTGTTTGGATATCAAGGATTTAGGATATGTCTTAGATGTTACAACCCCGAGTGGTCGAATCTTTACCTCTCTTTTGAAAACTCCGGTGATACCTGTGAAATATCGAGATCATGAGTTTCCTACAGACTTTATCCTTCTTGACATGAATGATTTTTATGTGATCATTGGAATGGACTGGCTTTATACCTATAGGGACCATATTGACTGTATGAAAAGAAAGTGATCATTAAGAAACCAGGCCACCCACCTTTTGTCATTAGAGGTAGGAAAGATGCCACCACCAGCCTGTATGTGTCATCCTTGAAGGCAGAAAGGATGATGAGTAAAGGTTGTCAAGCTTTCCTAGCAGTTGTTACCGAGCCCGAACCCAAGGTGCAACCCTTAGAGGAAATAGAGGTAGTCAAGAGCTATAAAGATGTTTTTCCGGATGATCTACCTAGGATTCCTCCCGAGAGTGAGGTGGATTTTTCCATAGAGCTAGCTCCAGGCACGAGCCCTATTTCACGTGCACCTTATAGAATGGCCCCTGCAGAGTTGCTCGAGTTGAAAAAATAATTGTAGGAATTGCTAGACAAGGGTTTTATCTTCCCTAGCACATCACCATGGGGAACTCCAGTTCTTTTTGTAAAGAAAAAGTATGGCTCGCTCTGTATGTGTATAGACTATCAGATGATCAACCAAGCTACCATTAAGAACAAATACCCTTTACCCATAATAGATGACCTGTTCGACCAGTTGAAGTCTGCTCGAGTCTTTTCCAAAATTGACTTCAGATCGGGTTACCACCAGTTGAGAGTCAAGAGTGAGGACATTCCAAAAATAGCTTTTCGAACATGATATGGCCATTATGAGTTTGTGGTTATGCCTTTTGGGTTGTCCAATGCACCCAGTGTGTTCATGAACCTTATGAATAGTGTGTTCCAACCCTTCCTTGACTCGTTTGTCATAGTGTTCATAGATGACATATTAGTTTATTCTAATGACTTAGAACAACACCGAGACCACCTAAGTAAAGTCCTTGATATCCTGAGAGAGCAGAAGTTCTATGGGAAATTCTCAAAATGCGATGTTTGGATAGACCGAGTCATGTTCCTTGGACATATCATCTCAGGAGGAACAATCGCAGTGGATCCAGCCAAGGTGTCAGTAGTTTGAGACTGGCCTACACCGAAGAACCCCTCCGAGATCCGAAGCTTCTTGGGGTTAGCAGGATACTATCGGCATTTCATTGCAGACTTCTCAAAGACTACCTTGCCTTTGACCGTGTTGACTCGGAAGGATGTGAAGTTTGTGTGGTTCGATGTTTGTGAGGCTTGTTTTCAGGAACTGAAAGAAAAGTTGACCTCTGCACCAGTTTTGACTCTACCATCATGCAATGAGGGTTTCATGATCTTCACCGATGCATCCAAAATGGGCCTTGGCTGTGTGTTGGAGCTGAATCGGCATGTGGTTGCATATGCTTCCCGACAACTCAAAGCCCAACGAGGTGAATTACCCGACACATGAGTTAGAGTTGGTTGCTATCATTCATGCGTTAAAGATTTGGCGGCATTACCTGTATGGTGCTACTTTTGAGATCTTCACTGACCATAAGAGCCTAAAGTACCTTCTGACCCAGAAAGACTTAAACCTATGACAACGAAGATGGATGGAATACATGAAGGATTACGACTTCACCATTGCTTATCATCCAGGGAAGGCGAATGTCGTAGCAGATGCTTTAAGTCGGAAACAACTCAGGTGTGCAGCTGTTCTGTCCAGTCAGTGGAAGAGCTTAGAAGAGCTTGTGAAATGGTCTCCTCAACCGTTAGATGATCGAGTTTGATTGGCCAACATACAGATACAGTCTGAATTGTTGAGTGAAATTGTGGCAACACAGTTGGACAGTGGGTAACTTGACAAGATGAGAGGCTTAATGAAGAAGCCTCGAACCCACCTTTCTTTGGGAGTAGATGGAGGGATCAGATTCGAGAACTGTATATGGATTCCTAAAGACTCACCACTGAAAGAACGCATCTTACAAGAGGCTCATGGTTCTAAGTACACAGTACACCCAGGGATTACCAAGATGCTTAAGGACATGCAGAGGTTTTTCTGGTGGCCTGGAATGAAGAGAGACATTGCAGCTTATGTGGCCAGTTGTCTTACGTGCCAAATGGTAAAGGTTGAACATCAACGACCCGGTGGACTTTTACAGTCTATAGAGATTCCAGAGTGGAAATGGGATCAGATCACTATGGATTTTGTGGTGGGTTTACCCCGGACCAAGAGAGGTCATGATGCGATATGGGTTGTAGTGGACCGCCTCACTAAGTCAGCACACTTCCTTGCACTGAAAACCACTGCCAAGGTGTCAGACTTAGATGAGTTGTACATCTGAGAGATAGTGTGTTTACATGGCGTAACCAGTTCCATCATCTCCGATAGAGATCCGAAGTTTACTTCCAAACTGTGGAAGCAGGTTCAAGAGGAACTTGGTACAAGGTTAAAGTTCAGTACCGCTTATCACCCCCAGACGGATGGACAGTTAGAAAGGACAATCCGGACTTTAAAAAGGACCAAGGATATTATTGGTTGTTTAGGCTAACGAGTTTCAATCATAAGAATGATCTTTTACTCAACTAGCTATATCCCGCAAGTATACGAGAGTAGTTGTAGTCGAGGTCAAACACAAGGAGCGTTGGTTAGTTAGGCGCAAGAGTTATGATTTTCAATAATCTAGATCGTTGTACACAAGATGATTGGATTAGAACAACTAAATTATAGATCTAAAATAAAACAGTAAATTATCACTTAAGAAAGGTTAAGATTCAAATTTGGAAGGATCTTAGACTTGGGATTTCACTATCACATCATAGCTTATATTAAAATACGAATTTAAACATGTTAATTAACTTGCAAAGGAGGTTTGTAGTCATCACTCACCTCCCGGTGAAGTAATGACAATTCTAACTCCATACATCACTCTCGTGCATGTATTTCATTTCAAATCACAAACCTTTCTCCTCAACATAATCCCAGCCACTATCGCGGTCAAGGACAAGTTGCCAAAAGAGTAACACCATACTCTCAAACACATCTTCTCAGATTATGAAAGAAAGCATAAAACATGCAAGTATGATGGCCAATCACACAAACAAGCATTTCAGATCTGAAACAACTCTTGGAACATGCAAGAAACTAACATTTACTACGAAATTCATATGTTCATACAAGCTATGACATGGGAGTTACTCTCCCATGTCCAAGATTCAGATTCTACTCGTCCATGATCATGTATTGCAGAAATGCTACAGAATTTTCAGAGTTTAACATGGTTTAGAGAAGGAAAAGCTAGGAGAATTGAAAGTGTAACCCAAGAGAAGTAGAATTCCGTCTTGGGGACGAAATTCCACTCCTAAAGCTGCTCCAAAATGGACTGGCTCCTCTCCCGAGAAGCTGCACAAAGTTAGGGAAGCTTGGCTGCACCTTGGAGAAGACAATGGAGAAGAAGAGAAGAAGAAATGGACTCCTTTGGCAAGAAACCACCTCCTTTCCCCTCAAAATCGCCCTCCTCTGCTCTAGACTTGCTCTGGGATGACAGAACTTCTGCAAATGACCATCCGTAACCGCCCATTAAGTTCCCCCTTCGTTTTAAACAAAAACTCGTATTTTACAAAATGTTGAAACTGTCAGGTGCACGGCGTGCACTTCAAAGTGCACGTCGTGCAACTTTCCAGAAACTTTCTTCTGGCTGAAATTCGCAGGTGCACGGCGTGCACTTTGCTGTTCTGGGCTGTTGTGTATTCTGATCATAACTTTCAGTGTGTAGGTTCGATTTACATGCCGTAAAAAGTGGTATTTGCGTAATTTCGAACCCCAAAACATGTAGATACTTGAGGAGTGATCCAATAAGAGATAATATGATATATTCCTCATAATTTCATTGCAATATGTAGTACCTACAATCCAAACCATGAGACAAGTAAGAATAGATAAAAATATAGAATCTAGCATGAATGAGAGTGATAATTGAGTCAAAACAACATGGATATGCAACCAAACATGATCCAAAAGGTGATATGATTTGTGCACATCAAATCCCCCTAAGCTTAAACCATTGCTTGTCCTCAAGCAAAAAGAGCATAGAAACACAAATGAAGGAATTGTCAAGCTCATGCATAGATCAAATGAAATGAAAGATGTGTATAAGACCAAATCAACCATGATCAACATGTTTATACTCATAGCCATCCATTCAACTTAAACACCCAAGAAAGAGATTTTTAGTTTAGCAGGGGTGATCACAATTAAATGAATCAATCAATTAAACAACACTAAGTAAAATTTGGATGACCAAGCCAAGTAATTAGTGGATGTGCAACTCAAACTCTCAACTATTAAGGATACAAAAGATGAAATATTAGTTAAAATTAAAAATTTTAGTTGTACTCTCCTTCTCAAAAGTGATATGATAATGGATTATGGGTTCCGACACTCGGATGCTAATGTAGGCTTATGCACACGTGGAATGTCGGTTGGGGTATTTTACCCTCTTTTAAGACATACCACCTAACCATCATGGCCAGATCGGACTTACACTAGGCTAGCATGGTATGTGGGCGGTTTAGCCATCTTTTATGGGGTATAAATATGAGATAAGCCAAAAGAAATTTTAAATTTTTTTTTCAAAAGACAGGAGAGTCAACTAAATTGCAACATTAGCTAGTTTTCATTCATTTGTTTTCAAAATTTTCATTGAAAGAGTGGTTGAAAATGCACTAAGAGCTTGGCAAGGGCATCTCGTATTCCAAATGATGTTGTAAAGTTGATTTACTCACAAAAATTGAAACCATTACATGTTTTAAGCAATCAAGGATGTGAAAGATGAATGTTCAGGCTAGAAGCGTAAACCAAGGTTAAGCACATGTTGATGGCCAAAAGGTTTCATTTGATTAATGCATGCCTTTTTCAATTTCTCCAAATGATATTTCTCATCAAAAGAGGACAATCAGTTAAGCATAGAAGTTCTATCCACATATAAAAGATAAACCTCATATCATACTAGATTTTCCACCAGAAGAGCAGAATTGAAAACAAAAGACTGAAATGTGAACACAAAACAGAAGCAAATGACAAGAAGCATATAACATGAAAGGGAAAAGCTAAAAGAACTAGGTTACCATCTGGTTGCTCCCCCCTAAGCTTGAAATCTGCAGTGTCCTCACTGCATAAATCAAACTAAAAAGGTTTCAACCGGGTACCTCATCATGGTGGAAACATCAAAGTCCATGGAGGACCGGTGCTCTGATTTGCAGCTGGAAATTGTTGTGCTAAAGATTGATGCCTCCTTGCAAATATGTCCTTGATTTGGGGCAAGCGAAAGCACCTATTAGCTATAGTAAGAATAGTCTTTTGTATGCCAATACTATTTGTCTTTTCATTCTCATTTGAAGCATCATCAAAATATGAGTTGGGAAGAGTGTTCTCATTATAAAGCAATGCCTCATCTAGAATGTAAGGAGGAAGGACATGTGGCTTGCTTGAAGAATCAACATGTAGAGCATGTGTTGTATCTTTCTCCCCTTTAGTTGCAACTTCATAATCATCACGGATATCAACATCATCATACTTTGAAGGATATACTTCTATGACAACTCCATTATTCAATGTCACTGGCCTGAAATATGTAGGATTTGTCTCCGGTGGACTAGGCAAGAAAGGTGGAAATTTTTCTTTGCTAGAAAGAGCTTGTACTTGTGGTTGTTGTGGCTGAATGAAATTTGGGTTGACATCGTTGTAGAAGTCCGGTGGAGTGTAGCCCATTAGAGAATAAATAGAAGAAGCATACCATGTAGAAGATGAGTGTCCAAGAAACCCACATGCATCACAAATAATATTGGCAGCTTGAAATGGATGTGTGCTTAGCTTCTCAAACCTTTGTGATAAAGTGTCTAGCTTTGCTGCAATTATGTCTAGAGCATCAACCGTGTGATCTTCCACTTGCATTCTGAAAGTAGTATGTGAAAAAGATGGGCGGTAGCTTGTATCCGGACTCCATTGGTAATGGTTTGCTGTCATATCTTCAATAATAGCATAAGCTTCTCCATAAGATTTGTTCATTAGAGCTCCATTTGCAGCTGCATCAATAGACATCCTTGTATTGTAGCACAAACCATTATAGAAAGATTGCATTAGAAGCCAATTGCTTAGACCGTGATGTGGACAAAGATGTTGAAGATCTTTGAACCTCTCCCATGTATCATACAAGGTCTCTCCATCCCTTTGAGAATAATTGATGAGTTGAATCCTCAGCTGTAAAGTTTTGCTAGGTGGAAAATATCTTACCAAAAAGACCTTTAGAAGCTCCTCCCAAGTGCTGATTGACTTCTTTGGCAAAGTATAGAGCCATGCCTTGGCTCTATCTTTAAGAGAGAATGGGAAAAGAATTAGGCGTATCCCATCAGTAGGAACACCATATATCTTTATGGTGCTTAGCAACTGCAGAAATTCAGCAATGTGGAGGTTTGGATCCTCCATTGGTGTCCCTCCAAATGCATTCAGTTGTAGCAATTGTATGATGGATGGGCTGATAGAAAACTCCTCTGCCTCAAATTCTGAAATATTAATAGGCCCACTCATGTACATTGCAGCTGTACCAAAGTAGTCCTTAAGAGGAAGGTCATCCTCCTTGATTAGTTCTTTATGTGGATCTGGAGGATTAGGTGGATGTGGTGTATGTGGTTTGGATGAAGGTGGTGGATATGAGGGTGTGGAAGAATGTGGTATGGGTGTTGGTGGTGAATTAGGTGTGGATGATGGTGATGTGGATGAATGATGCATGGGTGAATGTCGTTTGGATGATGGTGACATGGATGATGGTTGTGTGGGTTGTGATTCCTCCATACATGTTTGGGTTTCACTCCTTCTTGCTCCATGAGGGCTGCAAACAGTGTGTTCATTTTCTGAATGTAGAGATATGCACGGTTCAAGGATCTTTTTATGAACACCCCATATGCTCCTGCAAATAAATAAGGTGAGTGAGATATAAAAACAAACATGGAAGATACAACAAATTATGATGATCATGATGAATTATGATTTATGGATATGATGGTGGATATGAAGGTTGTGATCTAGTCTCATTTACTTATCAACAACTCTTACTCTAACAGGAATACCGATGCTCCCCGACAACGGCGCCAAAAACTTGTTGGTTGTTTAGGCTAACGAGTTTCAATCATAAGAATGATCTTTTACTCAACTAGCTATATCCCGCAAGTATACGAGAGTAGTTGTAGTCGAGGTCAAACACAAGGAGCGTTGGTTAGTTAGGCACAAGAGTTATGATTTTCAATAATCTAGATCGTTGTACACAAGATGATTGGATTAGAACAACTAAATTATAGATCTAAAATAAAACAGTAAATTATCACTTAAGAAAGGTTAAGATTCAAATTTGGAAGGATCTTAGACTTGGGATTTCACTATCACATCATAGCTTATATTAAAATACGAATTTAAACATGTTAATTAACTTGCAAAGGAGGTTTGTAGTCATCACTCACCTCCCGGTGAAGTAATGACGATTCGAACTCCATACATCACTCTCGTGCATGTATTTCATTTCAAATCACAAACCTTTCTCCTCAACATAATCCCTGCCACTCTCGCGGTCAAGGACAAGTTGCCAAAAGAGTAACACCATACTCTCAAACACATCTTCTCAGATTATGAAAGAAAGCATAAAACATGCAAGTATGATGGCCAATCACACAAACAAGCATTTCAGATCTGAAATAACTCTTGGAACATGCAAGAAACTAACATTTAGTTCGAAATTCATATGTTCATACAAGCTATGACATGGGAGTTACTCTCCCATGTCCAAGATTTAGATTCTACTCGTCCATGATCATGTATTGCAGAAATGCTACAGAATTTTCAGAGTTTAACATGGTTTAGAGAAGGAAAAGCTAGGAGAATTGAAAGTGTAACCCAAGAGAAGTAGAATTCCGTCTTGGGGACGAAATTCCACTCCTAAAGCTGCTCCAAAATGGACTGGCTCCTCTCCCGAGAAGCTGCACGAAGTTGGGGAAGCTTGGCTGCACCTTGGAGAAGACAATGGAGAAGAAGAGAAGAAGAAATGGACTCCTTTGGCAAGAAACCACCTCCTTTCCCCTCAAAATCGCCCTCCTCTGCTCTAGACTTGCTCTGGGATGAGAGAACTTCCGCAAATGACCGTCCGTAACCGCCCATTAAGTTCCCCCTTCGTTTTAAACAAAAACTCGTATTTTACAAAATGCTGAAACTTCCAGGTGCACGGCGTGCACTTCAAAGTGCACGTCATGCAACTTTCTAGAAACTTTCTTCTGGCTGAAATTCGCAGATGCACGGCGTGCACTTTGCTGTTCTGGGCTGTTGTGTATTCTGATCATAACTTTCAGTGTGTAGGTCCGATTTACATGCCGTAAAAAGTGGTATTTGCATAATTTCGAACCCCAAAACATGTAGATACTTGAGGAGTGATCCAATAAGAGATAATATGATATATTACTCATAATTTCATTGCAATATGTAGTACCTACAATCCAAACCATGAGACAAGTAAGAATAGATAAAAATATAGAATCTAGCATGAATGAGAGTGATAATTGAGTCAAAACAACATGGATATGCAACCAAACATGATCCAAAAGGTGATATGATTTGTGCACATCAGATATGAGGAGCAACATGTGTATGAGGAAGAAGCCAAGGTGGAAGGGGACCAAGCCGATGATCCAGAACTGACCATGATGATCCATACCCATGATACCTTGTGGATGGAGCAACAGAGGAAGTTGACAGAAGCTATTAATGCTTTGTCCCTTCGAGACTTAGCTAGAGCTGAGAATGGTGAGCCATACCCTGTTCGTCCACGTGTGGGAGCCACCATCCTAGACTTCGTCAAGCTAAACATAGAAAAGTTCTGGGGAGAAGATAAGACTGAGGTGGTTGATAAAGCAGAAGCCTGGATACTTGCAATAGAGAATGGTTTCCGCATGCTTGAAGTACAGCCAAGCAAGAAGGTCCTCTTTGCTGCTCACCTTCTGGAAGGAGCAGCTAAGATATGGTGGGAGACTCACATCACAGGCCGAGATCTGACTGAGGAACCAATGGCATGGGCTGATTTCAAGACCATATTCACTTCCAGATTCGTCCCTGTTGCAGCTAAGAAGGAAAAGGAAAGGGAATTCACTAATATGACTCAAGGAAATTCCTCTGTGGCAGATTTTGGGCGCAAGTTTCGAGTCCTGGAACGTTTTGGGTACAAGATGTATGGGGAAAGGAGGGTGGATCACTTCATAGAGCGTTTTCACCCTACCATCAAGCCTCATGTGATGGCAAGTAAACATAAAACCTTCGCAGAAGCTTACAACACTGCCTTAGACATGGAAATGACTGTGATGCCTTCTCAGCTTCCACCCAAGGGGTATTTGGGATTCACTTAGGGAACCCCAGGTCAGAAGAATCATCATAAGAAGGGTCCGGGACGTCATCAAGTCAAGGGAAGACATGAAGGAAAAGGAAAACCCCAGCCAGAAAACAACCGACCGCGATGCCGCTCTTGTGGGAAATGGCATCCTGGTGAGTGTATCCACAAGAAGAAGGTCTGCTTTCGTTGTCAACAAGAGGGGCATATCCTGGCTGCTTGTCCCCTACCAGCATCAAAAGGACCAGGTCCAATGGCAACCCCACCTGTAGTTGTGGCCCCACCTGCTGGAGAAAGAAGACAAGCTCGAGTGTTCGCTATTGACAATGAAGAAGCTCAAGCTAATGCTAATCGGTTGATTGAGGGTAATAACCCTTAGAGTTTTTCTTTATGTATTAAGAAGTTACACATGTAATGACCTAATGTATGATGAAAAATGATGTAGGCATGCTTGAAGTCATGGGACATAATGTAAAAGCATTATTTGACTCTGGATCTACTAATACTTTCATTTCGAGGACTCTTGCAACTATGCTTTGTTTGGATATCAAGGATTTAGGATATGTCTTAGATGTTACAACCCTGAGTGGTCGAATCTTTACCTCTCTTTTGAAAACTTCGGTGATACCTGTGAAATATCGAGATCATGAGTTTCCTACAGACTTTATCCTTCTTGACATGAATGATTTTTATGTGATCATTGGAATGGATTGGCTTTATACCTATAGGGCCCATATTGGCTGTAGGGAAAAGAAAGTGATCATTAAGAAACCAGGTCACCCACCTTTTTTCATTAGAGGTAGGAAAGATGCCACCACCATCCTGTATGTGTCATCCTTGAAGGCAGAAAGGATGATGAGTAAAGGTTGTCAAGCTTTCCTAGCAGTTGTTACCGAGCCCGAACCCAAGGTGCAACCCTTAGAGGAAATAGAGGTAGTCAAGAGCTATGCAGATGTTTTTCCAGATGATCTACCTGGGATTACTCCCGAGAGAGAGGTGGATTTTTCCGTAGATCTAGCTCCAGGAACGAGCCCTATTTCACGTGCACCTTATAGAATGGCCCCTGCAGAGTTGCTCGAGTTGAAAAAAACAATTGCAGGAATTGCTAGACAAGGGTTTTATCCGCCCTAGCACATCACCATGGGGAGCTCCAGTTCTTTTTGTAAAGAAAAAGGATGGCTCACTCCGTATGTGTATACACTATCGGATGATCAACCAAGCTACCATTAAGAACAAATACCCTTTACCCCGAATAGATGACTTGTTCGACCAGTTGAAGTCTGCTCGAGTCGTTTCCAAAATTGACTTGAGATCGGGTTACCACCAGTTGAGAGTCAAGAGTGAGGACATTCCAAAAATAGCTTTTCGAACACGATATGGCCATTATGAGTTTGTGGTTATGCCTTTTGGGTTGTCCAAAGCACCCAGTGTGTTCATGAACCTTATGAATTGTGTGTTCCAACCCTTCCTTGACTCGTTTGTCATAGTGTTCATAGATGACATATTAGTTTATTCTAATGACTTAAAACAACACCGAGACCACCTAAGTAAAGTCCTTGATATCCTGAGAGAGAAAAAGTTCTATGGGAAATTCTCAAAATGTGAGTTTTGGATAGACCGACTCATGTTCCTTGGACAAATCATCTCAGGAGGAACAATCGCAGTGGATCCAGCCAAGGTGTCAGCAGTTCGAGACTGGCCTACACCGAAGAACCCCTCCGAGATCCGAAGCTTCTTGGGGTTAGCAGGATACTATCGGCATTTCATTGCAGACTTCTCAAAGACTACCTTGCCTTTGACCGTGTTGACTCGGAAGGATGTGAAGTTTGTGTGGTCCGATGTTTGTGAGGCTCATTTTCAGGAACTGAAAGAAAATTTGACCTCTGCACCAGTTTTGACTCTACCATCAGGCAATGAGGGTTTCATGATCTTCACCGATGCATCCAAAATGGGTCTTGGCTGTGTGTTGGATCTGAATCGGCATGTGGTCGCATATGCTTCCCGACAACTCAAGCCCAACGAGGTGAATTACCTGACGCATGACTTAGAGTTGGTTGCTATCATTCATGTGTTAAAGATTTGGCAGCATAACCTGTATGGTGCTACTTTTGAGATCTTCACTGACCATAAGAGCCTAAAGTACCTTCTGACCCAGAAAGACTTAAACCTATGACAACGAAGATGGATGGAATACATGAAGGATTACGACTTCACCATTGCCTATCATCCACGGAAGGCGAATGTCGTAGCAGATGCTTTAAGTCGGAAACAGCTCATGTGTGCAGCTGTTCTGTCCAGTCAGTGGAAGAGCTTAGAAGAGCTGGTGAAATGGTCTCCTCCACCGTTAGATGATCGAGTTTGATTGGCCAACATCCAGATACAGTCTGAATTGTTGAGTGAAATTGTGGCAGCACAGTTGGACAGTGGGGAACTTGACAAGATGAGAGGCTTAATGAAGAAGCCTCAAACTAGCCTTTCTTTGGGAGTAGATGGAGGGATCAGATTCGAGAACTGTATATGGATTCCTGAAGACTCACCACTGAAAGAACGCATCTTACAAGAGGCTCATGGTTCTAAGTACACAGTACACCCAGGGACTACCAAGATGTTTAAGGACATGCAGAGGTTTTTCTGGTGGCCATGAATGAAGAGAGACATTACAGCTTATGTGGCCAGTTGTCTTACGTGCCAAATGGTGAAGGTTGAACATCAACGACCGGTGGACTTTTACAGTCTATAGAGATTCCAGAGTGGAAATGGGATCAGATCACTATGGATTTTGTGGTGGGTTTACCCCGGACCAAGAGAGGTCATGATGCGATATGGGTTGTAGTGGACCGCCTCACTAAGTCAGCACACTTCCTTGCACTGAAAACCACTGCCAAGGTGTCAGACTTAGCTGAGTTGTACATCCGAGAGATAGTGTGTTTACATGGCGTACCCAGTTCCATCATCTCCAATAGAGATCCGAAGTTTACTTCCAAACTGTGGAAGCAGGTTCAAGAGGAACTTGGTACAAGGTTAAAGTTCAGTACCGCTTATCACCCCCAGACGGATGGACAGTTAGAAAGGACAATCCAGACTTTAAAAAGGACCAAGGATATGAGGAGCAACATGTGTATGAGGAAGAAGCCAAGGTGGAAGGGGACCAAGCTGATGATCCAGAACTGACCATGATGATCCATACCCCTGATACCTTGTGGATGGAGCAACAGAGGAAGTTGACAGAAGCTATTAACGCTTTGTCCCTTCGAGACTTAGCTAGAGCTGAGAATGGTGAGCCATACCCTGTTCGTCCACGTGTGGGAGCCACCATCCTAGACTTCGTCAAGCTAAACATAGAAAAGTTCTGGGGAGAAGATAAGATTGAGGTGGTTGATAAAGCAGAAGCCTGGATACTTGCAATAGAGAATGGTTTCCGCATGCTTGAAGTCCAACCAAGCAACAAGGTCCTCTTTGCTGCTCACCTTCTGGAAGGAGCAGCTAAGATATGGTGGGAGACTCACATCACAAGCCGAGATCTGACTGAGGAACCATTGGCATGGACTGATTTCAAGACCATCTTCACTTCCAGATTCGTCCCTGTTGCAGCTAAGAAGGAAAAGGAAAGGGAATTCACTAATATGACTCAAGGAAATTCCTCTGTGGCAGACTTTGGGCGCAAGTTTCGAGTCCTGGAACGTTTTGGGTACAAGATGTATGAGGAAAGGAGGGTGGATCACTTCATAGAGCGTCTTCACCCTACCATCAAGCCTCATGTGATGGCAAGTAAACATAAAACCTTCGCACAAGCTTACAACACTGCCTTAGACATGGAAAGGACTGTGATGCCTGCTCAGCTTCCACCCAAGGGGTATTTGGGTTTCACTGAGGGAACCCGAGGTCAGAAGAATCATCATAAGAAGGGTCCGGGACATCATCAAGCCAAGGGAAGACATGAAGGAAAAGGAAAACCCCAGCCAGAAAACAACCGACCGCGATGCCGCTCTTGTGGGAAATGGCATCCTGGTGAGTGTCTCCACAAGAAGAAGGTCTGCTTTCATTGTCAACAAGAGGGGCATATCCTGGCTGCTTGTCCCCTACCAGCATCAAAAGGACCAGGTCCAGTGGCAGCCCCACCAGTAGCAGCCCCACCTGTAGCTGTGGCCCCACATACTGGAGAAAGAAGACAAGCTCGAGTGTTCTCTATTGACAATGAAGAAGCTCAAGCTAATGCTAATCGGTTGATTGAGGGTAATAACCCTTAGAGTTTTTCTTTATGTATTAAGAAGTTACACATGTAATGGCCTAATGTATGATGAAAAATGATGTAGGCATGCTTGAAGTCATGGGACATAATGTAAAAGCATTATTTGACTCTGGATCTACTAATACTTTCATTTCGAGGAATCTTGCAACTATGCTTTGTTTGGATATCAAGGATTTAGTATATGCCTTAGATGTTACAACCCCGAGTGGTCGAATCTTTACCTCTCTTTTGAAAACTACGGTGATACCTGTGAAATATCGAGATCATGAGTTTCCTACATACTTTATCCTTCTTGACATGAATGATTTTTATGTGATCATTGGAATGGATTGTCTTTATACCTATAGGGCCCATATTGACTGTAGGGAAAAGAAAGTGATCATTAAGAAACCAGGTCACCCACCGTTTTTCATTAGAGGTAGGAAAGATGCCACCACCAGCCTGTATGTGTCATCCTTGAAGGCAGAAAGGATGATGAGTAAAGGTTGTCAAGCTTTCCTAGCAGTTGTTACCGAGCCCGAACCCAAGGTGCAACCCTTAGAGGAAATAGAGGTAGTCAAGAGCTATGCAGATGTTTTTCCAGATGGTCTACCTGGGATTCCTCCCGAGAGAGATGTGGATTTTCCCATAGAGCTAGCTCCAGGAACGAGCCCTATTTCACGTGCACCTTATAGAATGGCCCCTGCAGAGTTGCTCGAGTTGAAAAAAACAGTTGCAAGAATTGCTAGACAAGGGTTTTATCTGCCCTAGCACATCACCATGGGGAGCTCTAGTTCTTTTTGTAAAGAAAAAGGATGGCTCGCTCCGTATGTGTATAGACTATCAGATGATCAACCAAGCTACCATTAAGAACAAATACCCTTTACCCCGAATAGATGACCTGTTCGACCAGTTGAAGTCTGCTCGAGTCGTTTCCAAAATTGACTTGAGATCGGGTTACCACCAGTTGAGAGTCAAGAGTGAGGACATTCCAAAAATAGCTTTTCGAACACGATATGGCCATTATGAGTTTGTAGTTATGCCTTTTGGGTTGTCCAATGCACCCAGTGTGTTCATGAACCTTATGAATAGTGTGTTCCAACCCTTCCTTGACTCATTTGTCATAGTGTTCATAGATGACATATTAGTTTATTCTAATGACTTAGAACAACACTGAGACCACCTAAGTAAAGTCCTTGATATCCTGAGAGAGAAAAAGTTCTATGGGAAATTCTCAAAATGCGAGTTTTGGATAGACCGACTCATGTTCCTTGGACAAATCATCTCAGGAGGAACAATCACAGTGGATCCAGCCAAGGTGTCAGCAGTTTGAGACTGGCCTACACCGAAGAACCCCTCTGAGATCTGAAGCTTCTTGGGGTTAGCAGGATACTATCGGCATTTCATTGCAGACTTCTCAAAGAATACCTTGCCTTTGACCATGTTGACTCAGAAGGATGTGAAGTTTGTGTGGTCCGATGTTTGTGAGGCTCGTTTTTAGGAACTGAAAGAAAATTTGACCTCTGCACCAGTTTTGACTCTACCATCAGGCAATGAGGGTTTCATGATCTTAACCAATGCATCCAAAATGGGTCTTGGCTGTGTGTTGGAGCTGAATCGGCATGTGGTTGCATATGCTTCCCGACAACTCAAGCCCAACGAGGTGAATTACCCGACGCATGACTTAGAGTTGGTTGCTATCATTCATGCGTTAAAGATTTGGCAGCATTACATGTATGGTTCTACTTTTGAGATCTTCACTGACCATAAGAGCCTAAAGTACCTTCTGACCCAGAAAGACTTAAACCTATGACAACGAAGATGGATGGAATACATGAAGGATTACGACTTCACCATTTCCTATCATCCAGGGAAGGCGAATGTCGTAGCAGATGCTTTAAGTCGAAAACAGCTCAGGTGTGCAGTTGTTCTGTCCAATCAGTGGAAGAGCTTAGAAGAGCTGGTGAAATGGTCTCCTCAACCGTTAGATGATCGAGTTTGATTGGCCAACATCCAGATACAATCTGAATTGTTGAGTGAAATTGTGGCATCACAGTTGGACAGTGGGGAACTTGACAAGATGAGAGGCTTAATGAAGAAGCCTCAAACTAGCCTTTCTTTGGGAGTAGATGGAGGGATCAGATTCAAGAACTGTATATGGATTCCTGAAGATTCACCACTGAAAGAACACATCTTACAAGAGGCTCATGGTTCTAAGTACACAGTACACCCAGGGACTACCAAGATGTTTAAGGACATGCAGAGGTTTTTCTGGTGGCCATGAATGAAGAGAGACATTGCAGCTTATGTGGCCAGTTGTCTTACGTGCCAAATGGTGAAGGTTGAACATCAACGACCGGTGGACTTTTACAGTCTATAGAGATTCCAGAGTGGAAATGGGATCAGATCACTATGGATTTTGTGGTGGGTTTACCCCGGACCAAGAGAGGTCATGATGCGATATGGGTTGTAGTGAACCGCCTCACTAAGTCAGCACACTTCCTTGCACTGAAAACCACTGCCAAGGTGTCAGACTTAGCTGAGTTGTACATCCGAGAGATAGTGTGTTTACATGGCGTACCCAGTTCCATCATCTCCGATAGAGATCCAAAGTTTGATTCCAAACTGTGGAAGCAGGTTCAAGAGGAACTTGGTACAAGGTTAAAGTTCAGTACCGCTTATCACCCCTAGACGGATGGACAGTTAGAAAGGACAATCCAGACTTTAAAAAGGACCAAGGTTATGAGGAGCAACATGTGTATGAGGAAGAAGCCAAGGTGGAAGGGGACCAAGCTGATGATCCAGAACTGACCATGATGATCCATACCCCTGATACCTTGTGGATGGAGCAACAGAGGAAGTTGACAGAAGCTATTAACGCTTTGTCCCTTCGAGACTTAGCTAGAGCTGAGAATGGTGAGCCATACCCTCTTCGTCCACGTGTGGGAGTCACCATCCTAGACTTCGTCAAGCTAAACATAGAAAAGTTCTGGGGAGAAGATAAGATTGAGGTGGTTGATAAAGCAGAAGCCTGGATACTTGCAATAGAGAATGGTTTCTGCATGCTTGAAGTACAGCCAAGCAAGAAGGTCCTCTTTGCTGCTCACCTTCTGGAAGGAGCAGCTAAGATATGGTGGGAGACTCACATCACAGGCCGAGATCTGACTGAGGAACCAATGGCATGGGCTGATTTCAAGACCATCTTCACTTCCAGATTCGTCCCTGTTGCAGCTAAGAAGGAAAAGGAAAGGGAATTCACTAATATGACTCAAGAAAATTCCTCTGTGGCAGACTTTGGGTGCAAGTTTTGAGTCCTGGAATGTTTTGGGTACAAGATGTATGAGGAAAGGAGGGTGGATCACTTCATAGAGCGTCTTCACCCTACCATCAAGCCTCATGTGATGGCAAGTAAACATAAAATCTTCACAGAAGCTTACAACATTGCCTTAGACATGGAAAGGACTGTGATGCCTGCTCAACTTCCACCCAAGGGGTATTTGGGTTTCACTGAGGGAACCCGAGGTCAGAAGAATCATCATAAGAAGGGTCCGGGACGTCATCAAGCCAAGGGAAGACATGAAGGAAAAGGAAAACCCCAGCCATAAAAACAACCGACCGCGATGCCGCTCTCGTGGGAAATGGCATCCTGGTGAGTGTCTCCACAAGAAGAAGGTCTGCTTTCATTGTCAACAAGAGGGGCATATCCTGGCTGCTTGTCCCCTACCAGCATCAAAAGGACCAGGTCCAGTGGCAGCCCCACCAGTAGCAGCCCCACCTGTAGCTGTGGCCCCACCTACTGGAGAAAGAAGACAAGCTTGACTGTTCGCTATTGACAATGAAGAAGCTCAAGCTAATGCTAATCAGTTGATTGAGGGTAATAACCCTTAGAGTTTTTCTTTATGTATTACGAAGTTACGCATGTAATGGCCTAATGTATGATGAAAAATGATGTAGGCATGCTTGAAGTCATGGGACATAATGTAAAAGCATTATTTGACTCTGGATCTACTAATACTTTCATTTCGAGGAATCTTGCAACTATGCTTTGTTTGGATATCAAGGATTTAGGATATGTCTTAGATGTTACAACCCCGAGTGGTCGAATCTTTACCTCTCTTTTGAAAACTTCGGTGATACCTGTGAAATATCGAGATCATGAGTTTCCTCTAGACTTTATCCTTCTTGACATGAATGATTTTTATGTGATCATTGGAATGGATTGGCTTTATACCTATAGGGCCCATATTGACTGTAGGGAAAAGAAAGTGATCATTAAGAAACCAGGTCACCCACCTTTTTTCATTAGAGGTAGGAAAGATGCCACCACCAGCCTGTATGTGTCATCCTTGAAGGCAGAAAGGATGATGAGTAAAGGTTGTCAAGCTTTCCTAGCAGTTGTTATCGAGCCCAAACCCAAGGTGCAACCCTTAGAGGAAATAGAGGTAGTCAAGAGCTATGCAGATGTTTTTCTAGATGATCTACCTGGGATTCCTCCCAAGAGAGAGGTGGATTTTTCCATAGAGCTAGCTCCAGGAATGAGCCCTATTTCACGTGCACCTTATAGAATGGCCCCTGCAGAGTTGCTCGAGTTGAAAAAAACAATTGTAGGAATTACTAGACAAGGGTTTTATCCGCCCTAGCACATCACCATGGGGAGCTCCAGTTCTTTTTGTAAAGAAAAAGGATGTCTCGCTCTGTATGTGTATAGACTATCGGATGATCAACCAAGCTAACATTAAAAACAAATACCCTTTACCCCGAATAGATGACCTGTTCGACCAGTTGAAGTCTGCTCGAGTCTTTTCCAAAATTGACTTGAGATCGGGTTACCACCAGTTGAGAGTCAAGAGTGAGGACATTCCAAAAACAGCTTTTCAAACACGATATGGCCATTATGAGTTTGTGGTTATGCCTTTTGGGTTGTCCAATGCACCCAGTGTGTTCATGAACCTTATGAATACTGTGTTCCAACCCTTCCTTGACTCGTTTGTCATAGTGTTCATAGATGACATATTAGTTTATTCTAATGACTTAGAACAACACCGAGACCACCTAAGTAAAGTCCTTGATATCCTGAGAGAGCAAAAGTTCTATGGGAAATTCTCAAAATGCGAGTTTTGGATAGACCGAGTCATGTTCCTTGAACATATCATCTCAGGAGGAACAATCGCAGTGGATCCAGCCAAGGTGTCAGCAGTTCGAGACTGGCCTACACCGAAGAACCCCTCCGAGATCCGAAGCTTCTTGGGGTTAGCAGGATACTATCGGCGTTTCATTGCAGACTTCTCAAAGACTGCATTGCCTTTGTCCGTGTTGACTCAGAAGGATGTGAAGTTTGTGTGGTCCGATGTTTGTGAGGCTCGTTTTTAGGAACTGAAAGAAAAGTTGACCTCTGCACCAGTATTGACTCTACCATCAGGCAATGAGGGTTTCATGATCTTCACTGATGCATCCAAAATGGGTCTTGGATGTGTGTTGGAGCAGAGTCGGCATGTGGTTGCATATGCTTCCCAACAACTCTAGCCCAACGAGGTGAATTACCCGACGCATGACTTAGAGTTGGATGCTATCATTCATGCGTTAAAGATTTGGCGGCATTACCTGTATGGTGATACTTTTGAGATCTTCACTGACCATAAGAGCCTAAAGTACCTTCTGACCTAGAAAGACTTAAACCTACGACAACGAAGATGGATGGAATACATGAAGGATTATGACTTCACCATTGCCTATCATCCGGGGAAGGCGAATGTCGTAGCAGATGCTTTAAGTCAGAAATAGCTCAGGTGTGCAGCTGTTCTGTCCAGTCAGTGGAAGAGCTTAGAAGAGCTGGTGAAATGGTCTCCTCAACCGTTAGATGATCGAGTTCGATTGGACAACATCCAGATACAGTCTGAATTGTTGAGTGAAATTGTGGTAGCACAGTTGGACAGTGGGGAACTTGACAAGATGAGAGGCTTAATAAAGAAGCCTCAAACCCGCCTTTCTTTGGGAGTAGATGGAGGGATCAGATTCGAGAACCGTATATGGATTCCTGAAGACTCACCACTGAAAGAACGCATCTTACAAGAGGCTCATGGTTCTAAGTACACAGTACACCCAGGGACTACCAAGATGTTTAAGGACATGCAGAGGTTTTTCTAGTGGCCAGGAATGAAGAGAGACATTGCAGCTTATGTAGCCAGTTGTCTTACGTGCCAAATGGTGAAGGTTGAACATCAATGACCCGGTGGACTTTTATAGTCTATAGATATTCCAGAGTGGAAATGGGATCAGATCACTATGGATTTTGTGGTGGGTTTACCCCAGACCAAGAGAGGTCATGATGCGATATGGGTTGTGGTGGACCGCCTCACCAAGTCAACACACTTCCTTGCACTAAAAACCACTGCCAAGGTGTCAGACTTAGCTGAGTTGTACATCTGAGAGATAGTGCGTTTACATGGCGTACCCAGTTCCATCATCTCTGATAGAGATCCGAAGTTTACTTCCAAACTGTGGAAGCAGGTTCAAGAGGAACTTGGTACAAGGTTAAAGTTCAGTACCGCTTATCACCCCCAGACAGATGGACAGTCAGAAAGGACAATCCAGACTTTAGAGGATCTATTGAGAGCTTGTGTACTCGATTGGGGTGGATCATGGGAGCAGTACTTACCTTTAGCAGAGTTTGCTTACAACAACAGTTACCAAGCCAGTATCGGGATGCCTCCATATGAAGCACTATATGGGAGACCGTGTCGGTCACCACTTTACTGGGATGATGTTGGTGAGAGGACCTTGTTGAGGTCAGAGGAACTCCAAGTGTATGCTGATAAAGTCGCTTTGATCATGCAAAGGCTAAAGAGAGCCCAGGATCGACAAAAGTCGTATGCTGATGCGAAGAGGACTGATGTGCATTTCACTGTGGGAGAGCATGTTTTTTTGAAAATCTGACCGCTCTGAGCTATAGCTAAGAATAGAGGAAAGTTGAGTCCCCGATATGTGGGTCCGTTTGAAGTATCATAACCGATTGGTGAGGTGGTTTATCGTTTGGCGTTACCCCCTCAATATAGTATGATGCATGATGTGTTTCATGTGTCAAATCTGAAGCGATATGTGCAAGATCCGAGCCATGTGTTGAGCATTGAACCTATTGAGCTTCAAGGAAAGCTGTCTTATCCTGAGTTACCTTTGCGTATTATATATACTAAGGTAAATGAGCTCAGAAATAAGAATATAGAGATGGTAAAGGTTCTTTGGAAACACCATGGAGAGGATAAGGCCACATGGGAGCTGAAGACGGACATGGAAAAAGCATATCCTGATTTGTTTGTTTGATTGTTGAATTTTGAGGGCAAAATTCCTATAAGGAGGGGAGGATGTTAGAACCCCAATTTTAACAAAATATGTAATGAAATTGTGGATCTCCTTTTTAAAGATAAATGAAATCCGTGGTTGATGTGATGAGTTAATTTGAATGGATTTTGTGTTTGATAGCTTGTATGTTTTCTAATTGGGCCTTTTTGGCCATTAAGCCCAATTGAAGGAGAAAAAGAAAAGGATTAAAAGAATACATAAATAAATAAATGAAATAAGAACAAAAGGATAAGCAATGTTTTCCCAAAATAGAAATCTCGAGTTATAAAAGTTCCTTGGGGTTCAAGGAACTCAAGATAATTATATAATAGCAAGGGAAATAAAGAATAAGAGGAAAATATGAATAAATAGGTGTTTTCTTGCAACTAAAGAAAAAGAATTGTTTTCTTGAGATTATGGCTTCAATTTTTACATGATAAGAGATAAAAGTATGAACGCGAATTCCTTAAAATTTGGATTAAAAAGGAATTAAGGTTTGGGAGTTATTGCTTTTTAAAGTTACCCTTAAATATGAAGTTATTTTGGAATAAGGAAAATAGTTTCCTTTAATCAGTTGAACGCAAAGATGGTGGGCCGTTGGATCTTAATCCAACAGGCGCCACTCATCATCTTAGTCTAGCGCGGACTGGGATTATACCAGTGACAGGCGAATATTTTCTGTTGGATTCCTCATAATCCATCAAGTTTGCAAACTGACTAAAGTTTCCTTTTGATTCGGGAAGGAAAACCGAATGGATTCATCCCTGGTTTGTCGAGGTTTCGTCTCCGATTGGGAAAGTTCCCAATCCAACAGGGGCTTGCTCGACCCTATATATGGGGGGGGGTTAAACGAGAGGGTTAGCATCCCCGATTTCTACACTAGATGTTGCGGGAGGACGAGACGAATGAATTCGTGCCTTCAATTAGTTCATCTACCCCGACCTACACCCCCGATTCCAGCAGTAAACCTCGTCGGAGGTCCGACGAGTGGGGAGGAGTCGCGGAGCATGCTGGGCTCTCAATTGAATCTTTAGTTGAGTTCGACGAAGGGAGATGATGCTCCCTGGCTTCGTGGCACGAGCTCTGGTGGTCGAGAACTCAGAGTCAACCCCAAGGCTGACCCTCGCAGAGTAGCTGTGACAGAGGAAGAGGACGATTATATCACCGTTGGATCAGGGACCACGGTGGTCTCCCTCAAGATCTAGCGTTCTAGGGCGGGAGCAGCTCTGGTTAGATGCGTACAACTAGGATCGTCGGATCCAAGAAGTGGACCACCGGTCCACAGATCGAGCGACCGAGGGTTTTCCGTTAAATCCCTCTCTAATCAAATAAATCAGAAAAAGGATTATTCTTGCAAAAATGATAGAAATAACTAAGAATCTCGTATGACAAAACTTTTTATATGAAAGTTGTGTAGAAAAATATGAGGAATCTAATAAAAATGATTTGAGAACCTAGTTCTACTCTGTTTTGAAAAGTACCCTAATTTGCTAATAAAGTGTATTAAAAATTGATGAGAAACCCTAATTGAATGTTAAGAGTGTAATTTGGTGAATCAATAGGTTAAATTAATAAGTTTAACCCTGTTAATGATAAAAGTGGTTTGACTATCTGTTTGAGTGCAAAAGTGCTTAATTTAGAGTTGTAATACCTAAAAGAAGGTTAATTTACATGGAAACCCTAATTTGGGATAAAAGGAGATAAAAATCATTTTTTTTGTGGAATAAGATAATCAGATGCTTAATAAAGGAGATTCAATGAGAAATTAGGGGTTTTATGTAGTTTTGATAAATTAAGGATGATAATAAGGAAAGAAGAAGTAAAAACCCTAATTTCTGAAGGAACCCTAAGATTGGAATTGAAATCCTAAGTAATGTGATGAAATTGGATAAATATTAATAAAAAGAAAATTGTACTTTTATTTCAGGGTTTCTCTTCCTCATTGCTTGCTTGATTGGGTTTCTCTGCATATTTGATTCTATCTTGAAATCTGCAACCAAAGGTATGTGGTTACGCTTATGAATATCTCGAGATAGATTTCCAAGGTTTTCTGAGATTTTCACCGATGACTTGAATAAACTGTTGGATGAATTTAGTTCATGCAAACTATAATGTGGCTATGACTATAACGAAGGATATATGCCTACAAGCTCAGATCATGGTTCCCTCTGTGGCATTATAGTTGACCTAGTACATGGCTGCCTATGGGTAGGTCCATCAGGTCAGAGGAAGATCTAGTACATGGCTGCCTATTGGGTAGGTCCATCAGGTCTATGGATGACCTAGTACATGGCTACCTATTGGGTAGGTCCATCAAGTCTATGGATGACTTAGTACATGGCTACCATTGAGGTAGGACCATCAAGTCACATTGAGTTAGATATTGGGCTATCTTCGGGTAGTGCCATGCGACTCTATTACCTAAAAGAGAGGTGGTATCCATGTCCACTGCAGGGACAGCCCAGAGTTTGAGAATATGTATGGATTGAGTTGTATGGCTTAAAATGTAATCTTGATTGTTAAATGATTAATTGAATGATTATATTGTTAACATAGTTGAACATTATCTGTTTCCTCCACATACCAGCTTCGGTTGACCGTAGTTTTGTTTGTCGGCGATTTAGGTACAAATCTCAAAAGTACAAATAGTAAAGCGACACATTATGAATTCAAGAATTAAAGAACAAGGAGGAATTAGTTAAAATAGTTCAGCTATGGTTAGAAGTTTAGTTTATTCCAAACTTTTCAAAGGTATGCAAAAATTTTATTACCATTTTTCAGTATAGTCTATTTAAATTTAATAATTGGTCTTGGTTATATGTTGAACCTTTGATTCTGAAATTATGGGTGCGGCTTCGACCTCTCGGTCTCCCTTAATTGGGGGTTACCGGAAGGTGGGGTCGTAACATTTGGTATCAGAGCAAGGATATGAGGAAGAAGACAAGATGTGTATGAGGAGACCCAAACTCTACTAAAGGTAACATCTGTTACAACCCCAATTTTGCATATGTTTTCATAATTGAAATGTATTGATTTTATGAATTTGTACTTAATTGAAAAGGTCGTATGCTTAGCTTCAAAGAATGGATTTATTTGCAATTATCCTTTTGATAGGAATTTCGTGGTTCTTATTATTATGTTAATCCAATAGTGGATTTGAAAGAGAAGAAAAGAAGAAAAGTCCAAATAATAGAGAAAGATAAAAGATAATAGATATTAATCAATGTATTTATGATAAATAAATAGATAACCACAATGGAGTAAATTTCGTTTGTATATGAATTCTAAATTAGGAAAAGAGGAAAAGGAAATAAAAGATAAAGGGGAATCATTAAAAAGAAATCTATTAATGAGAAGGAAATTTGAAATGATAAGAATTATGTGGAAGTCATATGGTGGTGCCTCTCGTGGCTCTTTGGAATAAAAGCAAAGGGTTATATATTGGAGTATTCTTTCCTTCCTCGTTGGTGTTGAGATTAAATAATTTTAGAAAATTGAGTTTATGGATAATGGTTATACTCCTTGCCACTTTTGGATTACTTAAACCCCAAGGGAAAAAGAAGTAATATAAGAGGAATAGTTTGATAAGAGAAAATCCTTGGACTAAGGCATGAACTCAGGTACATGACAAGGATGGGAAGATAATTAAAGATAAGAGGAGAAAACTCATACTTTGCCTTAAAGACCCTCTCTTACCATGTGTGCAATAAGGGAAACCAATTCCATAACAAGCTTCCATCCATCCTTATTCCTCTACGTTCCTCTAGTCCTATAAAAGGATGGTCTGTGATCATACCCCCTCCACATCCTAGATGCGTGCCCCTCCTCATCAGTCTAGCAAGGACCATCTTCATCCATGGGTTCGGATGAACAAGGTTGGCTGCTGTGAACCCTGCCTTTATTATTGCCTTCAAGGAATCCTCTCGATGCCCCTCTTTGAAGTATCCACTCTCGACAGCAATCTAGAGGATTTTGATCTCCAGCTTCGTGTTTGGAAACGAGTAACCCCTCCGTCCTTGTCTCCTTCTTCTTCCTCCTCACAACCAATGATGCCAAGGACATCCGTTGGGAGTGAAGGAAGCTGCGATGAGTTAAAAGAGGACGGTGCGGTGCAGAGACCCCGCCGGGGTGGGAGCGCCACCCATGCTGCGACCACACATCTCCCTGTGATAGCAGTAGGAACGTCGTGTTGTACGGGAGCGATGGAGTGGGGTTGAGTACCAAGCGCGGGGAAGGCTTAAGGGTCGAGAACATGGCAGAAGGCATTGAGGTGCAGCCTGTGTTTGAGGGTTTTCACCCTCATCGCTCAGCGGCAGACCATAGGGACAATCCGGTGTGGATGGGCGCAAGTTTTCGTCTGGCTGCAACCATGTAGCGCCCCAGGTGCGCAAGGGGGCGGCGACCCTAGGGAGACCTTCGGTGACGAGTTTCTTGCTTCGGAGAGGAAGGAGGCGGACCCCCGAACTGTAGCAGATTGGCGGCAAATAGGGTGCCGCGAGGAAGATGATGATCCAGCAAGTTGGACCGTTTTACCCTCCACGTGTTTATGAGCCAACCACTCAAGTGGGGGGTAAAACCGTCATTCAATTATAATTGAGATCGGGCCACTTTGCATGGAAACTGATGACGTGGCACTCAGGTATTGGTCAAGTAAGTGAATTAATGTAAAAATCATATCTTGTTATTGGTAACTCCAATGGTAGCAAATAATATATGTATATTGCTCAGAAAAACGAGAGGAATCCAATAAAAATGTAAATAGAAGCTAGTTACTCTTGCAATTCGAAAAGTAGTGTAAGTTATCAACTTTAATGAATTAAAGATTAAGAAACCCTAGTTTGAGATGATTAATGTGTTTAGTAGGGTTTAGTGGATGATTAAAGTTGATATTAACCTGTTAATTGTAAAAAGGTACATTAAGAATAAAAAGGATAAACTTTGCACGTAATTAGTTAATTTAGAGTTTCATGTGCGTAAATATGCTGTAATGGACCTTGAAACCCTAATATTAGTGAATGAGACTGTTAATGGCTTTAATTGATCAAATTCATGATTAAAGTTGAGATATGATAATTTTAAAGCTTTTTCGAGTATAGAAGTTCTTAATTGTGGATAAATATCCTTGATATGAAATTAGAGTTTTCTAGTGAATAAGAAGTGGTTTTAGTGATATATAGAGTTCATTGGTGATTAGACCATAATGAACTATGAATTGGTGATAAAAGAGCATAATGATCGTGCCATGGATTAAAAGGATAAATATGGTAGTTTTAATATAAAAAGGCATAATGGGATTAATTAATGTTTAAGTGTGTCTTTAATCTGAAATTAGGGTTTGTAAGAAATGGTGTAGAATTAGGATTTAAAATAGTAAATGAAGTGAAACCCAAATTGCAAACGAAGCCCTAAAATGGATACAGAAACCTTAGGAAGCAATTTCAAGTTGAATAAGAAAGAATCTTGATAAAGTGTGTATTAAAAAGAGTACATGTGTTTTTCAGGATTCTTGATTGTATGGTTGAACTACTTGCTTGGATTTCTTTCTTGGTTGGAATTGATATTAGCTTGAGAAATCTACTGAACCGGTATGTGGTTACGCTTATGAATATCTCGAGTTAGTTTTCCGATATTTACCGAAGTTTTCATCGATGTCTTGAATAAAGTGTTTTATGAATTTAGTTCATGCAAACTATAATGTGAATATGACTATCACATAATATATGTGCCTACTAGCTCAGATCCTGGTCCCCTCTGTGTCTTAATGGCTGACCTAGTACATGGCTACCTAGAGGGTAGGTCCATCAGGTCGTGGAATGACTTAGTATATGGCTACCTAGAGGGTAGGTCCATCAAGTCACAGTGAGTTAGATATTGGGCTACCTTTGGGTGGTGCCATGCGACTCTACCTTTATAGAGGTATTATATAAGTCCTTACAGGGACAACATAGAGTTGTGGATAGGTATGGATTGAGTAGTTTGGCTTAAAACGTAATCTTGGTTGTTAATTGATAATTGACTGATTACTTTGTTATCATAGTTGCATGATTATTGTTTCCCCCACATACCAGCTTCTTGATGACTGACGTTTTGTTTGTCGGCGTTTTAGGTACAAATGAAAAGAACAAACAGTAAAGTGGCATATGCAGAATTAAATGAGAATTAACATGCACAGGAGGATTAGTTAGATTAGTATCTTCATGGATAGAAGTGTAGAAATCCCAATTTTAAAAAGGTAAGAAAAGTTTTATTTTATACCAATTTTCAGTTTAGTTGGTAAAGTTTATTAATTATTATTGATTATTTGTTGAACCTTTGATCCGGGTTTTTGGTTAACGGCTCTGACCTTTCGGTCTCCCTTAATTGGGGGTTACCGGGAGGCGGGGTCGTAATAATTGGTATCAGAGCATAGGTTCCTCAATTAATCTTTAATAATTACTAAATTTTACAAATTCTGTAGAACCCAAGGGAGTTATTATAGGATTATCCGAAAGACAGAGGTGTCTAGAAAAGGATCACGACCGGGGGCTGGCAATATTTTCCTCCGCACCGCTAGTCGGAATATGAGGACTCCTGGATTGTGTGACTTCCTGACCGATGTCTTAGGATATGACTCGAAATAAGATACCTTTAGGACTCTCTCATCTTGTTCGTCCCTTCTCAACTCAAATTCTGATAAGGACATTAAGGATTAGGGTTTTCCTATCTTCTCCCCACCCTCTTAAGGTATGGGTAAGGTTGATAAGGATTAAGGGATCCTCCATCAAATTAATGAAAAGCATGTAAATAAGATTTTATGGACATAAGCTTAATAGAGTAAGCGTAAAGGAATAGATACATGCTTAGGTTGTATGACACAAGTTGTCATCACCCTCAGGAGAGGCCTGAGGCTAGACCTTCTTGTCAGGAGGATAAGGAAAGAAAGTTAGTCTTGGAGATAGAGATCTCTATTACAAGTAGTAACCTGGCACATCCTTTAAGGATGATGCTAACCCTAACCCTAAGTGAAGGATAAAGAGAGAGATGGCATGATGAGTTAGATGCCATGGTAGACCAGACGTTTGGATAGACATTCCTTAGATTCCTTATGAGCCATGAGAGGTTGGATGATCGAGTACCTTTGGCGACTCATACCTGGGAAGGGTCGTGCATGTTAGGGTGAAGGATAGCTCCTTCATTGATGAGATCAGAGAAGGACCTATAGAAACCCCATGAGCTTGTATGATCATGTCATAGTAGGCAACCAGTATACGTCTGTAGTACAAGCAATAGGTTGAAACCCTGGCTAAGGGAGTATGTTGGATAGCTGATGAGATAAGCATAAAGGGCTAGGGTTAACCTTGAGCAAACATGAGTTTGAACATGGGCTTCACACACATAGGGGTATGCATGTGGGCTTGATCCATCTTCATGGGAGAGGATGAGTCTACTGGTACCTCTATACCTATGGTATAGATGAGAAGAAGAGTTCTTTAGACCTGGAGAGGTTTAGTAACCGGTTGTGAGGCCTTGTACCTTGTGGTTTGTCCTTGAGGAGGACTCAACTCTGAAGTGTTGCTCGAATAGAAGGATGATAAGAAGTGCATGTCATGCCTTATACATGCTTGATGCGTGGTTAAGAGGTTGAGCATGCAGTTGGACACCCAGAAAGCGAACCTAGGCCTATGAGGGGAAGTTGTGTACCTAATGCTCATAATGAGATTTGAGTTTCTATGGATACGAGCATGGTACTTCTCATGGTTAGAGAAAAGAGAAACCCCTTAAGTTAAGGGTATGTTTGATGAACCCCTCACAACTAAGAGGAACTAATGGGAGGAGGGAGAACAAGTATGACCTAACATGGTTTAATAGGTGGTCTGCTTGTGCCTTAGTAGTTGCTGGATTAAGCATGCTCATGTAAATGTAAACCCTAAGGATGGTTGTGACCTTGTTATCAAGAGATGTAGTTTCCTCCCATCCTGGGAGAGGGACCCTTTGGTTGGGTGTTTACCAGTTTTGTGGGTTTGAGGAAACTTAAGGATGTTGAGAAGTTAAGTGAAGAGTACATGGCATGAGAATGAACCTTTAGACCCACAGACAACCATCTCTATGTGCATGTGGATGTGATACCATGGAGGTAACCAGTATGGGGCTTGACCAAGGTAGGAAGGTTGCCATGATCCCTATGAAAGGATGAAAGACAACCCATGAATGTGGGAAAAGAGATGATGAATGCTTGGATAAGGTTCTAAGTTGAACATGTACTATAAGAGAATCCTAAGTCTATCCTAGGGTCAGGTAGGGATAAGACCGATGGAAGTAGGAGTTGCCTAATTCCTTAGTGCACATGACCATAGGGTCGGGAGGTAACAACTATCATTGTCTGAGGGCCATGGGTTAGGAGATTGATCACCTTCATGAACTCATGGGATCCAAATGGCAGATGAGTAGGGCACTCCCTGGATGCAGGAAGGAAGAGGGATGACCCCAAAAGTGTCGGCACCCTAAAGGCCTAGAGGAGATGACCAAGGATTGTGCTTGGACCAAGTAAGTTTGAGACCAGTTTCCCATGGAAGTAATGGGGATATCGATATAATGTCCCGTTTCAACCTAGATTTGAAGGTGTACTGGCAAGGTGGGATGTGTCATCTCTACTCTTGGAACAGGAAGAACTTTGTGTTTGGACGGCCGCCAAATGCTTATTTCTTCTTGTTATGGGAGTGAGAGATGGGACATTACGCATGCCATACACCAAGGATAAAAGATGGGGTGAGTTGGAACGTTGCTACGAGGTATGAGGACAAAGATGATAACATACCTTGGTGGAGTGAATGATACATGGACATGTACAAACGATAAGAGTATTAAGATAATCACCTTATGAGAATGTTTTATCATGAGCTATGTGAGATCTGCATGTGATACAAGGTTGAGTTTGATAGCTAAGAGGATGATCTCAGAGTTTTCTTGATGAAGATAAACTTAGAGTTCGAGATGAGACTTAAGCGGAATACATGGAGGAAGTATGTCTTCAAGATTACCTAATACCAAAGGATGTGAAGTGGTAATGGATGCTCTGGTGGAGATATAGCTGCCCAGTTTGGCTAAAAGAGGTTGTTAGGATGACCCTAAGTTTAGAAAGGAGGAAAGTTTGGCTAACACTCAGTTGTAACGAGGTCTGTCAATGGTTGATTGGTTAGCCAGCCTAGTCTTTGATGCAATGGAAGGATGGTGGTAGAACCTCAGATGCACTTCTTTGGAGAGGAAGGTGATGAAACCCTGATTGGAATGGTTTAGGGTTTCTGATGTATCAAGCTTGAGGAATCATAATAATGCAGGAGATTGTGATATACCTTGGTTCTACAAAGATAGTAAGTAACAGTAGTATGTCTAAGGTGAAGTTGCATGTGGTATGTTGTTATGCATGGCAAGAGGTGAAGGACGAACACCAGTAGCCTAGTGTATCGATATAGAGGATAAAAGAGTCCCTGAGAAGGAATGGGAGTTCTTCACTATGGATGTTGTGGTAAGTCTCCCTTTGACCAAGAAGGTCAAGATACAATATGGGTTATGGTAGATTACCTTACCTAGATGACATGAGAAAGAAAGAGTTCTATCAAGAGACAGATTTGGTTGAACTACTCATGAGAGCGATGGTTCAATTACACCATGAAGCGAATTCCAAGGTTCTTGAGTTTGACCTAAAGGTTTCCTTCCAAAAGGTGGAAGTAGGTACATGAAGAACTCAATGTTAGTATAGTTTATCACCCCTAACTAATGGTTAGTATGATCCAGACTAAAGGGTCTGATGAGAGCATATGTGCTCATGTGGGGTGATAGCTAGAGACAGTTCTTGTCCTATGAAAGATGTGATGAAAACCACCATAGCCAGTATCGGGTTTTAAAGAAGTTCTATAAGGGAGGTTGTGTCGGGCACCACTTCAGTAAAGTGATGTTGGTGACAGAACCACGTGATGGTTAGAAAAGGGCCACAGTGTGTGTAGATGAAGTCACTTTGATCATGCAATGGCTGAAAGGAGCCTAGAGACGACAGGAGTTGTGAGCAGATGCAAGGTAGATTGACATGCAGTTCACTGTGGGAGAATATGTCACATGAAAATCCGACCCCTCTAAGTTATAGCTAAGAGAGCTGAGTCCCCGATACATGGGTCCATTTGAGATGGATTGGTGGAGAAGTTTATGGATAACCTTACCCCTCAGGATAAAGAAAGGTGTGATGAGTTCCAAGTGTCCAATTTAGAGAACTATGTGAGGTACCCAGACCATGAGCTAAACAATGAACCTAGTGAGCCCCAAGGGAGGCTGAAATAGCCTGAGTCACCTGTGCAGTTTATAGATGCCAGGATGAAAGAACTCAGAGAAAAGAATATGTGATGATAAAGGTTCTTTGGAAGCGCCATGGGTAAGGTAGAGCCACATAGGGGCTGTGATAGACATGGAAAAGTCTTATCATGAATTGTTTGTTTTGTTCGATTGAATTTTGAGGATAAAATTCCTATAAGAGGGGAAGAATGTTACAACCCCAATTTTGCATATGTTTTCATAATTGAAATGTAATGATTTTATGAATTTGTACTTAATTGAAAAGGTTGTATGCTTAGTTTCAAAGGATGGATTTATTTGCAATTATCCTTTTGATAGGAATTTCGTGGTTCTTATTATTATGTTAATCCAATAGTGGATTTGAAAGAGAAGAAAAGAAGAAACGTCCAAATAATAGAGAAAGATAAAAGATAATAGATATTAAGCAATGTATTTATGAGAAATAAATATATGACCACAATGGAGTAAATTTCGTTTGTATATGAATTCTAAATTAGGAAAAGAGGAAAAGGAAATAAAAGATAAAGGGGAATCATTAAATAAAAAATCTATTAATGAGAAGGAAATTTGAAATGATAAGAATTATGTGGAAGTCATATGGTGGTGCCTCTCATGGCCTTTTGGAATAAAAGCAAAGGGTTATATATTGGAGTATTCTTTCTTTCCTCGTTGGTGTTGAGATTAAATAATTTTAGAAAATTGAGTTTATGGATAATGGTTATACTCCTTGCCACTTTTGGATTACTTAAATCCCAAGGGAAAAAGAAGTAATATAAGAGGAATAGTTTGATAAGAGAAAATCCTTGGACTAAGGCATGAACTCGTGTACATGACAAGGATGGGAAGATAATTAAAGATAAGAGGAGAAAACTCATACTTTCCCTTAAAGACCTTCTCTTACCATGTGTGAAATAAGGGAAACCAATTCCATAACAAGCTTCCATCCATCCTTATTCATCTATGTTCCTCTAGTCCTATAAAAGGACAGTCTCTGATCATACCCCCTCCACATCCTGGATGCGTGCCCCTCCTCATCGGTCTAGAAAGGACCATCTTCATCCATGGGTTTGGATGAACAAGGTTGGCTGCTGTGAACCCTACCTTTATTATTGCCTTCAAGGAATCCTCTCGATGCCCCTCTTTGAAGTATCCACTCTCGACAGTGATCTAGAGGACTCCGATCTCTAGATTCGTGTTTGGCAACGAGTAACCCCTCCGTCCTTGTCTCCTTCTTCTTCCTCCTCACAACCAATGATTCCAAGGACCTCCGTTGGGAGTGAAGGAAGCTGCGACGAGTTAAAAGAGGACGGTGCAGTGCAGAGACCCCGCCGGGGTGGGAGCGCCACCCATGCTGCGACCACGCATCTCCCTGTGATAGCAGCAGGAACGTCACGTTGTACGGGAGCGATGGAGTGGGGTTGAGTACCAAGCACGAGGAAGACTTAAGGGTCGAGAAAAGGGCAGACGACATCGAGGTGCAGCATGTGTTTGAGGTTTTTCACCCTCATCGCTCAGCGGCAGAACATAGGGACAATCCGATGTGGATGGGCGCAAGTTTCCGTCTGGCTGCAACCACGTAGCGCCCCAGGTGCGCAAGGGGGCGGCGACCCTAGGGAGACCTTCGGCGACGAGTTTCTTGCTTCAGAGAGGAAGGAGGCGGACCCCCGAACTGCAGCAGATCGGCGGCAGCTAGGGTGCCGCGAGGAAGATGATGATCCAGCAAGTTGGACCATTTTACCCTCCACGTGTTAATGAGCTAGCCACTCAAGTAGGGGGTAAAACCGTCATTCAATTATAACTGAGGTCGGGCCACTTTGCATGGAAACTGATGACGTGGCACTCATGTATTGGTCAAGTAAGTGAATTAATGTAAAAATCATATCTTGTTATTGGTAACTCCGATGGTAGCAAATAATATATGTATATTTCTCAGAAAAATGAGAGGAATTTAATAAAAATGTAAATAGAAGCTAGTTACTCTTGCAATTCGAAAAGTAGTGTAAGTTATCAACTTTAATGAATTAAAGATTAAGAAACCCTAGTTTGAGATGATTAATGTGTTTAGTAGGGTTTAGTGGATGATTAAAGCTGATATTAAACTGTTAATTGTAAAAAGGTACATTAAGAATAAAAAGGATAAACTTTGCACGTAATTAGTTAATTTAGAGTTTCATGTGCGTAAATATGATGTAATGGACCTTGAAACCCTAATATTAGTGAATGAGACTGTTAATGGCTTTAATTGATCAAATTCATGATTAAAGTTGAGATATGATAATTTTAAAGCTTTTTCGAGTATAGAAGTTCTTAATTGTGGATAAATATCCTTGATATGAAATTAGAGTTTTCTAGTGAATAAGAAGTGGTTTCAGTGATATATAGAGTTCATTGGTGATTAGACCATAATGAACTATGAATTGGTGATAAAAGAGCATAATGATCGTGCCATGGATTAAAAGGATAAATATGGTAGTTTTAATATAAAAGGCATAATGGTCTTAATTAATGTTTAAGTGTGTCTTTAATCTGAAATTAGGGTTTGTAAGAAATGGTATAGAATTAGAATTTAAAATAGTAAATGAAGTGAAACCCTAATTGTAAACGAAGCCCTAAAATGGATACAGAAACCTTAGGAAGCAATTTCAAGTTGAATAAGAAAGAATCTTGATAAAGTGTGTAGTAAAAAGAGTATATGTGTTTTTCAGGATTCTTGATTGTATGGTTGAACTACTTGCTTGGATTGCTTTCTTGGTTGGAATTGATATTAGCTTGAGAAATCTACTGAACAGGTATGTGGTTACGCTTATGAATATCTCGAGTTAGTTTTCTGAGATTTACCGAAGTTTTCATCGATGTCTTGAATAAAATGTTGGATGAATTTAGTTCATGCAAACTATAATGTGAATATGACTATCACATAATATATGTGCCTACTAGCTCAGATGTTGGTCCCCTCTGTGTCTTAATGGCTGACCTAGTACTTGGCTACCTAGAGGGTAGGTCCATCAGGTCGTGGAATGACTTAGTATATGGCTACCTAGAGGGTAGGTCCATAAAGTCACAGTGAGTTAGATATTGGGCTACCTTTGGGTGGTGCCATGTGACTCTACCTTTACAGAGGTAGTATATAAGTCCTTAGAGGGACAACACAGAGTTGTGGATAGGTATGGATTGAGTAGTTTGGCTTAAAACATAATCTTGGTTGTTAATTGATAATTGACTGATTACTTTATTATCATAGTTGCATGATTATTGTTTCCCCCACATACCAGCTTCTTGCTGACCGACGTTTTGTTTGTCGGCATTTTAGGTACAAATGAAAAGAACAAACAGTAAAGTGGCATATGCAGAATTAAATGATAATTAACATGCACAGGAGGATTAGTTAGATTAGTATCTTCATGGATAGAAGTGTAGAAATCCCAATTTTAAAAAGGTAAGCAAAGTTTCATTTTATACCAAATATTCAGTTTAGTTAGTAAAGTTTATTAATTGTTATTGATTATTTGTCGAACCTTTGATCCGGGTTATTGGTTAACGGCTATGACCTTTCGGTCTCCCTTAATTGGGGGTTACCGGGAGGTGGGGTCGTAACAGAGAGAGATTGAAACAAGCACAAGAATGCAATCTATGTAGAGTGGTTCCAATCTCCAAACTAGGACATTGTCAGTCCACTACCTAGAGAGGTCAACCTATAGGATTGTTTAACCATGTCTACTCCTTATATCAACTTATAAGAGTTACAACATATGACCTTCCTTTCTTGGGACAAGGATACCCAACTTTCCCTTTAAGGGGAATGGAGCAAAAAACATACCAAATGACTTACCTATCCAAATAAGAGTCTTCTACCTCACCCAGGAATTATCCACTTTGCAACAAGTCTTCTACCTTCACCTATGACTTACCACTCTTACACAAGTCTTCAACCTTTGAGGAATTGTCCACTCTTATTAGATCTTCTGCCTTTGAATTCACCTTTGCCAAGGAGAAGCTTTCATCAAGGGACGTCTTCCCTTCTTCTTCTTCACCTCTCTTAGCTAAGAGATAATCTTCATCTTCATCTTCCTCTTCACAGTAGAAATGAGAAATTGGGAGGTGGAGGAAGTGAGAGCCTCACAAGATATACATGTAGGACTAGATCTCTTACAAATCTCTTACTCACCCTAATGGATGTAGCAAGTGATTAAACATAGATAGAGAGGGGAGGCTATAAGATGCACTCAACTATAGAATAGGGACCTTTATAGTGCTTGGCTAACCATGGGATGAACCCCAAGGGGTCCTATTCATAGTTGGGGATGCCTCCTAGCCAGTGGGAACACTTAAGGATGAATTCTATCCATTTAGGGTGTTGCAACAGATATTTTTTTGAGTTTTGCAACACTCCAACGGTTAGAAACACTTTTCTACACTTTTTTGAATAGTGTGATCGATCGAGTTTTCATAAAGGTAACTCGACCAATTGTACTATGCGACAAAGCCAATTTGAAGCATTGGTCAAGTTTGTCCTGTGTGAAACACGATCTATCGCTTGAAATCAATTTTGCTCAGTGCAGGGGTCAGTCGAGTTCTATGTGTAGGAAACTCAACCAAACCTAGACATTCTCAAAATCCATCAAGGGATCGGTTGAGTTTGTATCTCGATCGATAAACACTCTGTCATGAATTTTGGAAAACTCCTTTAAAGTGCTTAAATATTCAATGTAATTGCTCTTGGTTTTTTCTAAGCTTAATTACAAGTCGTACAATCATTACAAGTTATTTACAACATGACTCTAATGGATTTACATCATATTCCACAAAAGTGCACTTACATTGATGTTGACTTCTCTTTTCTCCAAGTTAGGATGTGCAAGTTAAGGCATTTGGAGTTGTCTATACCTAATTTGAAATCACACACGTAGAAGAATTTAGACACAAATAAGTGGAATGGTTAGTCATCATCAAAACAATGGTTTAGTCAATTTAGACCTTGAGTCAACATTGACTAAATTGACTTTGAGTCAACATTCTCCTTTTTTTTGAAGATGAAAAACCATTTCATAAATGTATTGAAAGCATTTAAGTAAAATCATACCTTTGGTGCCGACAAAAAAAAATCATACCTTTGGAGAAACTAAGGGGTTTTGATAGAATTGATTTCATATGCTCCCCCTCAATTGATGTGCATGGAGTTCTCATACTCCCCCTCAATTGGTGCTATTTCTTTTGCATGGTTAGATTTCATGACATTTATAGAAACTATGTTTTCTACTCATATATATCTTCTAGATATAATTCTTCTCTCCTTTACATCTCCCCTTTCATAAGACATGTCTTCTCCCCCTGTCATTTTAAAAAGTGGGGGTTTGAAAATACAACTTAGTAGAAGGAGATACCACATGTTGGAGAGTAATGTAGAAGAGAAACACTAGGGGCTTGTCCAAGCATAGAATATAAATAAAATTTAAACATGCATTTGGACAACCCTAGATGTAATTCTAGCATATATCAAGGGAAATCTATGCAAGCAAGTAATTCAAGATAGTAGATAAACAAGTTAAGGAATAGGCTTGAGTATGTACAAAACAAGATATAAGAATAGCATATAGTTGAATATCACTTGATAAATTAGATACCAAAAGATAAACAAGGCTAGAACTTCATGTATGTGAACTACTGGTAGATGATATCACAAGTTAGGACTACTAGTAGGATCTAGATCATAGCAAAAGATTCACAAGTTAAAGAGAAAATTATGAGAGAAGTAGAGATATATCCAAAAAAGAAGATATGTAGTTTCAAAAGCATGAAAGGATATAACTCGCTAGTAGATATGTATCATTACCAAAATATGATTACCACTAAAAACTTCAAGTTGCATCAAAAAATATACTACTAGATAGATGTAGCAAGTTAGATCACAATGGAAGCATATCAATACACAACCAAGAGATCCAAAGATATCATCATCAAAACATGCATAACAACTCAAGACAAGTAATTGAAAGAAATAGGGATACCACTTGTGGGATACCAAAATTATAGCAATTAGAATGATAGAGTTGTATGCAAGATAGACAATTTAAAGCATGGCAATATGCATATATAAAGGTACCGAAGGAGTGCCAAAGAATAAGGCTATTGGTTGAGAAAGTCTACTTCAGAGGGAAATTCTCATCTAATAAACCATGTATATGTTGGGTTTTAGGGGAGGCAGAGAAGGCATCGGAAACAAAAATGTTCTCCCCCAAACCCGGAACAAGGAAACGCGTCAACGTCTATATAATAGGAAAGGGATGGTTTGTGGAATCATACCCTGTCCCGAGGCTTGCTCGGAGACAATACCTCGTGCTTAGCGCGGTCTTCAACTCCAGTCTTCAACGGTGTCTGTGCAACTCCTGGTCGCACCGGGACTGACGACTCCTGTTCTCACCGGACTGTCGGGTTGACAGTTGTCCTCCTGAGTGACAGAAACCTCTCGCCTTTGAAGTAGTCCACACGGACCACCTGGAACTCCACACTCCTTGTCCCATAAGGAGTTGGAAGGATTCGCACCCTCCTGTTGACGTACTAGTCACCAACACACTCTCCTGCCTCCAGTTGCAACTGTAGTTGTCTTTCCCTTACTGCGCCTCCCTTTGCGGGTAGCACTTTCTCGGGCTCTCTCTCGGTTACCAAAACCAGAGAGAACGACAACTTTGCAGAGCAACTGGTTGCACTGAGTTGTTCTTTGAGAAGCCCCCAATACCCCTATATATAGGAGGGTCATGGGACAGGGTTCTCTATCCCGGGCAATGCGGGACTAAAAGCAGGAGTAGAAGGGTTCAATATTTTCCACAAAAGCAACCAACTCGCAACCTGAACCGATCGTTTCACAAGTGAAACGGTCGGTTGGGGACCTGAACTGGTCGGTGGACACCTCAACTGATCGGTTGGGACACCTCAACCGGTCGGTTCACAAGTGAATCGGTCGGTTGGTGGTCCTGGTCGGTTCCCGATTGACTTTCCTTCTTTTTGTTTCTAATTGGTATCGAATACCAATCCTATTTCCCAATCAAATTGGGCAAGTGAAACGAAAGGAAAATTCTCACCAATCCTACTTTCCCAACTTGCTCGGTTGCACCAGTTGAACTGATCGTTTCAACACTTGAAGCAATCGTTTCATTCTGACTATGAGCTGATCGACTCAACACTTGAGCCGACCGGTTCACCAAGCTCAGCCGATCGGTTCATCACATGAGCCGATCGGTTGGGAGTGCAGATTGTGCAGAATCAGTCAATTGCGATTTCAATCAATGTGTCCAACACCTTGAACAACATGATATTGAGCTATCAATTGATTGAGTGTTTAATTGAACTACTAAACTCCTTTAGTAATCAATCTAAACATTGCTTGTGGACAAAACTCCTCTTCCAGGTTAAATCCTTTGTGTGTGACCCTGCAAGTCCATTTCACGTTGGCAGTGAAATTCCATAACACTTATGACTTCACAAGCAAAGAGCGGTGCCTAGTCACACATCAGTGCTACCCAAGTGAAAGTAGAAAGTTGGAGAACAACTTTCAATCCTACAATCCGTGAATGGTGTTACAGCGAATGTATAATTCCTTTGTCACTGATATCCTGAATGAACTCGAGGCATGGAACAGTCATCCTGTCAACGTTCATTCACTTTCTTGATCTCAGAGTAGATTGGAAGAGATATGTATGACATCAATATCACATACTGATTCACACATGCGTGCGCACGCCTATTTCAATCCTACTCATCAAGTGGCCTTGGATATCAAACTCCCTCAGGAGGGACAAATCCCATATCTATCACTGACCCCTCAAAAGCCCCATGTGTCAAAGCCACCCAATCATCACCTTTATAACAACCCATGTTTCAGGACTGCGTTTGATGATGTCAAAGTGTGCCCAATGACATGTGTTGAGTGTAGTGATTTCAGGTCAAAGAATCACAGTCACCACCATCACTGTGAGTACTGACTGTGACTACCATGTCATGGTTCCATGTGTCAAACTCACGGTGGGTCTGTCCGGTACACTTGTTCTCTAACAAGTACCTATGTGTTTGGTTTGATATCTCTATATCATGACTAATGAGATTCTGTCATCAACCAACACCACAATCTAGTCTTGTGTGTCATTGCTGTCTATCTACCTTCCACAATGACATCCGACTAGGGACACAACAAGAATGTACAAACTCTTAGAATCCGTATGATCTCATCGTTCAGGTCCTCAACCTGAAGGCATACGTCATTGAGTATTGTCATTCTCTAGACATTCAATCTGTTCTATCACTATCTCATATGACTGAACCAGAAAGAATTGGAAGCTTTCCTTTGATGTTTATCAAATCAATCTTAATGTATCCCACCAATCATCCCATGATTGGCTCTCAGGGCATACATACCAACAGACTCCCACTTGCACTGCGAGCCAATCACCCTTGAATCATATTCATAGTGATCTTCAAACATGTCCCACATGTTACTGTGCTCTAGTTCCAACATAGTGAGTAATGGCAACACTTTTCCAAAGTCAGTATAAATTGCATGTCTCTCATCTCTTCATTGTACTTCATACGTATGAGATGGAGTTGTCGTAATATGCGATCTTGTATTCCTTTGCTAACCTTTAGCCACATTGCATGATCAAGGATTCCAGACTTGTCATCAATGAGCGGAATATCTATAAGTTCATCTCATGAACTTCCAGATCCATATAGTATCCACTGCTGTTCTCTAACACATATATACTCGACATTTCCTTTTAAATGGTTTTATTGGAACATTTCCAATTATAAAAAAACTTTCACTTTTATATATCCTATATATATATTTTGCGATTAATTTTCTGTCCTTTCAGAAGTTCGCATCAATGTAACTCTTTACATCAAACTCTTCCTTATCTCCATAGAACTAGTACTTCCCAAGTACTTATCAAGTTCTCATGGTATTCCAGTAACCCTTACTGGAAGTAGATAGACATCTACTCGTCATGTCCCACATACGAGTTATCAGGATGAGCACATCATATTGCCATGTCCTACATACAAGATGATGAATGCATTTTGTTCTTGCCATGTCCATACATGCAAGATAATGGGATGATTACATACATGATAGATCCATATCTATTCTTAGTGTTCCCATTCTTCATAAGAATTGGACGCTTGGCCTTGGGATACTAACTCCATGTGACATGGACAAGTTTTCTCCCACTGAATCTGTGCATACTGAACACTTCAGTACATATTGCCAATGTATGCTTTCTCTTTTCAGGTCAAGAGGTTTTCGAGAACTATCTCTATAGATCTCTATTCCTATCACATAGAAAACATCTCTATCTTCCTTAAAGATAATTTCCACTTTTGGATTTCCATTCTAGAACATTTCCATTTCACATCAACATATGGAATGTGAATACGCTCCCACTAAATCACATATCCCTTCTTTATCTTTGACATATCAGTCAAACCCTTTGACTATATCATCAAAGTAAAGATCCAATTCTGAGTTGCTTGTACTCAATCAATCACTTTGATTAGTCCATTGTAACTAATAGACTTCATTTGCATTAGTGGATTCATAAACCTTATAGGTTGTGTCACATACACATCCTTGTTTTATTCCTCATGGGAATGCGGTTTTAGTATCCATATGCCAAACGTCTCAATCATTAAGTTGCAACAAGCATCATCCTTCTCAAAATGTTATCCATGTGCCTTAACACTTAAGACTCATTTGCACTTATGGATTTCATCCAATGGGTGCTACCATCAAGGTCATACCTTATGGTTCACATGGATGTCATTTAGGATGTAATGGTCATAAACCATAACTCAAAATTCGGTTCCTCATATTCACCTAAATAGTTGACTCATCACATGAACAACTCATCAAATAAATAATTGAGGTGTATCTGTTAAGGATATAAGAACTCAAAACTCCTTGTGATTCTTAATGTCCTTTATTAGTGTGGGGTATTCTTTTATTAAGAAGAATTCAGTTATTTGATAATCATTCTCTAACTCCTTAGAGTATGATTCCTTCTTGATTTAGACATCACCATGCCTTAATAATGAGTTTACTATGATAAACTATCATAATCACTCATAAGGATCTCAAACATTTGGTCCAAGTATTTCATTCGTTGATCTCATCAAGAATTAACACTTCACCAAATTTGCGCTTCATCTATGATAATCTTGAACACTTCAAGATATTCATATTGGTATTTCTCTAAACACCATTTGAAGTATTAGCATTTGTTCCAATAGGTATGTAAATACATCACATGTATTATACCTAATAGGATAATCATTCTCCCTCTATTTTTAGTGAAGATTGATTAATCATGTCCAAGATATTCATGTCTCTTACTGGTTCTCTAACCAAAAGAGTCTAGATTTATCCATCACATGGAAACTAGAAATGAATTTCTCATGATTTATGCTAATTTGATTGTTTGAGTTGTCTATAACTTTTAGGTATCATTTTATCTTATGCATATCAAATACCACAAGATAAATAAGGCATTGCCACAAAGATCATATCTTTAAGATTGAAAACTCAACTTTATTAATTGCCATCATTGTCATACAATATGCAAAAAATAAAGTGTTTCTATCTATTGGCAATATATGAAATAGCAGTTCTCAACTCTATTTCGTGCCTTTTAGGCTGAAATAAACTGGAAGATACTCCTATCTATGGCAGCAACACTTGCTCTAATGATGGGTACTTCTTTCTTGGTCCTTTCACAAAGGCCATCACTTCTTTGCAGATCTTGCATATCATATATGACATATCCATATCTTGGTATCATATACCTCAGATAAAGAAGTGGTTCATTTCCTGATACCTTAGGTGGAGATCTCCATCCCCTCCTTCATCTTCTTTTTTTCTTCCAGATATAGAGGGAAATCCCTCATACACCCTTTCCCCATGTGCCTTGAGGCTGAAGACGGCTTGGATTGCTGGCTAGCATCAGAACACTTCTTTTCTTTTCCCTTATCCTTGCCCTTAAGAATTACCTTTCTTTTTTATCACATCAAAGATTATGGTTTGTCCTTCTTCATCTTTGCCTCTACTATCCTCAACATGTCCAACAACTCTGTCAACGCTTGTCAAAGTTGTTCATGTTGTAGCTTATCATGAATTGTATGATTCTCACAACATTTGCAGTATCATACCAATAGCCAACCCTTGGCTCAGAGGGAATCCTTCTTAGTCAAGTTTTCCACATACCCAATCACATTGAGTGTGTGAATACCTTACTGGATCTCCTTCTATCATGACATACTAGGACAGTGTCTTGGAGACATCATATGTCTCATGTTGTCTCTACAACTCATAGTTCAGAGAACACAACATCAAGCACTCCTCATCAATGTCTTCCTCGGTATGCTTCCATAAGCATACTTTCAGCCATTGATGTGGTGGGATTGAGTTTATCTGGTCTTGGTATAACTAGGACTTAGAGCTTTTTCTCTTTGAGAACACTTCTCATCATCCTAACCAGTCATGGAATTATTCCCATTTAATTTGTTGGTCTCAAAGACCGATTGCAAATAAAGTGATTTGTTGATTAACCATTTATTTTAACAAAAGGAAATATATGCAATTTTAGTCCAAAACTCTTTTTGACATGTTTGATTGATTTGAAAAGTTGACGATAAAATTAGGCCTTTAATTAATTATCACTCCCACTTGTTTAGTTCAAATTGATAGCCCTCACCATCAATTCGGAAGATTGCAGCGTACAACCTTCTAGTGGGAAAGATCCTGAAATTCTCTAAGTCATGGACCAGCTAGGGCTGTCACCCACAACTTAGATCTCTCAGGTAGGCAACTCTTTCCAATTGCATCATATGCAACTCTTGTTAAGATGTCATATGAAACTCCTTGCCATGATCATCTCCATGCCTCAAGGTACTAGATCCCATCTAGATCACCTTGTTAAGTCCGACCCAAAGCAAACACGATGAATATGCACCCTTCTAGGGCAGACCCACATATCCATCCTTCACGCTTCCACGAGATAGACGGTGCACCATGCTAGGGCGTGCCCATACTTGGTTAATCAAGCTTTTCACGTGTGTCACATTTGGAAGGCATCTAAAACTTAATATTTAAGGAGGGATTTGGTTTTTATATACATATACATATCCAATCACCAAAATACATAGTATGTATCATATACATGCTATATCCCACAGAAAACATGCAAAATGATAAAAGCGATGATTATGGCCATCCTAATTTGATTCCTCGAGCCAAGAGGAATCACGGTCATCTAGGTCTACATCACATGCAACCTGTACAAGATGAACCTTGTGCTTTGCCTTCGAAGTAGATCAACTCATCACATGATTGACTTGCTCATTCTGGCCCGGTCGTCTGGGTGCCACCAACCGATCGGTTGGATCCTCCAACCGATCAGTTCACCTGGTCATCATGCATCTCTTCATGGCCGCCACCCGCTCGTCTCGCTCCTCGAACCGGTCATCAACCGATCAGCTCACTCCTTGAACTGATCGTCTGCAACGTCAACCGATCGGTTCACACCTTGAACCGATCGTTTCAGCTGTCGTCAGATGTCCGCCGTTCTTTGACATAATAGGAAATAAAATCTATCCTAATTTTACATTGCTTAAAAGGGAAACCCTGAGTTACATTTGGGAGGAGCAAAGGTAGGAAACAATCTCGAATTATTTTGAGTTACATCAGGAATTAAGAGAGGGAAGATCGGTGCGTAGACCGAGATGCAAGCAACCACATACAACCATACACAGATAGGGTTTATTGGCCATAACCACACTATACATCCACCATAAAACTCGTTTAAGGGCGACGCATATCGAGTGCATTAATAATACATATCATATATGTCATTGGGATTTGTGGATTTAGGATTGGACATGCATAAAGCCAATTTTATTCACATCGTATGCAATAAATGAAGGCGAAAAACCAAAATCGATCATATCGATATTCCTAAAATATAGAGCAGTTGACGTGGCTCTGATACCACTGTTGGGTTTTAGGGGAGGCAGAGAAGGCAGCGGAAACAAAAAATTTCTCCCCCAAACCCGGAACAAGGAAACGCGCCAACGTCTATATAATAGGAAATGGATGGTTTGTGGAATCATACCTTATCCTGAGGCTTGCTCGGAGACAATACCTCACGCTTAGTGCAGTCTTCAACTCCGATCTTCGACGGTGTCTGTGCAGCTCCTGGTCGCACCAGGACTGACGACTCCTGGTCTCACCAGACTGTCGGGTTGACAGTCGTCCTCCTGAGCGGTAGAAACCTCCCGCCTCTGAAGTAGTCCACATGGACCACCTGGAACTCCACACTCCTTGTCCCATAAGGATTTGTAAGGAGTCACACCCTCCTATTGACGTACTAGTCGCCAACACACTCTCCTACCTCCAGTTGCAACTGTTGTTGTCTTTCCCTTGCTGTGCCTCCCTTTGCGGGTAGCACTTGCTCGGGCTCTCTCTCGGTTACCAAAACCAGAGAGAACGACAACTTTGCAGAGCAACTAGTTGCACTGAGTTGTTCTTTGAGAAGCCCCCAATACCCCTATATATATAGGAGGGTCATGGGACAGGTTTCTCTATCCCGGGCAATGCGGGACTAAAAGTAGGAGTAGAAGGGTTCGAGATTTTCCACAAAAGCAACCAACTCGCAACCTGAACCGATCATTTCATAAGTGAAATGGTTAGTTAGGGACCTGAACTGGTCGGTTGACACCTCAACCGATCAGTTGGGACACCTCAACCGATCGGTTGGGACACCTCAACCGATCGGTTGGGACACCTCAACCGATCGGTTGGGACACCTCAACCGGTCGGTTCATAAGTGAACCGGTCGGTTGGTGGTCCTGGTCGGTTCCCGATTGACTTTCCTTCTTTTTGTTTCTAATTGGTATCGAATACCAATCCTATTTCCCAATCAAATTGGGCAAGTGAAATGAAAGGAAAATTCTCACCAATCCTACTTTCCCAACTTGCTCAGTTACACCAGTTGAACCGATCGTTTCAACACTTGAAGCAATCGTTTCACCCTGACTATGAGCCGATCGACTCAACACTTGAGCCGATCGGTTCACCAAGCTCAGCCGATCAGTTCATCACATGATCTGATTGGTTGGGAGTGCAGATTGTGCAGAATCAGTCAATTGCAATTTCCATCAATCTAATACTCCAATCAATGTGTCCAACACCTTGAACAACATGATATTGAGCTATCAATTGATTGAGTGTTTAATTGAACTACTAAACTCCTTTAGTAATCAAATCTAAACATTACTTGTGGACAAAACTCCTCTTCCAGGTTAAATCCTTTGTGTGTGACCCTGTAGGTCCATTTCACATTGGCTGTGAAAGTCCATAACACTTATGACTTCATAAGCAAAGAGCGGTGCCTAGTCACACATCAGTGCTACCCAAGTGAAAGTGGAAAGTTGGAGAACAACTTTCAATCCTACAATCCGTGAATGGTGTTATAGAGAATGTATAATTCCTTTGTCACTGATATCCCAAATGAACTCGAGGCATGGAACAATCATCCTGTCAACGTTCATTCACTTTCTTGAACTCAGAGTAGATTGGAAGAGATATGTATGACATCAATATCACATACTGATTCACACATGCATGCACACGCCTATTTCAATCCTAATCATCAAGTGGCCTTGGATATCAAACTCCCTCAGGAGGGACAAATCCCATATCTATCACTGACCCCTCAAAAGCCCCATGTGTCAAAGCCACCCAATCATCACCTTTATAACAACCCATGTTTCAAGACTGCGTTTGATGATGTCAAAGTGTGCCCAACGACATGTGTTGAGTGTAGTGATTTCAAGTCAAAGAATCACACTCACCACCATCACTATGAGTAATGACTGTGACTACCATGTCATGGTTCCATGTGTCAAACTCACGGTGGGTCTGTCCGGTACACTTGTTCTCTAACAAGTACCTATGTGTTTGGTTTGATATCTCTATATCATGACTAATGAGATTCTGTCATCAACCAACATCACAATCTAGTCTTGTGTGTCATTGCTGTCTATCTACCTTCCACAATGACATCCGACTAGGGACATAACAAGAATGTACAAACTCTTAACATCCATATGATCTCATCGTTCAGGTCCTCAACCTGAAGGCATACGTCATTGAGTACTGTCATTCTCTAGACATTCAATATGTTCTATCACTATCTCATATGACTGAACCAGAAAGAATTGGAAGCTTGCCTTTGATGTTTATCAAATCAATCTTAATGTATCCCACCAATCATCCCATGATTGGCTCTCAGGGCATACATACCAACAATATATATTTTGTGCACAATGTTTTGGTCGAGTTTTGTGTTTTGGAAATTCGACCGACAATAGTTGTTGGCAACACCCATTGGTGCGTGTCGGATGAGTTTCTAATAGGATAAACTTGACTGATACAACTGTTGTCAAGAAGCACATATATTTCAAAAAAACATACTTAGAGGCATGCGAAATATATAAGCCATACCCAAACATGTGTAAGTAAGTTAGTAATGCACTCTGAAAGAATTAGAAACATTTTTTGAGAAAGAGTGTGAAAATAATCACAAATACCACTTCTGACTCAAAAACTACATGCATAGTGCACACTAACTTGACAAAAACAAGTTAGGATTGGATATGGGCAAGAATAACATTACCTCTATTCTTACCATTTCTTTTCCACTTGTTTCTACCCCATACACACTCACCTTTCTTATTTTATGTGGATTGAAAAACCAATTTGCAAATCCATAGCTCAAGTCAATCATTAGCAAGTAACCTACAAGAAGAAAGATGAAATGGTCCCTAATCATATTTTTAGGTACTAGAGGGGTTAGCTGAGCAACCCAAGTCCTATTGTTCTTGGTTGCTTTCCTAAAAGGAAAATAAGTAGAACAATGGACAATTTCATTACAATAATTACATGATCTTTTAGCCTAGGAACTAAAGGATTCTTCATTGAAAATTGAAAGTACTTTGTCATTGTTGTTCCTTTGGCTACTATCAAGTCCATGACCATCTCTACCCATTTGTTTGGTAGTATGATCTAGGATTTGATTAGGATTCTTCTTATCATCTAAGAATCTTTGCATAGAAGATATCAAACTATGATTATCATGTATAAGAGAAGCAATATAGAAGACAAATGATTTATATTATCTCTAGCATGAAAAAGTTCATTTTCTAAGAAAATAGCTTTAGTCATCTACGAATCCTTATCAATATGAATAGAATCAACATTATTCTCTCTACTAGTAGAACTAGAACAAGATTCAACTACATTGATGTCAGCAAGTAAGGAAGCATTTTCATTTTCAAACAAAGTAATCTTAGAATGATAGATCCTATTTTCATATTCTAAACCTTGAATCCTTGTCCTCATTTTCATTTTTAATAACATCAATATCAAGCATGAGAGAATTCACAATATTAGTATAATCTACATTAGAACTAGGCATAAGAGGTTGAGCTTCTAGAAATCTAATCTTATCAAGCAAACTATCATTTTCAAGTTTAAGAGAGTCTACTTGACTAAGATAAGCATTATTTTCATCTAGTAAGCAAATATTAGCATGCTCAAGATCATCTATTTCTACATGAAAATTATCAAAAACTCTACAAAGCCTTTTCATTTTCTTTTTAGAAGACTTAAGATAGGCATGAATAGCATGAACAATAGCAATTAAAGATTCTTTATCTAAATAATTTAGGTTTACCTCATTTGATTCTTCACTTGTTGAGGCCATGAGAGAAAAATGGCATTCTCCTTCATCAATAGAGCTTGATATAGATCCTCCACTTGATTCTTCACTTGAGCTTGAGTTGGAGGAGTCACTTGAGCTTGAGTTGGAGGAGCCACTTGATCTTTTGTGCCATGTATCCATATTCTTGTACTTCTCTTCTCTTCTCTTGTGATAATGGGTCTTTTTGCCTTGTAGACAATCTTCCTTGAAGTGACCCTTCTTTTCACACTTGAAGCACTAGGTGAAGGAGGATGACTTGCCTTTATACAGTCTACCCTTGAAGTGCATGGCCTCTTCTTCAACTTGAGAGGATGGAGAGCTTGACCAACAATAGCTTCAATTTGTGTTTGATTTCAACCTTCTTCATTCTCTTGAGCTCTTTTTCTTCTTATCTTTCTTCTTCATCTTGGTTCTCAAGTTTGACTTCATGGGCTTGTAGATTTCCTATGATCTCTTCAATGGGGATATCCCCAAGAGACTTTGCTTCTTAAATGGAAGCACCTTGGGTTCCCACCTCTTGAGAAGAGTTATAAGGATCTTTGATTTGATCTCTCCTCTAGATGGCAAGACCATTTACAATGGTGTTAAGTGTAACATCCCTGACCTGGGTTATGCCTTAACCCTAGGTGTTTTGTTCAAGACAGATAATTATATGTTTGATTTTATCTTTTGAAAATTAATTAAGGCTCAAGAGGAACTTATGTTTCAATTTTAGTCCTTTTGGAACAATGTTGAAACAATGTTTTGTCTATTTTGGACTAAAGTGCAAATTACCCAAGTTGAGGGGTTAAATTGCAAATGTTACATGATAAGATGTTCCTCATATGTTGAAGAATCATGATAATGAAGATGATGCAGAGGTATGGCTTGTGGTATCCTGAGTACCAAGAAAGAGTTGATAAAGCTATGTTTGTGCATTAAAACCTAGTTTTGGTGTAATGTGCAATTTACCCAAAACCTAGGGTTCAATATGCAAATTACCACTTCAAAATAGTCCCTAATGTTTCTTGTCATCATGTAGAGCAAAGACAATGAGAGGGGTGTCTCATTTGTATCTCTTTGGAGGAGAGAGAATCTTGATATTAAAATAATCAAGATTTAAACATAATTGGAACTTTACTTCAATTTAATGCAAAAATAAATATATTAATTAAAGGCCCCTTTAACCAAAAGGTGAGGGATGAATTTGCAATAGAATGGACGACCATGTGCCTTGCAAAGGCACAAACATATCCAAAGGAAGTGGATAACTCACTCATCTTATTATAAGAAAAAGAAATATCCACTCACTTATGGATATTAGTATAATATGATTTAAGGTGTTTAATTTTCTTTTCTTTAAATCATGGATAATTGAGAGGAATAAGAGGCAAAGAAGATAGCCTCGTGACCAAGGAAGGAAAGGGGGAAAGTGGCAAGGAAATGGAGGAAATAATCCCTACTTTCTCTCTCCTAAAATGTATTTTTAATAAAATGCATATATGCTCCCTTATCCATAGCTTAGATGGGTAATTTCTAAACCCCTTTCACTTCTTGCTTGCAAAAACGACCAAGGGCGCTTGGAGCAACAAGAGGACGACCCCCAACCTGTTGGTAAGATTCTTGACCTTCTTTCACCATGATTTCATGGTGGAAATCGAAAATAAATGATGGATTTCTTCTTTTCTCCATGCAATCTTCTATCCTAGCCATTCCTTTTCACTCAAAGCTTGAGGACGAACCTTGGGATGGTGAAAGGAGTTGCATCCACCATTGTTGACGTGAGCTTGGAGCTTTGAAGCTCAATTAGAGGTGGGTTTTATAACTTGAACCCTTAATATTATTATTGCATTCAATTCCTTATCAAATTGTTGATCCTTTCTTATCCTCGAAATTTTATTTGGTTGATTGATGCAATCACCATGAAAATCACAGCAAGATTCGTGGGTTTAGAGCTTGATGATGATGACATCATCATAAGCACACACCTCCCCACATATCTTGTGCAAACAGTTTCAACTTTTGGGTCCAATCAGTTTCACCAAACTGTTTGGGGTTTGGAATCCCAAACTATTTAAGAAGGTTGACCGTTTGAATAGGTTGACCATTTGAGGTCAGAACCCTAGAACATGTTGGATAAGGATCAAATGGTTCCAATAGATGAAATCAATGAATAGACAATTATCTAATTGGAAACCCTAATCGGGTTAAGTGCCGATTTTGTAATTGATTAATGTAATTCTTTGGGTTGATTAACCCAAACGGTCTCAAGACCGTTTGGAGGTCACCCAAGACTATTTGAAGGTCTAGGGTTGAGTATGGTTGAGTAGTTGAAGATCCAAATATATCAAGTTGTAATGCAATCAATAACTAGATTGATGAGCAATCCAATGATGCAAACCCTAATTGAACTTCACCAATTTTGATGATGGATTGGGAAAATGGTCTCAAGACCATTTGGAGGTCATCCAAATGACCTCAAGACCGTTTGAGGTCAGGTCATGCCCAAATTGAATGATGGACCAATGATTTTTAAACCAATTAGTTCCACAATGTCTAAAATTGAAGGTTCATCGATTTCAACCCTAATTCAATAGGGTTCAAAACCCTAATTGATGACCAATTAAAGGTTTAAGCAATTGAAGGATGATTTGTTATCTCAATTGAGGCATGGTGCTTAGGTTCAATTTATGAGTAATTATATGGTTTCAATTGATGAGGGAGTTAACCATGGAAACCTTAAATCAATTTTAGTGGTTGAGACAATTCTTGGTCCAATCAGTTTTGAGGAGATTTGGACCAAACGATCTCAAGACCGTTTGAGTCCAAACGGTCTGAAGACCATTTGGGACCAAACGATCCCAAACCATTTGAGATTCAAATGGTTTCAAACATCTACTTTAGCAAACATTTTCAAGTATCTACTTTAGCAAACAGTTTCAAGTACCTACTTTGCTAAACGGTTTCAATTATTAGACTTAGACCGTTTGAAGGTTATCCATGCAAGACCGTTTGGGGTTTGTTGGTCAAGACCGTTTGGGGACTAAGTGACCAAGACAGTTTGGAAGTAATTAACCCCAAACCGCATAGACACCTAAGGTGTTTAAAGATCAATTGTATAATTGAACATTATATGATGTGAACCAAAGGTGATTATAGTGATTGTACCCTTAATAAGATAGGGTGATTAATACCATGTGAATGATTAATCCTTAATGATTAAGGAAGTAATGACATAATACATGGTCTCAAGCCTTCAATCAAGTTGAGTTGACCTAATCCAATCAAGATTGATGCAAATGTCATCTTGTAAAGGATGAGAGAGAGGACTTCTTACATGAATGATAATCATGTGGAGGTTAAGTCCCAACACTTTCAACATATATGAATGTGTAATTGGGGTATGATTCTTGATAAAGAGACCATGAACCCTAATTAAGAAGGTTAATGAGCCCTAACCCTAATCTAGGGCAATGCTAGGTGTAACCCTAATCTAGGGTAGGGATGTAACCCTAATTGAGAGTGATGCCATGTCAAACCCTAATTGAGGGTGATTCCATGAGAAACACTAATTGAGAGTGATTTGATGAGAAACCCTAATTGAGGGTGATTCCCTGAGAAACCCTAATTGAGGGTGATTCGATGAGAAACCCTAATTGAGGGTGATTCCATGAGAAGCCCTAATTGAGGGTGATGCCATATCCTATGCAAATGATATGATGAGGAGCCCTAATACATGGTGAAGGTATGCAAAACTCTAATTTTGAGCTATAATAAATGAAGCCCTAAATCTTGAACAAAATGATAACAAACCAGAATCCTAATAATAAAATAGTGGATAAAGCCTTATAAAGGTGAAATATCTCAAATGGTTGATTATAGGCAACCTTATATTAAGCAATGCCTTATCCCGAGATGAGTCCATATCATTGAATATAGTTGGACCATTCTTGTGTGTGACCTATGCACTTCATGGAAAAAGTGATAGGTTAGTGGATGGAAGTATTAAGATGGGAAATACCTTAATACAAGATAAGTTAATAACCCAAGTAAATGGAAGTGATGAGGAAAGTGATACATCAAGATATGAAAGATATCACTTTTAGCATTCCAGGGTTGATATACCTTGATGCATCTCAAATTCAATATACTTGGACAAGAAACACATAAAGTGTGTTATGTAAATTATTACAGTGAAATGTAATAAGTTTGATATACTTTGATAAGTATAGGTTAATATACCTTGAGAATGGGGTTGAGCCAAACTAATGAGTATGATGTAATCATACCATGATAAGGATGAGAAATGAACTCATACCTTGTATTGATAATCATTTAATGATAAATGATAAGAGTAATAAACATGATTGAATATTCAAGATGTGGAATGACCTTGTGAGCCATGTGGTTAGATGTTGCCTAGTGATAGGTAATAAGATGTTTAATGGCCTTGTGAGCCATATGGTTAGATGTTGCCTAGTGAGAGGTGACAAGATGGTTTATGGGGCTTATGATCCATGACAACAATTGTGGTCTAGTGAGAGGCACCAAGATAATTATAAAAGTTTATTTTTGAGAAATACCCGAGTCAATATTATTCAGACTGCTCTCGGATAGTAGGATTTAAGTTTGTTACAGGTACAGAAGATTATTGAACTTCTTCCTTATATTCTTTGAGGCTGAGTTCTGGGCAAAGTCTCCATTCATGCTGTCGAACGTCATTTCTGGCAGCCCATTTGGCTAGGATATCTGGGATTCTGTTAGAAAATCGCTTCTTGTGAATGATTTTGATATTTTCTTTCAATGTAAGGAGGTGATGCAGCTTCTTCTTGAAAGGCTTGAACCTCCGGGGTGTCTGAATAACATCAGTGAGAATCTTGAACGCCAGTAAGCTGTCAGTTTCTATAATGGTGTCTTTAGGCTCGTTGATGATTCTTTTAGCTCCTCTAATGACAGCTTGTATTTCCACATGTAAAGCATCTGTGCATAGGGCTAGCTGGGTTCCTCCAGTGATCCATAGCCCGTTTGCATCTCGTAAAACAAAGCTCGTGCTGGCTTTGTGAAGTCGTTTGTATAGAGCAGCATCTACATTAAGTTTCAGAGTTTCTGGTGCTGGCTTCGTCCACCTGGTATTTTTAGGTTCATCATCTCTTGCAGCTTGTGAGGGACGTGAGAATGCATATGTTGTGATAGAAACCTGCTTGGTCAAAGTGTTCAAAGCTTCTGTAACAATTATATTCTTATTAGAGAAGATGAGATCATTTCTAGATTTCCAGAGAAATTCCATGGTTGAGGCAAACCATGTTTTGTGGATGTTAGGAGCTTTCTTAGTAGTATTCTTTGAGAACCATTGTTGTATGGTTGAAGCATTGCCAACATATATGTTTTAACGAAGTACAATTTCCTCCCAAATCTTTGATGCATAAGAACAGTCCCTAAGGACGTGAATTGTGGTTTCATTGCTGTTATAACAACGGGGGCAGCGAGCATCTGTGGTGATGCCCTTCGTAGCTCTATATTGATTTGTCAGGAGACCTTCATGTAATGCTTTCCAAACAAAGAACTTAGTGTGTTGTGCGATCGGTAATTTCCAGATCTGTTGCCAACATCCTTGTGTCTTCACACAATGATTCTCGAGCAGATTGCTGTAGATGGTTGAGGTTTTGAAATTGCCATTAGGATTATGAATGAAGTGTCATTCATCTTCGCCAGCAATTGGGTCGGGGGGGATCATATTATGAATGTTGATGCAGGTGTCTTCATCAAACCAATGTGCTAGGAAACTGTTATCCCACTGTCCTTGTTCTGCCATGGAACTCACTTTAAGATCAGCGATATCTTCTAGAATGTATCTACCGGGTTTCAAAATAGGAAGTTGAGAAGAATTAATCCATCTGTCTTTCCAAACAGATGTAGAGGTGCCGTTAAGAACCACTCGTCCCAATTGATTATGAATGGTACTGATGTTAGAATGGATGTGCTTCCATAACCTTAAAGCTGTAGTCATACCTTTATCTTTTAGATGATAATATTTGGAATGCATGAGGTTTTGCCAGTGGATATTTCTATTTATAGCAAAGTCCCATACATTCTTTGAAATAAGAGCCTCATTCTGAATTCTAGCAGGGCGGACACCCAGGCCCCTGTCTTTTATAGGTGCTATAATCTTCTTCCAGGAGATGGTATGTATCTTCCTAGTATCACATTGATGCCCCCATATGAAGTTGCGGATTGTTTGGTCAATGATATTGCAGTTTGACATTGGAAGCTTGGTTGATTGCATAGTATATGTTGGGATTGAGTTGAGAACGGAGCGGGAAAGAGTTGTTCTTCCAGCAAGAGAGAGGGTACGATTGGCCCAAGAGGATATTCTGCTTTGTATGGAGTTGAGAATTGGAAGGTAGATATGTTTGTTCGACTTCGAGTGGAGAATAGGGACTCCAAGATGCTTCCCTAGGTTCTGTGTTTCCTTGATTTCCATTTTTTTGCAGATCCGTCTTCGAATTCTCCTATCAGTATTCTTGGAGAAAAAGATAGAGGATTTTTCAGTCGAAAGGGATTGACCTGATGCATTCTTGAACCTGTTAAGTGTCTTCATGATTGTTGCTGCTTGGGCAAGGGAGGATTCTCCGAAAAGGATGATATCATCGGCGAAACAAATATGAGTGAAAGTGTTGCTCCTCAAGATTTTAAGAGGTTTCCACGTTCCCTTCTCCTCTTCGACTGCTATAGCTTGACTAAGTCTGTCCATACACAGGACAAAAACGTATGGAGATAAGGGGTCCCCCTAGAAAACGCCTCTAGAAGGTTTGAAAGGTGTAAGGGTACATCCCTTCCAAGCAATAGAAATTTCTCCAGAAGTAATAATCTTCATGATGAGTTGAACTAGTGTCTCAGGTATGGCCATTCTAAGCAGTGTATCGTTGATAAAATTCCAGTTCATCCGATCAAAAGCTTTCGCTAGATCAATTTTGATTGCCGTGTTAGGTTGCCCGTACTTTCTAGAATGCATGGAATGGATTATTTCCTGTACAAGGATGATGTTGTCGGAGATTCTTCTACCTGGAATGAAGCTCGACTAATAAGGAGATATCCAGTCATCTAGGTAGGGTTTTATTCTCTCAACCACTATTTTGGATAGCAGCTTGATGGAGACATTATTCAGAGCAATTGGTCGTAGATGGTTACAAGAATCAGGAATGTGTACTTTGGGGATTAGCACCATTAAGGATCTGGACATGTCTTCAGGGATGGCCTCGCCTTCGAAACACTTGGTGATGGTGGAAATTAACGAGTTTTTGATGTCGGACCAATTAGTTTGGAGGAAACCAGCGTCGATGCCATCTGGCCCAGGGGCTTTATTGGCATTCATCTTCGAGAGAGATGCGAGGATTTCTTCTTCAGTTGGGGGGGGCATGAGAAATCTGTTGCTGGTGAGACTGTAATTGTGGAAAGACGCCGATGAAAGATGCTGCGGTACCGGCGTGATCCTACCTGTGATCTTCGGTTAGAAGTTTGCTGAAAAAAAGGTTGATGAGCGTCTTGAGTTCTTCTTCATTATCAATCTAGTTGTTGTTAGTGTCTTTCAGTTTGGAAAAAGAGTTTCTCCTTCTTTTGAGTTTTACTAAGCTTTGGAAATACTTTGTGTTCAAATCTCCAAGAGAGAGCCAATCACATCTGGATTTCTGTCACCACTCCTCTTCTTCTTGGTGCAAGATATCTGTATATTACTATTGCAGCCTTGTAATCTCGTTGTCAAGAGCTTCAGTGTGTTGATTTTCTAGTAATTTTTGTTTCTTCGTGAGGGCATGAAGGAGGTAGTTTTTGTGGTTGTGAATATTGGTTCGTTCTTTCCTGTCCCAAACTTCAGCCTTTTGCATGAATTGTTTAGATGTAGCAGTGAAATCCAGAGACTTGTCCCAGGCATTGTTGAGGAATTATAAAAGTTTATTGTAAGAAATGATAATGTTTTAATAAACTTAATAAAAGGAACAATTGCATTCAGTAAAGAATATGAAAAGCTATGAATGCTAACCTTAGGGTTCAAAGCCTAGAGAAGGATGTGATGATTAATGATGGGTCAAAGGAATTTATATTCCATGATCCATGTAATCAGGATTGGTTAGAGTCCAATGCCTGGCGGTATAATTAGGTTTGGTTAAAGTCCAATACCTGGAAGAGGCATGAAGCCTGTAATCAGGGTTGGTTAAAGTCCAATGCCTAGCGGTGTAATCAGGATTGGTTAAAGTCCAATGACTGGTGGTGTAATTAGGATTGGTTAGAGTCCAATGCCTGGCTATGTAATCAGGGTTGGTTAAAGTCCAATGCCTGGCTGTGTAATCAGGGTTGGTTAAAGTCCAATGCATGGCTGTGTAATCAGGATTGGTTAAAGTCCAATGCCTGGCGGTGTAATCAGGATTGGTTAGAGTCCAATGCCTGGCTGTGTAATCAGGAATGGTTAAAACCCAATGCCTGGCTATGAAATCAGGATTGGTTAAAGTCCAATGCCAGGATGTGAAATTAGGATTGGTTAGAGTCCAATGCCTGGATGTGAAATCAGAATTGGTTAAAGTCCAATGACTGGATGTGTAATCAGGATTGGTTAGAGTCCAATGCCTGGCTATGAAATCAGGATTGGTAGTGTCCAATGCCTGGCGGTGTAATCAGATTTGGAAGAGTCCAATACCTGGCAGAGGCTCAATGCCTGTAATGATGACATAGTATTGGTAATAACCCAATGCCTGTAATGATGACATAGGATTGGTAATAACCCAATGCCTGTGTTGAGGATATATGAGTACATGGTAAATATAATTCCATATCTGTTTAGCAAATTGGCTAAGACCAACAGATGAAACAAGAATGTTTCATGGGTGACATATTAAGAAAATGAATGTCACCAGAGAAGTTTGACATGATGGTATAATATAATGGATAAATGATATACATGTTCTTCCTATTCCTTATTAAGAGAATAGTTGATCTATTGTGCTACCATAAATGGTTACAATGCTTTAAGATGAGAATGTTTTAAACTTCTTATCCTCTGCCCAGTTTTATATTATTAAACTATAATAACAATGTTTTCGGTGGAGAGTTATATCTCCTGCTGGGGCAATTAGAATTGTCTCACCCCCGTGGGATCCAACATTTTTATGGTGGACAAGCACGGAGGAGAGTGAGAACATCTTGCAGAGGAAGAACTTTAGCAGCAGCAGGGACAACAGTGAAAACTCAGGTTGAGTGTATTGTCTATCATGTCATGTTGATAGAAGTCCTATGTATCGTCTCTGTACTCTCAGGTCCTCAGAGTTAATAGTTAGTGCTTTTAATAAATCGTTTGAGATTTTGGCTTGATGCCTCAAAGATTCTTATGTTGTCTGTGTTTAGCTTTTAATAAGGCAGTCGATGTTGTAAATCTTGAGGAGAGATGATACAAGATATGTACTTATGAACCTGTATGTAAATGTAATACATTGGTTCTCGTTGAAAGAGTTTTCCTATGATTGGATCTCTTTGAAAAAGGTTTTAATTTTTAGTGATTTTTAGTAATCCGATACAAATGATACGCTTCTGCATTAATTAATCTTGTTTTGTGAGTTGGATGACACAATTTAGTGGTATCAGAGATCTAGGTTCGTTGAGTCTACAGAGACATAGGACTAAGGTATCGAGTCTGTTCCAAGTGTACCTCAATGTATCTTGTAGTGCCTTCTGCTTATGCAGAAGAAGATATATAACTCCAGATGTCTGGAGAACATGAGGAACACGTTGCTAAGAGCAATGTTGCTGCACCAGTAGGAGGTGCAAGGGATCAGACAAGGGAGGAACTCGTTCCTGAAAATCCCCATGTTGATGAAGTCTTGAGAGGAAACCCAAATGATCATAATCTTTTTGGGCAACTCATGACCACACTGAGGTATATGGAAAACCGGATGCCAGCACCTGCACCTAGGGCACCAGCTCCCAATGAGGGTTATGGGTCTGGTAAGAATTTTGAATGACTACGTCGTGTAGGATCCATAGAATATGCTGGAACATCTGACCCAATAGATGTTGATTTGTGGCTCACTGAGTTAGAAAAGGCTTTTAAGATCCTAAGTATCCCAGATGTTGACAAAGTTAAACATGTTGTATACCTTTTGAAGGGTAGTGCTGGACATTGGTGAGCTATAGAAGAAATAAAAAGGAATGATGAAGAAGTTGAATGGGAGGAATTTCGTCGAGAATTCATCAATAAGTATTTTCCAAGGACTTATTTAGATGAAAAGATCTCACAGTTTGAGAAGATTCGATAGGGAGCCATGTCAATAAGTGAATATGAGGTTAAGTTCATGGAACTTTTACAATTTTGTCCTCAGATGGCTACTACTGAGGAGGAAAAGATTCGACATTTTGAGAAAGGATTGAATGATGAGATGTCTATTCTGGCATCTGCCCTAGAAAGTAGAGAGCGGTTTTCCACATTTGTGGAGTCAATTCAAAGGATAGAAGGGTCTATGACAAAGAAATATGAGACATACCTTAAAAGGAAGTCTAAACAGTCACAAGAACAAGGAATTAGTGGTACTAAACAATCAAAGATTTCAGTAGTACCGACTCAAGTAAAATATAGTGCACCTGAGCAGCAGTCACTTAAAAAGCTTCGAGCTTGCTATAAATGTGGACAGAGAGGACATATGAGGTGGCAATGTCCAAATAGAAAGTGATGAGGTGACTCAATAGACAAGACACGAGATAACTTGTAATAAGTAGACATATCAAGATAGAACTTTCTATTTTGAATTATCTTGCACTCTCTACTATAAGATGTGTAGTTGTTGTATAGTTCATTTGTAAAATCCTTTGAGAAAATGAGGAAGATATAATTAGAATGAAAACTTGTGTTTAGTTTAAATATTCTCTTATATGTTTTGAAATTTCTCTTTTTTTATTAAGGAAGGGAAGAAATGAAAGAGGAACTTAGAGAAACATCTGAGACATTAAGTATATCAAATTTAAAGAAATGAAAACATAAAATAAAATAAAAGCATACTACCTAAATTCAGCTCTTGAATACCCTGTCTAGGTATTCATTTACTGAAGGCAAGGTATGTATGACATACCTAGATTGTTATCTTTTTTATTACTCTGATCAAGTAATCATTCTAAAACAATCCAAAGAAGCCTAATGAAGAAGGAGACGTGGCATGGATATTTCTACCACATTCTAAATGATATATGAAGGAATTTGATTTAATTATAAATCAACTTATAAACAAAAGAAGAATATGTGATGTGTTTCCAACACATGTAATGGATACCAAGGTAAGGGATTCTGGTATCAGATAAAGTATGTTGACCACCTGGAGTGGTTAACTACAAAATTAGATCGGTTATATAATATAGCATGGACATCATATGTTAGGGGTTTATGCCTTGTATAAACATGACATTGAGATGTTATGAGACTTGATGAGATGATGTATGAATAATATCTGTCTCCCTTTATCTGGGATTTCGGGGACGAAATCCTTGTTAGGGGTTTATGATTTGTAACATCCCTGACTTGGGTTATTCCTTAACCCTAGGTGTTTTGTTTAAGAAAGATAATTATATGTTTGATTTTATCTTTTGAAAAGTAATTAAGGCTCAAGAGGAACTTATGTTTCAATTTTAGTCCTTTTTGAACAATGTTGAAACAATGTTTTGTCTATTTTGGACTAAAGTGCAAATTACCCAAGTTGAGGGGTTAAATTGCAAATGTTACATGATAAGATGTTCCTCATATGTTGAAGCATCATGATAATGAATATGATGCAGAGTTATGTCTTGTGGTAGCCTGAGTACCAAGAAAGAGCTGATAAAGCTATGTTTGTGCAATAAAACCTACTTTTGGTGTAATGTGCAATTTACCCAAAACCTAGGGTTCAATATGCAAATTACCACTTCAAAATAGTCCCTAATGTTTCTTGGCATCATGTAGAGCAAATAAAATGAGAGGGGCATCTCATTTGTATCTCTTTGGAGGAGAGAGAATCTTGATATTAAAATAATCAAGATTTAAACATAATTGGAACTTTACTTCAATTTAATGCAAAAATAAATATATTAATTAAAGGCCCCTTTAACAAAAATGTGAGGGATTAGTTTTCAAGAGAATGGACGACCATGTGCCTTTCAAAGGCACGAACATATCCAAAGGAAGTGGATAACTCACTCACCTTATTATAAGAAAAAGAAATATCCACTCACTTATGGATATTAGTATAATATGATTTAAGGTGCTTAATTTTCTTTTCTTTAAATCATGGATAATTTAGAGGAATAAGAGGCAAATAAGATAGCCTCGTGACCAAGGAAGGTAAGGGGGAAAGTGGTAAGGAAATGGAGGAAATAATCCCTACTTTCTCTCTCCTAAAATGTATTTTTAATAAAATGCATATATGCTCCCTTATCCATAGCTTAGATAGTCAATTTCTAAACCCCTTTCACTTATTGCTTGCAAAAACGACCAAGGGAGCTTGGAGTAACAGGAGGACGACCCCCAACCAGTTGGTAAGCTTCTTTACCTTCTTTCACCATGATTTTATGGCGGAAATCGAAAATAAATGATGGATTTCTTCTGTTCTCCATGCAATCTTCTATCCTAGCCATTCCTTTTCACTCAAATCTTGAGGACGAACCTTGGGATGGTGAAAGGAGTTGCATCCACCATTTTTCACGTCAGCTTGGAGCTTTGAAGCTCAATTGGAGGTGGGTTTTATAACTTGAACCCTTAATATTATTATTGCATTCAATTCCTTATCAAATTGTTGATCCTTTCTTATCCTCGAAATTTTATTTGGTTGATTGATGCAATAACCATGGAAATCACAACAAGATTCATGGGTTTAGAGCTTGATGATGATGACATCATCATCAGCACACACCTCCCCAAATATCTTGTGCAAACGGTTTCAACTTTTGGGTCCAATTAGTTTCACCAAACCGTTTGGGGTTTGGAATCCCAAACCGTTTAAGAAGGTTGACCGTTTGAATGGGTTGACCATTTGAGGTGAGAACCCTAGAACATGTTGGATAAGGATCAAATGGTTCCAATAGATAAAATCAATGAATATACAATTATCTAATTGGAAACCCTAATCGGGTTAAGTGCTGATTTTGTAATTGATTAATGTAATTCTTTGGGTTGATTAACCCAAACGGTCTCAAGACCATTTGGAGATCACCCAAACGGTCTCAAGACCGTTTTGAGGTCACACAAGACCATTTGAAGGTCTAGGGTTGAGTATGGTTGAGTAGTTGAAGATCCAAATATATCAAGTTGTAATGCAATCAATAACTAGATTGATGAGCAATCCAATGATGCAAACCCTAATTGAACTTCACCAATTTTGATGATGGATTGGGCAAATGGTCTCAAGACCATTTGGAGGTCATCCAAACGACCTCAAGACCGTTTGAGATCGGGTCATGCCCAAATTGAATGATGGACCCTTGATTTTTAAAGCAATTAGTTCCACAATGTCTAAAATTGAAGGTTCATCGATTTCAACCCTAATTCAATAGAGTTCAAAACCCTAATTGATGACCAATTGAAGGTTTAAGAAATTGAAGGATGATTTATTATCTCAATTGAGGCATGATTCTTAGGTTCAATTGATGAGTAATTATATGGTTTCAATTGATGAGGGTGTTAACCATGGAAACCTTAAATCAATTTTAGTGGTTGAGACAATTCTTGGTCCAATCGGTTTTGAGGAGGTTTGGATCAAATGGTCTCAAGAATGTTTGAGTCCAAACGGTCTCAAGACCATTTGGGACCAAACGATCCCAAACCGATTGAGATTCAAACGGTTTCAAACATCTACTTTAGCAAATGGTTTCAAGTATCTACTTTAGAAAATGGTTTCAAGTACCTACTTTGCGAAACGGTTTCAATTGTTACACTTAGACCGTTTGAAGGTTATCCATGCAAGACTATTTGGGGTCTGGTTGGTCAAGACCGTTTGGGGACTAAGTGACCAAGACCGTTTGGAAGTAATTAACCCCAAACCGCATAGACACCTAAGGTGTTTAAAGATCAATTGTATAATTGAACATTATATGATGTGAACCAAAGGTGATTATAGTGATTGTACCCTTAATAAGATAGGGTGATTAATACCTTGTGAATGATTAATCCTTAATGATTAAGGAAGTAATGACATAATACATGGTGTCAAGCCTTCAATCAAGTTGAGTTGACCTAATCCAATCAAGATTGATGCAAATGTCATCTTGTAAAGGATGAGAGAGAGGACTTCTTACATGAATGATAATCATGTGGAGGTTAAGTCCCAACACTTTCAGCATATATGAAGGTGTAATTGGGGTATGATTCTTGATAAAGAGACCATGAACCCTAATTAAGAAGGTTAATGAGCCCTAACCCTAATCTAGGGCAATGCTAGGTGTAACCCTAATCTAGGGTAGGGATGTAACCCTAATTGAGAGTGATGCCATGTGAAACCCTAATTGAAGGTGATTCCATGAGAAACCCTAATTGACGGTGATTCGATGAGAAACCCTAATTGAGGATGATTCCCTGAGAAACCCTAATTGAGGGTGATTCCCTGAGAAACCCTAATTGAGGGTGATTCGATGAGAAACCCTAATTGAGGGTGATTCCATGAGAAGCCCTAATTGAGGGTGATGCCATATCCTATGCAAATGATATGATGGGGATCCCTAATATAGGGTGAAGGTATGCGGAACTCTAATTTTGAGACATAATACATGAAGCCCTAAATCTTGAACAAAATGATAACAAGCCAGAATCCTAATAATAAAATAGTGGATAAAGCCTTATAAAGGTGAAATATCTCAAATGGTTGATTATAGGCAACCTTATAGTAAGCAATGCCTTATCCCGAGATGAGTCCATATCATTGAATACACTTCATGGTAAAAGTGATAGGTTAGTGGATGGAAGTATTAAGATGGGAAATACCTTAATACAAGATAAGTTACTAACCCAAGTAAATGGAAGTGATGAGGAAAGTGATACATCAAGATATGGCAGATATCACTTTTAGCATTCCAGTGTTGATATACCTTGATGCATCTCAAATTCAATATACTTGGACAAGAAACACATAAAGTGTGTTATGTAAATTATTACAGTGAAATGTAATAAGTTTGATATACTTTGATAAGTATAGGTTAATATACCTTGAGAATGGGGTTGAGCCAAACTAATGAGTATGATGTAATCATACCATGATAAGGATGAGAAATGAACTCATAGCTTGTATTGATAATCATTTAATGATAAATGATAAGAGTAATAAACATGATTGAATACTCAAGATGTGGAATGGCCTTGTGAGACATGTGGTTAGATGTTTCCTAGTGATAGCTAACAAGATGTTTAATGGCCTTGTGAGCCATATGGTTAGATGTTGCCTAGTGAGAGATGACAAGATGCTTTATGGGCCTTATGAGCCATGAGAACAATTGTGGTCTAGTGAGAGGCACCAAGATAATTATAAAAGTTTATTGTAAGAAATGATAATGTTTTAATAAACTTAATAAAAGGAACAATTGCATTCAGTAAAGAATGTGTAAAGCTATGAAGGCTAACCTCAGGGTTCAAAGCCTAGAGAAGGATGTGATGATTAATGATGGGTCAAAGGAATTTATATTCCATGATCCATGTAATCAGGATTGGTTAGAGTCCAATGCCTGGTGGTATAATCAGGTTTGGTTAAAGTCCAATACCTGGCAGAGGCATGAAGCCTGTAATCAGGGTTGGTTAAAGTCCAATGCCTGGCGGTGTAATCAGGATTGATTAAAGTCAAATGCCTGGCAGTGTAATCAGGATTGGTTAGAGTCCAATGCCTGGTTGTGTAATCAGGGTTGGTTAAAGTCCAATGCCTGGCTGTGTAATCAAGGTTGGTTAAAGTCCAATGCCTGGCTATGTAATCAGGATTGGTTAAAGTCCAATGCTTGGCGGTGTAATTAGGATTGGTTAGAGTCCAATGCCTGGTTGTGTAATCAGGATTGGTTAAAACCCAATGTCTGGCTGTGAAATCAGGATTGGTTAAATTCCAATGCTTGGCTGTGAAATCAGGATTGGTTAGAGTGCAATGCCTAGCTGTGAAATAAGGATTGATTAAAGTCCAATGACTGGATGTGTAATTGGGATTGGTTAGAGTCCAATGCCTGTGAAATAAGGATTGGTAGTGTCCAATGCCTGGTGGTGTAATCAGATTTGGAAGAGTCCAATACTTGGCAGAGGCTCAATTCCTATAATGATGACATAGGATTGGTAATAACCCAATGCTTGTAATGATGACATAGGATTGGTAATAACCCAATTCCTGTGTTGAGTATATATGAGTACATGGTAAATATAATTCCATATCTATTTAGCAGATTGGCTAAGACGAAAAGATGAAACAAGAATGTTGCATGGGTGGCATTTTAAGAAAATGAATGTCACCAGAGAAGTCTGACATGATGGTATAATATGATGGATAAATGATATACATGTTCTTCCTATTCCTTATTAATAGAATAGCTGATCTATTGTTCTACCATAAATGGTTACAATGCTTTAAGATGAGAATGTTTTAAACTGCTTATCCTCTGCCCAGTTTTATATTATTAAACTACAATAATAATGTTTTTGGTGGAGAGTTATATCTCCCGCTGGGGCAATTACAATTGTCTCACCCATGTGGGATCCAACATTTTTTAGGTGGACAAGCACGGAGGAGAGTGAGAACATCTTACAGAGGAAGAACTTCAGCAGTAGCAGGGATAGCAGTGATAGCTCAGCTTGAGTGTACTGTCTGTCGTGTCATGTAGATAGAAGTCCTATGTGTCGTCTCTGTACTTTCAGGTCCTCGGAGTTAATAGTTAGTGCTTTTAACAAATCGTTTGAGATTTTGGCTTGATGCCTCAAGATTCTTATGTTGTCTGTGTTTAGCTTTTAACTAGACAGTCGATGTTGTAAATCTCAAGGAGAGATGATACAAGATATGTACTTATGAACCTGGATGTAAATGTAATACATTGGTTCTCATTGAAAGAGTTTTCCTATGATTGGATCTCTTTGAAAAAGGTTTTAATTTTTAGTGATTTTTAGTAATCCGCTAAAAATGATACACTTCCGCATTAATTAATCTTGTTTTGTGAGTTGGATGCCACATTAAGCCTTGAGTGCATCTTAACCACCCCTTCCTTATTTACCATCTTGAAGTTCTCAAGAAGCCCTTTGAGTGTGTAGGCTTTTCTTTCCTACACTTGCTTTGTCCCGCATAAATAATGCATAGCTTTCTCCATACCTCATAGTCTATCTCACAAGAGGAAATCATGTTGAACTCAGTGGGGGACATGGTGACATAGAGAATGTTGATGGCTCTTGCATTCAAGGTTTCTTTCTTCAAGGTAGTTCATCCCATTCATCTATCCTTGTCTCTAGTACCTTGTATGGATGATCCACCATTTGCCATAGCTCAAGATTTGATCTTTGGATGTAAAATTGTAACCTTCTTTTCCAATGAAGGAAATTACTCCCATCAAAGATTGGAATGTTGATGAGGTATATCCCACCTTGATAATTGCCCATATTCTCCTACTTGTGGAATTATGCTTGGAGAAGACCCACTCTGATACCACTTGTTGGATCTAGGATGGGTGATTTGATCTAGAAGGGGGTGTAAAGAGATCTAAAAAACACTTAAACAAAATTCATTAGACCTTCAAGATATATCACAAGATAAGGTTGCTAAATAGGAATTTGAGTGAAACTAAACATACATAGAAAGGATAAGAGAGATTGAAACAAGCACAAGAACACAAGCTATATAGAGTGATTTCAACCTCCAAACTAGCAGATTGTCAGTCCACTACCTAGAGAGGTCAACCTCTAGGATTTCTTAACCATGTCTACTCCTTATATTCACTTATAACAGTTACAACATATGACCTTCCTTTTTAGGGACAGGGATTCCCAGCTTTCCCTTTGAGGGGAAGGGAGCCAACAAGCTACCAAAGGACTTACCTATCCAACCAACACTCTTCTACCTCACCAAGGACTTACCCACTTTGCAATGAGTCTTCTTCCTTCACTAAGGACTTACCCAATTTTGAACAAGTCTTCAGCCTTTGAGGAATTACCCACTCTTCTTGGATCTTCCGCCTTTGACTTCTCCTTCGCCAAGGAGAAGATTTCACAAAAGGATATCTTCCCTTCTTCTTCTTCACCTCGCTTAGAAAAGAGAGAGAATCTTAATCTTTGTCTTCATTGTGGAAATGAGAGATTGGGAGGTGGAGGAAGTGTGAGCCTTGCAAGATATACATGTAGGACTAGCTCTCTTACAAATCCCCTACTCACTCTAATGGATTTAGCAAGTGATTAAGCTTAAAGAGAGATGTGGCTATAGGATGCCTCAACTATAGAATAGGGACCTTCATAGTTCTTGGCTAACCATTTGATGAAGCCCAAGGGGTCCTATTTATAGTTTGGTATGCCTCCTAGCCAGTGGGAACACTTAAGGACGAATTCTAGCCATTTGTGGTGTTGCAACGGATATTTTTTTGAGTTTTGCAACACTCCAACGGTTAGAAACATTTTCTACACTTTTTTATACAGTGCAATCTGCCAAGTTTTCATAAAGGTTACTCGACCAATTGCACTATGTGACAAAGCCAATTTGAAGCATCAGTCGAGTTTTTCCTGTGTGCAACTCAATCGATCGCTTGAAATGGATTTTGCTCAGTGCAAGGGTTGGTTGAGTTCTGTGTATAGGAAACTTGACTGAACCTGGACATTCTCAAAATCCATCAAGGGATCAGTCGAGTTTGTATCTCGACCGATTAACACTCTTTAATAAACTTTAGAAAGTATAGAGAAAGAAAAAGAGATCTTTCTATGGTGTTTATTGATTTGGAAAATGCTTATGATCGAGTACTCAGAGAATTGTTGTGGATGGTTTTGAAGAAAAAGGGTGTGGCAATCCAATACATTGACTTAATCAAAGACATGTTTGATATATATATATGACAAGTGTGAAGACTCCTGGAGGAGAGACACCAACTTTTCCTATCACTATTGGGGTACACCAAGGATCCACACTCAGGCACTCAGTCCATATTTGTTCATTCTTGTTATGGATGAACTGACAAAGAATGTTCAAGATGATATTCCTTGGTGTATACTATTTGTTGATGATATTGTTTTGATTGAAAAAACTAAAGATGAATTGAATGATAAAGTTGAACGTTGGAGAAAGGAATTGGAATCAAATGGATTGATGATTAGTAGGAGAAAAACTGAGTATATGCATTTCAATTTCAGCCAATCTCACAGTGTGAATGATGGAGACAAGTTGGACGAAGTAGATATACAAAAATGTGATAAATGTCGTTACTTGGGTTCTATTATTAAAATAGAGGGGGATGTACAATATGACGTTTGTCATAGGATCACTGTAGGATGGTTGAAATGGAGGAGTACAACTAGAGTATTATGTGGTCAGAAGATCCCTCTCAGGTCAAAAAGTAAGTGTTATAGAACATCTATACGGCCATCCATGCTCTATGGGAGTGGATGTTGAGCGGTGAAGAGGCAAGGTCTCAACAAGATGAATGTGGCTGAAATTGTATGTTGAGATGGATGTGTGGGAATACAAGAAAAGATTACTTGAGAAATGACTATATCAGGAATAAAGTGGGGTGGCAAGCATTGAGGACAAATTGCACGAAGGATGACTCAGATGGTATAGACATGTGCAACACAGACCCACTAATGTGCATATACGAATTAATTCTATTGAGTCAAGCACAATAAATAGAATAAGAGGAAGACCTAAATTAACATGGGATGAATTTATAAAGAGATACTTTGAATCTCTACATCTCAACAAGAACATGGCCCATGATAGAACTGAATAGAAATGAAGGATCCATGTAGTTGAACCCAAAATAGTTGGGACAAAGGCTTAGATGATGGTGATGATGAATGAATGAATGAATTTTGGAAAATGCCTTTAAAGTGCTTAAATATTGATTTAAGTGCTCCTGATTTTTCCTAATCTTAATTACAAGTTATACAATTAGTACAAGTAATTTACAACATGATTCTAATGAATTTACATCATATTCCACAAAACTGCACTTGCATTGATTTTGACTTGTCTTTTCTCCAAGTTAGGATGTGCAAGTTAGGGAATTTAGAGTGTATGTATACCTAATCAGAAATCACTCAAGTAGAAGAATTAGACACAAATAAGTGGAATGGTTAGTCATCATCAAAACAAGGGTTTAGTCAATTTAAACCTTCAGTTAACATTGACTAAATTGACCTTAAGTCAATAGTAACCACCTAATTAACACTCTTTGACAATTAGGGAAACAAGGATCGAGCACAATTTCTTAATCGCCCATTCTACCATTACCATGATATGGCGTTGTTGGTAGGAAGAAACATTGCTAGAGGACACCATGCAATTTTCTCAGCAGACAGACACCTTTCGTCAGACATTGCTTCTGAGGACGATGCTATTGTTGACTTAGATGCATCTGATACTCCTATCAACAGAGATAACATAGGAGTTGCAGCAGACAATGGATATTTTGGCATCTAGAGTGAGGGAGAAAATGCCAGGATGGTTAGCCAAGGTGTTGGTGCAAGGACCTACTCACATGCATAGGAAGCAAGCTCATAGACACTTAAATAGTTTTTGCTCTCCGATGAAGTGATAAGTGGATTCACCTAGGTGTATGCAAAGGTGCATGAGCTAGGCACCGGTGTGACCACCGCTATTGTGGAAAAGGAGGAGTTTGAAATGATTTTGAAAGATTTTCATGAAACATTCTCAAATACCCCTATGCAGGTTTTTACAACTCTTGTGAATGGCATGAAGGAGGAAAAAACCATAGTATATACATCATCCTTCGTCATACTAATGCAGTGAATAATTTTCATTCTCATAGGTTGTTTATTATTGATTTTTTGTGCACGTGTTGTTAATTTTGTTATCATTTTTGCATTATTTATCATCATTAGCATGTGACACTAAATTGCATCAAATAGATGTATTTTTGTAATGTTCCTGATAGATTCATTATTATTTGGGAGCTTATGTTTGTTTTTGTGAAATTTTAAGTGAATATACAAGAAACTACACAGCTCGGTACTACCGACCTGCCCTTCGGTGGTACCGATACTTGATGAAAAAGGAACAAGTGAAATTGAGAAAACTCAGTAATACCAATGAAGAAAGTCGGTCCTATCGATAACCTTACAGAGAGGACTCAAACTTTTTTGAGAAATCTAAGTACTATCAACATTGTCACGGATCCGTTCTTACCCTAATCCCAATCCCACTATCCAAATGGGCAGTGTTAAAGGGATTAGAGCACCCGTCCCTGAGTGGCCCAAAAATCACACACAGATAATATGCAAAAATGAAATAACATTCTTCTTTATTAAAATGAACCAAAAGGTTTAGTACATAAGGCACGTAGGCAACATGGAAAGAGAAAAAGATAAGAAACTAGCCAACAACTACATCCCTTTTACAAATAGCTCCCGTGTAGAGTCCATATTTGATGTAGCAATCTTTATTCCAGTGGATAAATGAGTAGATGAGTGTAAATATCTAGTTCCTTGCATTACCTAAAATTGAGAAAATCAAGACACAATGTCAATGCAATTGCACGGTACGCTATATAAAAATAGGTAAAACAATTTATAAGAAAACTAGTATGCTTGGGAGGACTTATGTTTCAAAAGCATATCGAACGATCTTCCAAAAACCAAAATGTTGTTCAACAATAATTTTATTACGAATTTCCCATTCTGATGTAATCGAGAAGCATGCTTATATTAGTTTATGTGACTCTATTACCCCAACGTGATGGGGAGGTCACCAAGATCCTTCTCACCAAAGGAGATAGGAGGTCAATGTACAAAACCCCACCCTTCAAATAAGGGGGTTTTGCTTATATTCAATATCAACATTATCAACTTTTCCAACATCATTATCAACATTAATATACGGGCAGTCATAATGGGTATTGCAATTTAGGGTTTCATGTTTTTCAAAATATAGTATAGAAGAAAAATGAAAGACTAATCATAGGGAATAGTAGTTCATCCAAATAAATATCCAAGAATATGTCAAGAGATACATAAAAGTATCATCATTACAATCAAGGAGAAGTTGTATAATAGCATACCTTTTTGGATGCTAACCGAGTAAAGGTTCAAGAGTGAAAGGTCAAGGTCTCAAGTAGTTCCTAGATCAATAAAGATATAGATTTGAGGGTCAAGATCATATTATGCAAGAACCATGTATCCAATATGCAAGATTAGGGTTTTGCATTCCTATACAACCCTAGGGTAGATCATCCATTTATAATCGACATTATATCAATATTTCAACATTTAATCAAGCATCAAGCATATATAGAGAATGAATGATCTACTTTGGTGTTTTTAGGAATCATATTAGATAACCCTAGTTATATCATCAACATATGAGTCATTATTCAAGTTTCTAGATCATAATGATAGGTTTGTGCTTAAACATCAGAGTAAGATTGCATGATGGATCAGGAACTAGATTAGGATCATGAAATTAAGAAAGTTGTCCATTTTATACTCAAGAAGGTTATTCAAAGGTACTTGCATCAAAATAGAGATCATAGATATGAAACAAGTTCTGAAACCATTTTTATTAAATCAGGCTAATTTTGCTGATGAAAATGGACTATAGTTTTGATATATTTATAGCTAGGAATCTCAAGATATCATTTTTGCAAGTTTGATTCATTTTCTAGAATTTTGGGCAGAGAGGGAAATAAATACCTGAAACGAAAGGCTGAGAAAATTTGATGGTCATTGGATTCCTCGGTTGCTTTTGATCAGATCAGGATCTGGCAGTTGTGAAGTTGTATGTTGCTGATCAAGAGCACGCAGATGAAGGATCCAGGGAGGGCATGAGGATTGTAGATCTAGACTTGGATAAGCGTGGACTCCAATCCGAGGGTCACTGTTGATCGTCCCAAACAGAAGAACCCACCCGTGAGCAAGCTTTCTCTATGGTGGTGCAGTGGCCGGAGAAAAAGGGTATGAGAGAGAGAAACCACGGCGTGGGAAGAGGAGGTGTTGTTCATGTATGTGGGGGGGGGCGAAGGCAGTAGGGGTTTTAAATAGGAGTTTGGGGCTAGGGTTAGGGCTTAGAAGGGGGCGGCCAACCCTATGGATGCAGCTCGATTTCCTGGCCTTCAAGACGTGGTTTCGTAAGACCAAAGCATGAGGAAGCTTCGAGAGAGGGTAAGGGAGCTTTTGGTCATGACATTGGGCCGAAGCTAGTTTGGTTAGCCGGTTGGGTTAGGAGCCAGGGTGGTCGGTCCATCGTGGACTTGCCACACCAGGCGTGAGGTAGGGGATGACCCCATCACCATTGGATTGAGATCTAAGGGTTGTTGGGTCAATAAGTGGGGCAAGTCTAGCCCAACGGTGCCCCAAGGTACAAGATGGGCCGAGCCCAACAAGGGAAAATAAGAGAAAAGAAATAAAAAGGGCCAAAAAGAGCTAGGAAAGGGTTAGATCTTAGGAAATTCGTATAAAATCATAGGAAGGTCCAAATGGTCTAAAATTTGGACCATAGGTACAACATGAAGTGTAGAATATTGTGTACAAGTTTGGAGACCAAAAGATAAAGTTACCTAGTCAAACTAAAGTATTTGAACAAAGATGTGTATTAAGCTAATTAAGGTGCCCAAGATTGTATGAAATTCATAGAAATCAATAGAATTTGATTTTGGGTATCTACATTGATCAAAGAGTAAAATGAGATCATGAATGACCATTATATAGGTAAAAATATAAATTAAATAATAGAAAAGAGGAAAAACTCACATTGTCACATCCTCCCCTCCTTATAAGGAATTTTGTCCCCAAAATTCAAACTTCCTTGAAGAGGTCAGGAAATCTTTCCTCCATATCTGACTTCAACTCCCAGGTAGCATCATCACTCCCATGGTGATTCCAAAACACCTTAACGATATCGATTTTCTTATTTTTGAGTTCCTTGGTGCGAGTATCAAGTATCTTGACTGGAACTTCTTGGTATACAAGGGTGACTTTTAATTCAATTGGTTCATGATTGAGAACATGGCTAGGGTCCTTGACATATCGCTTCAAATTCGATACGTGAAAAACATTATGTATCATGTTTTATTGTGGAGGTAAGGCCAACCTATATGCACATTCCCCAATACGGTCCAAAATTTCAAATGGACCCACGTATCTAGGGCTAAGCTTCCCTTTGTTCTTTGCAATAGCTCGAATCAGTCGAATTTTTAGAAAGACATTGTCACCTACTAAGAATTGAGTGTCAATCCTATGTGTGTTAGCATAAGACTTTTGACAATGTTGGGCCCTTTTTAACCTTTGCTTGATCAGGTTGACATTGTCAGAATAGAGTTGTAGTTCCTTAGATTTCAGAATTCATCTTTCACCTACTTCATCCCAGTAAAGTGGAGATCTACACGGTCTTCCATACAAAGCTTCATAGGTAGGCATGCCTATACTGGACTGGTAGCTATTGTTGTAGGCAAATTCAATGAGAGGAAGGTAGTGGTCCCAAGAACCGCCCCAATCGAGGATGCATGATCTCAGCAAGTCTTCTAGAACTTGGATTGTCCTCTTAGACTGTCTGTTAGTTTACAGGTGATATACAGTACTAAAATTCAGCTGAGTTCCCAGTTCTTCCTGTACTTGTCACCACAAGTGAGAAGTGAACTTCGCATCACGATCTGATACAATAGATACAGGAATTCCATGCAGCCTGACTATCTCCCGAACGTACAACTCTACTAGCTTTGGGACTTTGATTGTTGTCTTGATCGGAATAAAATGGGCTAACTTAGTTCGGCGATCAACAACAACCCAAATGGCATCACTCCCTTTCATGGTCCTAGGTAGACCCACCACGAAATCCATGGTGATGTTTTCCCATTTCCACTCGGGGATATGTAGGGGTTGTAGAAGACCTCCTGGACGTTGATGTTCAGCCTTGATCTGTTGGCAGGTCAGACACTTGGAGATGAAAGTAGCAATGTTAGTCTTCATATTCCTCCACCAGAAGTGCCTTTGTAGTTCCTTGTACATTTTGGTCGATCCAGTATGCACTGTATATTTTGACTCGTGAGCTTCTCATAACACCATCTCTATAATGAATGAATCTTTCGGGACCCATATGTGTTGTTTGTATCGGATTCCACCATCCATACCGACTGTTAGATGAGTTTGGGGCTTCTCTAATAGCTTAGTCATTTCGTCAAGGCTCTTGCTATTCTTTTGGGCTGATAGGATCTCGGACTGGAGGCCTAGTTTTACATGGACATTGACCAATCTAAGAACGTTGCCCATACACCTCAGGGCCCAAGGTGACATGACTTCCATGTTCTTCCATTCAGTAGTAAAGACAGAAGCACATTTAGCCTGCTTCCTACTGAGTGCATCGGCCACCACATTTGCCTTACCGGGGTGGTAGGAAATGGTGAAGTCATAGTATTTAAGGTACTCGAGGCAACGCCTCTATCTGAGATTGAGATCCTTCTGTATTAGGATGTATTTCAGACTCTTGTGGTCGGTGAGGATGTAGAAGGTGGCACCATATAAGTAGTTTCACCATATCTTCAAAGCATATATGATGGCGACAAGCTCGAGGTCATGGGTTGGGTAGTTGACCTCATTTGGCTTCAATTGTTGAGTGGCATAAGCAACTACCTTTCTCTCTTGCATGAGGACACAACCCAGACCAAACCTTGATGCGTCAGTGAAGATGTCAAACCCATCATTTCCCGAGGGAAGAGTCAAGACAGCTGTAGTTGTCAACTTTGTCTTTAGCTCTTGAAAACTAGACTCACACTCCTCTGACCAGATAAATTGTTCTCCTTTCCTGGTGAGCTTTGTGAGAGGCAAGGCAATCCTGCTGAAGTTTTGAATGAAACATCGATAATAGCCAGCAAGACCCAGAAAACTTCGAATCTCAGAAATATTATTTGGGGCTTGCCACTCTAGAACAACCGAGACTTTGGCGGGGTCAACAGAAATTTCCCACTAGAAATTATGTGACCCAAGAACATGACTTCAGAAATCCAAAATTCTCATTTTGACAACTTTGCATAGAATTTTTGAGATTGGAGGATGTCAAGAACTTTGCGAAGGTAAAAACAGTGTGATTCAGCATCGGTCGAATATATCAATATGTCATCAATGAAGACCACTACAAACTCATCGAGGAAAGGTTGGAAGACACTATTCATCAAGTTCATAAACACACCAGGGGCATTGGTCAACCCAAATGGAATTACAAGGAATTCATAATGCCTGTATCGGGTTCGAAAGGCTGTTTTAGGGATGTCTTCATCCTTAACTTTGAGTGGTGGTAACCAGAACAGAGATCAATTTTTTAAAAGACATGGGAAGAATGGAGTTGATCGAAAAGGTCATCAATTCTGGGCAGCGGATACTTGTTTTTCACTGTAGCTTAATTGATCAGACGATAGTCAATACACATGTGAAGGGAACCATCCTTTTTCTTGACAAATAGAATGGGGGCTCCCCAAGGAGAGGTACTAGGGCGGATGAAACCCTTATCAAGCAATTCCTGCAACTGCTTTTTCAGCTCAGTCAATTCAGCAGGAGCCATCTGATAGGGTGCTCGAGAAATGGGTGCGGTACCAGGTGCTAATTCGATAGAAAACTCGACATCACGATCTGGTGGTAGCCCAGGGAGCTCCTCAGGAAAGACACTTGGGTACTCCCGCACTATATCAATGTTTTCTAGGACACTCGTATCAGGATTGAATATGGTTACAGTTGCTAGGTATGCTTTTCACCCTTTGGCTATCAAGTTTTGGGCTTTAATCATAGAAATAATAACATTTTGATTTCGATCTTTCCTTTTAGGAATTACAAGAATAGGGAGGTTGGGTTTGGAAATAATGACTTTCTTGGCACGACAATCGATCAAAGCATGATTTTTATGGAGCCAATCCATCCCTAAAATAAGGTCAAAGTCTTCCATGTCTAAGATTATGAAATCTGACTCAAAACTATGTCCAACATAAGATAGAGGGACTTTTTCGACAATATAGTAGGAGACTTTCATCATCCCACTTGGGGTAGTTACATCAAGTATGTGCCCTAAGTCCCTTATTTCAAGATTCAACATAGAGGTAAGATTCTTAGACATGAAGGTGTTTGTTGACCCAGAGTCAAATAGAGTAACAACAAAATGGTCGGAGATTTGCATCATACCTACGTATACATATATTTTGTGTAAGGATTTTGTACAAGATAATCATGATATAATGTTCTAGAAATAATTTTGAATTTGAAAGGTACCTTCCATGAGTTTGTTTTCATTGGCCTTCGCCTTATCTGCATTCACGGCAAAGACACGGGCTTGTTGATGTTCACCTTTCCTGGCCCATTCTGGAGGAGGACAGGGACAACTGTCTCTGAAGTGACCCTCCTATTTGCTGTAGTGACAGACCGGGGAAGGATACTTGCACTGGTCAGTGTGGAAGTTATCACCGTTGCGGCAATGAGGAATATTGGCGTTCCAACTGTGACCCCTATTTTGGCTAGGATTCTGGTTTTGTGCGGGACCACAGTTGTAATTCTGGTTCTGGCCTTGATTTTAGTTATGAGCAGGAGGATTTCTCTTGTTCTTCTATCGGTTCATGTTCTTATTGCCACCAATATGGGGTTTTCCCTTATGTTCGGGTTTTGTAGGTACAACTTCAGTCAGGTCTAGATAGGCAAGGGTAGGTAATGGTTTCCCGTATCCCATCCCTAGGGTTCTTTCCATGGATAAGGCATGGTCCTAAGCATCTTGAAAATTTATGGGTTTGGATGAGGATACAAAAGCTTTTAGGGTAAGGAAGAGTCCATCAATGTAACTGTCAAGTTTTTGTTCTTCAGTGAGGTTGGTGACATGCCTGTCCAAAAGGCAAAACTGTCGGCTATATTCAGCCACTGTGTTAGTTCCTTGGGTAAGGGTGAGGAATTGTTTTTATTTCTCCTTTCTCTCAGAAGTGGGTTGGAAACGATTGGTGAAAATGGGTTTGAAGGCTTCCCAGTTGACAGGGATGACCTGTTGTGACCGAATATAATTCTCCCACCACAACTTGGCTGCCCCCTTCAACTGGTAGGTAGCAAAACCAACCTTGTCTTGTTCAGGGCACCTCAAAACCCTAAAGGTGTTTTCCATGGACACTAACCAGGCATCAGCCTTGTCTAGGACATCATATTTGTCTTCCCCATAGAAGGCTTTCGGGATGAGTTTCAGAAAATCTTAGATAGTGATGGGTTTTGGGTTATGGGTTGGCACAAGGGATGTTGTACTAACATATAGGTCATGGAGGGAATCCATAATGGCCTTCTATTTCAACTCCCACTCCCCCATATCGGTGGTCTTATTGGCAGAACCGACATCTTCATCATCATTCATACGAGGCTTCTTCCCCTTGTCTTTTGTACCAGAGGTCCCTTCACCATCCCTATTGTTCCTGGTTTTTGGGGCCATCTGCAAGTATTCAACTGATATAAGTTTTCTTATTTATAACTTTCAAATAAAAAAATATGATAGATCATGGAAATATTGCAACAAGTTTTCTCAATTTATTTTCATATTTTAGTTGTTCCCGTCCTTAAATTACCCAAATAGAGAGATTACATAGATCAAGTCATGACATCTTAAAGAGAATGAGAAGATGATAATTCATCCTACTTCCTTCTAATAGGTGGCTTGGGAAATCCTTAAAGAAGAGATAAGATGCTAGAAGACTCTCTAGGGTTATAGGAAGTCCTTCCATTCATTTTTGGATCAACTAAGGCCAGGTAGAGCAGGAGGAACCTCAACCACTGTGAAGACGGATAGGAGGAATAATGCCAGGACCCCCTTTGTGCTCTTTCTAGACATCTTTCACCATAGTGAATTTTAGGGCTTCCTTGGTTCAGTGATTAAGAACATCATTTAACTAATGTATATGAAGTGTGTTATGGCTCTGATACCAACTATCACAGATACATTCTTACCCTAATCCCAATCCCACTGTCCAAATGGGCAGTGTTAAAGGGATTAGAGCGCCCATCCCTGAGTGGCCTGAAAATCACACACATATAATTTGTAAAAATGAAATAACATTCTTCTTTATTAAAATGAACCAAAAGGTTTAGTACATAAGGCCGTAGGCAACATGGAAAGAGAAAAAGATAAGAAACTAGCCAACAACTACATCCCTTTTACAAATAGCTCCCGTGTAGAGTCCAGATTTGATGTAGCAATCTTTATTCCAGTGGATAAATGAGTAGATGAGTGTAAATATCTAGTTCCTTGAATTACCTAAAATTGAGAAATTCAAGACACAATGTCAGTGCAATTGCACGATACGCTATATAAAAATAGGTAAAACAATTTATAAGAAAACTAGTATGCTTGGTAGGACTTATGTTTCAAAAGCATATTGAACGATCTTCCAAAAACCAAAATGTTGTTCAACAAGAATTTTATTACGAATTTCTCATTATGCTGTAATCGAGAAGCATGCTTATATTAGTTTATGTGACTCTATTACCCCAACGTGATGGGGAGGTCACCAAGCTCCTTCTCACCAAAGGAGATAGGAGGTCAATGTACAAAACCCCACCCTTCATATAAGGGGGTTTTGCTTATATTCAATATCAACATTATCAACTTTTCCAACATCATTATTAACATCAATATACGGGCAGTCATAATGGGTATTGCAATTTAGGGTTTTATGTTTTTAAACATATAGTATAGAAGAAAAATGGAAGACTAATCATAGGGAATAGTAGTTCATCCAAATAAATAGCCAAGCATATGTCAAGAGATACCTAAAAGTATCATCATTACAATCAAGGAGGAGTTGTATAATAGCATACCTTTTTGGATGCTAACCGAGTAAAGGTTCAAGAGTGAAAGGTCAAGGTATCAAGTAGTTTCTAGATCAATCAAGATATAGATTTGAGGGTCAAGATCATATTATGCAAGAACCATGTATCGAGTATGCAAGATTAGGGTTTTGCATTCATATACAACCCTAGGGTAGATCCTCCATTTATAATCGACATTATATCAATATTTCAACATTTAATCAAGCATCAAGCATATATCGAGAATGAATGATCTACTTTGGTGTTTTTAGGAATCAATTTAGATAACCCTAGTTATATCATCAATATCCAAGTCATTATTCAAGTTTCTAGATCATAATGATAGGTTTGTGCTTAAACATCAGAGTAAGATTGCATGATGGATCAGGAACTAGATTAGGACCATGAAATTAAGAAAGTTGTCCATTTTATACTCAAGAAGGTTATTCAAAGGTACTTGCATCAAAATAGAGAACATAGATATGAAACAGGTTCTGAAACCATTTTCATTAGATTGGGCTAATTTTTCTGATGAAAATGGACTATAATTTCGATATATTTGGAGCTATGAATCTCAAGATATCATTTTTGCAAGTTTGAGTCATTTTCTAGAATTTTGGGCAGAGAGGGAAATAAATACCCAAAAAGAAAGGTCGAGAAAATTTGATGGCCTTTGGATTCCTCGGTTGCTTTTGATTAGATCGGGATCTAGCGGCTGTGAATTTATCTGTTGCTGATCAAGAGCATGTGGATGAAGGATCCAGGGAGGGCACGAGGATCGTCGATCTAGACTTGGATCAGCGTGGACTCCGATCTGAGGGTCACTGTTGATCGTCCCAAATAGAAGAACCCGCCCGTGAGTAGGCTTGCTCCATGGCAGTGCAACGGTCAGAGAAAAAGGGGATGAGAGAGAGACACCATGACGTGGGAAGAGGAGGTGTCGTTCGTGTCCTTGGGGGTAGGCCAAAGGCAGTAGGGTTTTAAATAGGAGTTTGGGGCTAGGGTTTGGGCTTAGAAGGGGGCGACACACCCTATGGAGGTGGCTCTATTTCTTGGCCTTAAAGATGTGGTTTTGTAAGACCGAAGCATAAGGAATCTTCAAGAGAGGTTAAGGGATCTTTTGGTCATGACATTGGGGCGAAACTGGTTTGGTTAGCCGGTTGGGTTAGGAGCCAGGGTGGTCGGTCCACCGTGGACTTGCCATACCAGGCGCAAGGTAGGGTATGACCCCAGTGCCGTTGATTGAGATCCAAGGGCTTCTGGGTCAATCAGTGGGGCAAGTCCTACCCAGTGGCGCCCCAAGGTACAAGATGGGTCGAGCCCAGCAAGGGAAAAGAAGAGAAAAGAAATAAAATGGGCCAAAAAGAACTAGGAAACAACTCAATCTTAGGAAATTCATATAAAATCATAGGAAGGTCCAAATGGTCTCAAATTTGGACCATAGGTACAACATGAAGTGTAGAATATTGTAGATAAGTTTCGAGACCAAAAGATAAAGTTACCTAGTCAAAATCAAGTATTTGAACAAAGAGGTGTATTAAGCTAATTAAGGTGCCCAAAAGTGCATGAAATTCATAGAAATCAATAGAATTTGATTTTGGGTATCTACATTGATCAAAGAGTTAAATGAGAGCAGGAATGACCATTATAAAGGTAAAAATATAAATTAAATAATATCAAAGAGGAAAAACTCACATTGTCACAGATATCAACTCGGTAGTATCGACAAACTCATATAGGGTCGCGACTTATCGAGGGCGTCGATACTACTGACACCAAGTCGGTAGTACCAACTCAATGGGATTAGTCTAGATCTGAAATTGTAGTTAATCTGATGGTTAGGAATTATTTTTTCCCTAAGTCACTTCTATGACTTAGGGGGAGCGCAGCCACACCTAGGTATCATGTTCTATTCCAATGCACGACAGTCGAGAGCCAGGAGAAGAAAAAGGAGAGGAGACGGTCACGTTCCAGACGATTCAGGAAACTTTGGTGGGCAGATTTGCAGTGAAAAGATAGCAAATCTTCACGTTCGTAAGATGGAGTCATCCAAACTAGCTTCTTTAGGGGTTACCTTAGTTTTTCTAATGTTTCCCACATTTTTCTTTTCTTCTCCCATGTGTATGACAATGGAAATCATGCGAGGCTAATCCACTTTGTTCCTTAGGACCTAGAAGTAGCCCATTTTCGCACTGTTTTTGACATTATGAGTTAATATCTATATTTCTCGTGATTTTTGGACATAAATATATAATTTCTTCATGAATTATCTATGCTTGATCACCATAGTTGCTTTTTTAGATTGTCAATTGCTTCAAGAGAGTGATTAAGGGTTGGACACATCATAGATTTACATAGTTGAGTCTGCTCTTCAAGAGAAGGCCTTTAGATGTGAAGGGAATGACCCAGAGAGTTTGGTAAAGCACCTAACTAATAGTAAATCACTATTAAAGTGGGGTTTATATTAGATTAGGTAGTGAATTAAATTGTGAGAGTGGATAATTCTTGCTACAGGTCCCTTGGTCCAGGATTAGGAGGAATAATTGCTAATAAAATAATGATTAATTGTAGTGTGAATCATGGTGAAATCATAATCCTAAGGAATTGATTTCAATTGTTACCACAACTAGTAATTTTAGTTTTACTTTCTACAATTTAGTCAATTAATCAACCAATCACTCTTTTCCATAGGCCTAGCTGATCAGGTCATTGTTAGTAGTAGTTTCTAGATTCATGTTTCCCTAAGTTCGATACTTGAGCCTCTTTTGGTCGTATATTACTTCGATACGTGCACTTGTATTTAATACATGTAGTAAACATGCATCACATACCCCAGAAAAAATATGATACGATTGCACAAACTTTGTTGTAGGTGCCAAGGCAGTTTCCCCCCCATAGGGGTCACTTTAACACATCCACATGGCATGCCTCCCTCCTATGTATAGCATCAACATAGATTTCCTTCAAAATCCCTATCTTTTCCATACCACACCATTGTCAGTATTCCATCAATGTGGCATACGATCAGTGATGATGTCGGCACAAGCGGCACTACCAGAAGCTCTGCCCCATAGATGAAGTCTTGCACCATATATGGTTTTTAGTGCACTATTTTTTTTATTTGACTCACATTCTCTGCCAATGTAATAATTAGTTTGGTTGAGAACAATATGAACGATTTATGTTATAATATTTACTATGGTTTCAAACATTACCAATTTATTTATTAAGTTTGGTTGTGAATAGGCATCTTCATAATTTTGGTTGTGAACAATATCATTCGTAGGCTTCTATGTAACAATATTTCAAAGTGTCTATAATTTCATGCACCCTATATAAGCCTTGTCATTGCTTCAATTGTAGGGAACATGGTTGGTAACAATTATAGAGAAACACCAACTTGGTAATAGATATTTTGGATATTGTTTCTAGGCCAACAACCATGATTTCTGACTCAATGGAATATTCCATCATGGACAATTCTAGAGCATTTGACGGGGTGTTAAGAAATAAAGTACCTAGGTTTGTTAGTAATAGGAGTGGGAACCAAAAGGTTTTATAAATCATTAATGTACATCAATAGAGGGCGTACAATCTTTACAAAATGCAACCTCAGACTTTTCTAACCCTCGCGGCCAAGCTTGAGAGGCATGGATTAATACAAGGTAGTAGGGGTGTTTCATTGGTGAAGGTCATCTACTACTTTCTGCATATGGTTGGTCATGTCCATACCAATCATTCTTTAACATAGGACTACTAATGCAGCCCTATTTTAGGGCTCCATCATGTGCCTTTATGCATGATAATCACATCTAAACAGTTTAGATTACAAGTTATTCCCCTCAATGTGATCTTTTATGATAAATGCACTTATGCCTCCTTTTGTGTGTATTTCAGGGCACTTTTGCATGAATTGATGCATGGGAGAGAGATGAAGGACGTCTATGGGGTCTTACACCCCAACAGTGGACCTATCTCTTCCCTAAGCTATATTTGGATGCACAAGAGCAATTCAAAGCAAAAGGAGGCTAGATGAAGAACATGAAGTAAAGATCAGCACCAAAAGGCCCAAAATGGCTGTTGTACATCCACCACAGTCGTGGTAATTTTATGCACAAAGAGCTTCAAAATCAATAGGGAATGTGCTCAATTTATGCATGAATGACCATGGCTGTGGAGCTCAAAATGGTCGTGGTCACTGAAGACCCCACATTTGTGGCCCCCAGAACGACCGTGGCCAGCACATTCCAACTCTCTCATGGCCATCACCTCACCCGTGGTGATTTATGCAAAAAGATCCCCAAAATCAACAAGGAATGGGTCCATTTTACACGTGAATGACCATAGTCATGGCCACCACCACGGCCATGGTGCTTGAAGACCACATCACTCGTTGCATGTCCCACACCCATGGTGAACTGAAGACACAATGACCTCCAAGCTACCTCGCCCATGTCCTCCTCCTCCAACACGGCCGTGGCAACCCACACGGTCGTGGTACCCCCTACCCACCACGATCGTGGCACCCCGCCATGACTGTGACGACCATACATACTTATCATTTCCACTCCACTTCCCACCTCGGCCATTCCATATCCCATGACCATGCTATGCAACCCCTACCACGGACGTGGCACCTCAACACGGCCATGGTGACCACCTAACCCTACCCATTTTCACCACTATTTTTCCTACTTTGCCCCTACTTACCCTAGTGCTTCCCCACCACCTATATATAGATAGGTGGTGGCCACAACACAAATGTTACACTCCCCTAGCTGCCATTACTCCTCCTCACCCTCTCTTGAGCATTCATCCCTTGCATTTATTCTCTCCATCCACCATTTCCGCCTCATTTCCACCATAGAAACCTAGTTTTCTAGGTTTTCTACCATGACCTCCTCCAATTTCATACCCATCATCAACCTTGGAGGAAGGAGGTCACCCTATAGTAGCTAGGAGGTGAAGAAGGAGGATTTACTTTGAACTCCATGGAGTCCTATCCCCTTCTTGTCATTTCTTTTGCCTTTTCTTTGATTATGTCTAGCTAAGCCTCTAACTCTCGGGCCCACCGCCCTAGGCTCTAGTAGAGTTTCAGGAATGATGATTGGCCCCATAGACTACCACTAGCCTCAACTGCGTGCTTTATCCTCACCCACACGCAAGCTAGGATGAACTTCCTGACTGGTCACCCATCCTAGTACTACTCTAAGATGAGCACGCTTAATCCTGGGACATTACAATCTCACCATGGATAGCCCTTTCCAACATGCCTGGACCCACGCCCATTATGAACTGAAGACACAATGACCTCCAAGATGCCTCACCCATGGCCTCATCCTCCAACACGGTCGTGGTACCCCCTACCCACCACGATCGTGGCACCCCGCCATGGCCGTGGCCACCATACATATTTATTATTTCCAATCCACTTCCCACCTCGGCCATTCCATATCCCACGACCATACCATGCAACCCCAACCACAGCCGTGGCACCTCAACACGGTCATAGTGACCACCTAACCCTACCCATTTTCACCACTATTTTCCCTACTTTTCCCCTACTTACCCTAGTGCTTCCCCACCACCTATATATAGATAGGTGGCAGCCACAACACAAAGGTTACACTCCCCCAACTGTTGTTACTCCTCCTCACCCTCTCTTGAGCATTCATCCCTTGCATTTATGCTCTCCATCCACCATTTCTACCTCATTTCCACCATAGAAACCTAGTTTTCTAGGTTTTCTACCATGAACCCCTCCATTTTCATGCCCATCATCAACCTTGGAGGAAGGAGGTCGCCCTACAGTAGCTAGGAGGTGTAGAAGGAGGATTTACTTCGAGCTCCATGGAGTCCTATCCCCTTCTCCTCATTTCTTTTTCCTTTTCTTTGATTATGTCTAGCTAAGCTTGTAACACCCGGGCCCACTGCCCTAGGCTCTAGTAGAGTTTCAGGAATGATGATTGGACCCACAGACCACCACTAGCCTCAACTGTGTGCTTTATCCTCACTCATGTGCAAGTCAGGATAAACTTCTCAATTGGTCACCCATCCTAGTACTACTCTAAGTTGAGCACACTTAACTATGGAGTTCTTTAGTGATGGGCTCTTGGAAAAGGAGGTGCACCTTGGTGATATGGGTAGTCCAATCATTCCTTTTAAGATCATTTTATCTGAGGCCTCAAATCCTGAGATGTTACAATCTCCCCCACTTAGGCTCTTGACATCCTCGTCAAGACTCAACTATATGGCCTAATAATATCACCCCATTTCTATGTAGACCTAGAATGGCTCATGGACACCCAGCTCCGAATCACGGAATACCAACACAAGGGTGTCTACGTCAACCATGGACAACCCTTTCCAACATGCCTGGACCACACGGCTTAAGACTGTCATGACGCATGCCCATGTGAGCCCCACCCACTGGAGGGGTTATGGCTCTGATACCATTTGTAACACTCGGGCGCACCGCCCTAGGCTCTAGTAGATTTTCAAGAATGATGACTGGCCCCATAGACCACCACTAGCCTCAACTGCGCACTTTATACTCACTCACGTGCAAGCCAGGATAAACTTCCCAACTGGTCACCCATCCTAGTACTACTCAAAGATGAGCACGCATAACTATGGACTTCTTTAGTGATGGGCTCCCAGAAAAGGAGGTGCAACTTGGTGATATGGGTAGTCCAATCATTCCTTTTAAGATCATTTTATCCAAGGCCTCAAATCATGGGCCATTACAAAGCCCCTAGTGGTGGCCTGTTTGGAGTTAAAATGTGACTTTAATACCATGTTTGGGGAGAATAATTTGTATTGAACATAACTTCATTCTATGATGATCACATTTTCTTCTATGTCATTTCCCATTATCTTGCGTGTGGTTTTTGCTCTTAAACATAAATTTCTTTCTTTGGGATGTTTGATGACACTTAGCTTCTAAGAGGAAATGTAATGTATGTAGAAATCTTAGGAATGGCTCCTAGGTCCAAGTAGTGGATCCCTAGCTAGACCCCTTTATTCCTACATACATATCCCTCCTTCTACAAGTGAGTGTGAGATCTAAGTAGCTAGTGTAAGTGTGATTAGTGCAATTGTCTAGAGCTTTCTAAAGGCTAGATGGCTAGTAGCATGAGGTGAAAAACCATCATCTCTACTCCCATTCCTACCCTTGGCTCTCAATTTCCCTAATACCACTTACCCTAGAAACCTAGACTTGACAAGTCCTACTAGAATTACACCTAACCTTAGTTCTCCAACTAGTATTATAGAGTACATTCTAATAGCACTTGCCTTGTTGTTTGGTTTGGTAATCTAGATTGAATTATGATAATTGCATGACATGTTGACACCCCCCAACTAATATCAAATCACATTCCCAAATGGCCCACCTACCTAATCCATTGCTTGAAACCCACCTTAGCCTTCTTGCTTGTTAATGCTAGAGTAGCTTAATTGCCTTTGTTCATTCTAGTCAATTGCTTAGTCTTGCTAGTTAGGGTCAACTTAGATTCTTTCTTGCTTTAGTGTTTAGATTAGTTTTTTGTTGCTAATTGCCTTTCTAGAATAGTGTATATCACTTTGTTCTTGTTTAGTTGCTTGCTTAATCTAGTTTCTTAGACCTAACTTGCCTAGGATAATTTAGTTTTTGGTAATCTAGTTTTTATATTGCCTTTACTTGCTTGCTTGCTTAGTGTAATCAAAACAAACCCCCATTTAAACCCTTCAACCCTAGTCTCCGCTTTACGAATGTAGCCAATGCCAACTAAGCTCTAGTGCCCTCTATATCCTTGGGGTTCAACCCCGTTTGCTTGCCTCTCATCTATGCTATAACATGACCCCGTGCGCTTGCGGGAGCATATTTTAGTGTTGTGAGTGAACCTAGTTAGGGGAATCTTATAAATTCAACAGACCATATGTGCGTGCAAAACCACACCAAGCTTTATGGCACCATTGTCAGGGATATAGGCACTCGGCCTAGCTAGTTAGTGTAGCTTAGACTTTCCTATTGCCCTCATCATTGCTATTCTTTATTCTTTGTTCACTTTTGCATATTGTCATTCTAACTTGGTTTCTTGTTGCTTGTTTGTGTATTGTACAGGTGATAGTTGTGCATGCACCATATGTGTTCTACTTGTACTGACTTGGTGTTGTTCGACCCGGAGATAGGTAGGAGAATATGCTAAAGCCGTCGCAAGCAGCACCGAGCAGCCAACATGGCAGAAAATGAACCCCACGGAAATGCTCAACCACCATAGCCCAACCATCCCCTCCATGAGTATTTCACCCCGGGGAACTAAAATTCTCCCATTGCCACCCTTGTTGACCAAATTTCAGGTCAACAATTCTCCATTCCACATGCACTCCTTGGACTCCTCCCTACGTACTATGGGATGGCGAATGAAAATCCCTACCATCATATCGACACCTTCCTTGAGACTTGTTCCACCTTCTGCACCCCCGCTTCCATCGATAACTCCATCTGGAGGGCTCTCTTCCCTTTCTCTCCAAAGGAAGATAATGAATGGTACATTTCAAAGCTAGAGTTGGTGATGTGGAATGCGGTCAAAATGAGTTTCTCAAGAAGTTCTTTCCAATTGCCAAGCTGACTCACATGCGAAGATGTATCACCCCCATCACCCAAAAGGAAAATGAACCTTTCCATGAGGCATGGGAAAGATTCTAAAAGCTCTAGTGTGACTGCCCTTATCATGAGGTACCCTTGTAGCAGCTGGTCCAAGCTTTCTACACTAGGCTTGAAGAGTTAATCCAGAACAATGTTGACTCATCATGTGGAGGCACATTCATGGAGAAGTTACCTGAGGAGTCGTGGCCATTATTTGAACACCTTGCTAAAAATTCCCACCAATGGGTTTCTACTAAAGGGGAGTAGTGTAGCCGGAACTACACCCCTCCGCCTCCTCCCATAGCTCCAGCCCAGACTGCTTCCAACCCCGACATGACGAAGATGATGGTAGACATGATGAATATGATGAAGAGCCAAGCTAGTGGTTCTTCTAGTCAACCCACCATGGCGGTTGAAGCTGAAGAAGAGGAAGTTCATGCTTTGCACTCTTTTGGCAACCAGAACAACCAAGGTCCTATGTCGAACACTTACACTCCCGAGTGCAGAAACCATCCTAATTTTTCATGGAAACAACAAAATGAAGATGGTCAAGGACAAGGGCAGCCAAGGCCAAGGTATAGCTCAAAATTTGAAGATGAAGTGCTTGGAAGATTGAGAAGTTTGGATCAGGTAAAGAAAGATGTGTCCTCTCATGGGAAGTCCATTAACCTTCTTGAGGAAAGATTGTACCAAATATCACTTTCACTTTCCAGAAGGGAGGAAGGAAGACTCCCATGCCAAATCTGAACAATGATGGCACTTTCATGGGAAATGCTCAAAGTTCATATGCTCCACCTTCATATCAAGCACCACTAAATACCTATGCTCCACCACCTCCTCAAGCTCCTCTCAACTATCAATATACCCCATCCACACCTCACTCATACCAACATACACCTCCACAATATCATCCCCATCCACAACAACCACAACCACAACAACAACCACAATTCATCCTTCAAAATCCCAACTCACCCCACCAAAGACCACCACCACCTCAACATCCATAGCTAAATCCATAAGCATCCTTCACCTCTACCCATGACCATGTGAAGGCAGTGATGGTTTTGAGGAGTAGCCAAACTTTGGAGTAGCCTCGTGATACTGTTGTTGATGGTGCAGCTAGTGAGGATAGAGGTGATATTGTGACCAAACAAGTTGATACTAAGATCTACAGTGATGATACTGTGATAGGAACTAGAGTTGATACCATGACACCAAACAATGATACCGTGATTACTGTGATTCCAGATGATGATTTTTTTGATCTGAGCAATTTGGGAACCCAACTTCCCCCATTTCCTAATGCTCTTAAGGAGCCTTCTGTTGAGAGAAGAAAGAAGAAACATACTGAAGATATAATGGAAACTTTCAAACAAGTGACGATAAACATTCCTTTGCTTGATGCGGTCAAGCAAATCCCTTTCCTATGCCAAGTTTCTAAAAGATTTGTGCACTTTTAAAAGGAAAACAACGGGGAGAATGCCCAAGAAGGTCAAGCTCACCGAGAAAGTGAGATCAATTCTACAACACACCATGTCATGAAAGAGGAAAGACCCCAGTGCTCCCATCATTTCATGTTACATTGGGGCACACTGCATAGACCAAGCTCTTCTAGACTTGGGTTCTAGCATTAACTTGATTCCATAAGATGTGCTTGCCAAGTTCCAAATGACACAACTAGGTCTAGCTCAGTGCACCTTGCATTTGGACGAACGATCAGTGAAGATGCCTAGTGGGCGTGTTGATAATGTTCTAGTTAGACTTGATGATGAGACTTCTGCATTTTTCCCCACTGACTTCATTTTTCTAGACATGGAGAAAGATATAAGAAGAGTACTTGGCTACTGCTGACACGGTGATCCACATGAGAACTGGAACCATGCATTTGACATTCATGCACATGAAGATCCAGTTAAGCATCTTCAAGTCTTCATCTACAGCCGAGATGATAGGTGTCGTAGAAGAAGATTTCTATCTTGTTGAATGCCTTGATGAGATTGTGGAGGAGTGCCTACATGTGTAGATTCAGACTGTCACTCAAGGTAGAGGTTTAGAGCCCATTGTTGAGTTCCCTGATGTTGATGATGAAGAGGATGAAGAGAACGAGCTAGCCTTGGTGGCTACAAGCGACGACCTCCCATCAATTTCTGAGCCATTGAAGAACTCTCTTAAAGAACCTCCAACTCTTGAGCTCAAATCACTCCCCGAGGGGTTGAAGTATGCATTTCTAGGCTCAAATGATACCCTCCCAGTGATTATTTCTTCCATTCTCTCTTAGGAACAAGAAGAGGCACTGATGAAAGACCTAAATAAGAACATTTGGGCCATTGGATGGTCCATTGCTAATTTGAGGGGTATTGACCCCTCCGTTTGTGTACATAGGATCTATTTAGAAGATGATGCAAGGCCAACCCACCAAATGCAAAGGAAGTTGTGACTCAAGAGTTTGTGAAGTTGTTAGATGCTGAGATTATTTATTTGATTTTTGATAGAACATGGGTGAGTCTCATCCAAGTTGTACCTAAGAAGGGTGGGATCATAGTGGCAGAGAATGATGATAGTGAGATGATGCCTTTTAGAGAACAGTCCAAATAGAGAATGTGTGCAGACTATAGAAAGCTCAATGAGAAGACTAAGAAAGACCACTATCCTCTTCCATTTCTTGATTAGATTCTAGAGAGGTTAGCAGGGCAAAGTTTCTATTGCTTTCTTGATGGATACTCTGGGTACTTCCAAATTGTTGTGCATCCTATAGACCAAGAAAAGACAACATTCAATTACCCAAGTGGTACTTTTGCTTACCAAAGAATGCCATTTAGGCTTTGTAATGCCCCTTCCACTTTTTAGAGATGTGTGACCTTAATCTTGACTGATATGCATGATTCATCACTTGAAGTGTTCATGGACAATTTCTCAATTTTTGCTAAAACCTTTGATGAGTGTTTGCTCCACTTGGCTATCATTCTTGAGATATGTGTCAAGGTTCTACTCATGTTATCTTGGGAAAAGAACCACTTCATGGTACCCAAAGGCATAGTTCTAGGCCACTGGGTTTCAAAAGACGGTATTGAGGTTGATAGGGCCAAGGTGGGCCTCATTTCTACACCTACCATTCCTTCTACCGTAAGACATGTCCGGTCTATCTTAGGACATGCAAGCTTCTATTGTAGCTTCATCAAGGATTTATCAAGATCTCAAGACCTCTATGTCATTTGTTGGAGAAAGATGTTGAATTTCACTTTGATGACAAGTGTGTTGAAGCATTCAACCACTTGAAGGAAAAGCTCATTTCTACTCCTATAATGCATCCCTCAAACTTTTCTTTGCCATTTGAGATCATGACTGATGCATCTGACATGGCAGTGGGGGTTGTGTTGGGTCAAAGAATTGGCCAGATTATGCACACCATCTATTATGCTAGTAAGATCTTAGACGAAGCACAACAGAACTACATGACTATTGAGATAGAGTTTATTGCAGTTATCTTTGCTCTTGACAAGTTTTGATCATATCTTTTGCAAAACAAGGTAGTGATATATGCAGACCATGCCGCATTGAAGTATATCATGGCAAAGAAAGACTCAAAGCCAAGGTTGATCTGGTGGATTTTGTTGCTTTAAGAATTTGATATTGAGATTGTAAACAAGAAGGGAGTGGAAAATCCAACCGCCAACCATCTCTCTCGAATTGAAGCACCCTTTGATGATACAAGTAGAATCAAAGAAACAATGCCACATGAGAACCTATTCCTACTCTCATCCACTCAAAGTCCATGGTATAAACACATACCTAACTTCTTAGCTAGTGGAAGGATACCAAGAACATGGACAAGGGAGGAAAAGCAAAAGGTTGTTTGCTATGGTCAAAAATTATGTTTGGGATGATCCTCATCTTTTCAAGTATTACCCCGACCAACTTATGTGGAGGTGTGTTCCAGAGATGGAGCAGTAATAAATTCTATCTATGTTCTATTTTGGGGTATGTGGAGGCCATTTTGGTGGGAAACACACGGCTTCCAAGGTTCTTGAAAGTGGATTCTATTGGCCCTCCTTGTTTAAAGACTCTCATTAATTTTGCAAGTGCTGCTTGAAGTGCCAAAAGGTGGGAACCATCTCAAAGAGGGACATGATGTCTTTATCACCCATTCTTGTGGTGGAGGTATTTGATGTTTTGGGGATTGACTTCATGGATCCTTTTCCTCCCTCTTTTGGATATGTCTACATTTTGGTTGTCGTGGATTATGTGTCAACGTGGATTGAGGCTGTTGCAATAAGAAAAAATGATCACAAAGGTGGTGTGTGACTTTGTGAAATCAAATATCATTAGCCGGTTTGGTGTTCCAAGAGCAATGATTAGTGATGGAGGAAGTCACTTCATCCATCGCACCTTTGAAGGCTTTCTTAAGAAACATGAAGTGAATCATCCTGTGGCTACTCCTTACCACCCCCAAACAAGTGGTCAAGTTGAGTTAGCTAATCAGGAGATAAAGCTCATCCTAGAGAAGATGGTGAGACCGGACCACAAGGATTGGTCATTACATCTCAATGAGGCTTTATGGGCTTATAGGACTGCATTCAGAGCCCCGATTGGCACCACACCATTCAAGCTTGTTTATGGGAAAAGCTGCCATTTTCCGGTTGAGATGCAAAACAAGGCATTATGGGCTTTGAAGGTCATGGAGTTTGATGGAGAGAATGTTGGGATGAAGAGAAAGTTTCAGCTAAATGAATTAGAGGAGATGAGACATGAAGCTTATGAAATGTCCAAGTGCTACAAAGAGAGAACAAAGTTTCTACATGACAAGATGATCAAGAGGAAAGACTTGGAACTCAAAAAGTGGGTATGGTTGTATAACTCAAGGATGAAGTTCTTTCCCAAAAAACTCTAATCTAGATGGGAAGGGGCTTATCTCATCAAAAACGTGTATCCATTCAGAGCTGTGTTGATTTGTGAGAAAGAAAGAGCTAAAGAATTTATCGTGCATGGTCAAAGGCTGAAATCAATTGTGGAAGTAGGTATGGAAAAAGAAAATCAAAGTTTTGATATCGTGATGCTACTGGAGGAACATCAGGTATATGAGGAGATGTGCTTGAATGCACATGAAAGAGACATTTACTTCAAAGATTCTTTGGGAATTCTACAAGGATGAATGACTTCAAGAATCAATAAGCCCTGCTCAAGGTGTAAAATTTTGCGCTAGTGGGAGGAAACCCACCTAGGTTTGGGAACTTTTTCACCCAACCTTCACTTTTTGATACTTTTGTTTTCTTTTCCACAAAATACACACACACACTTGTGCTTGATATTTTTTGTTTGAGTTTTGATGAGATGCAGGTAACAAGTTGAAGAGAGAGATAGAGAGGGAAAGATATGGTTGTTGAAGCTGAAATGTGGCCAAGAATAAAAATTTTTGCAAAAATATAAAAAAAAATTATTTTGAGTTGACAAAGTACTACATGAAGAACCACCAAGCCATGGTGTCTCAAAATGGTTGTGGTGATTTAAGTGTAAAAACCTCAATAACGTTACAGTAACTCCACCAAATTTGTGAAGGAATGACCACGGTTGTGGAGAACAAAATGGTCGTGGAACTTGCTGAACAACACGGCCGTGCCACCTCCACGGTCATGGAAAAATGAAGGTAAGATGGTCATGGTGATCACCATAGCCGTGGTGAATTAAATGCAAACATTCAAAGGAGTTACAGGGATGAAGGAGATTTTGTACATGAACAGCCACAGTTGTGGTGAGCCACCATGGCTGAGGCAGGAGGAGCACACCACAGCCATGGCACCCACCACGAATGTGGTGAGAGTCGGTCTACAGCCACCTCCACCCCCACCATGAATGTGGCAAACCCCCACCATGACCGTGGTGACCCACCACAGTCGTGGCGGGACCCGACCCCACACTTTTTTCACTTAAACCCAAAAAAAACACCACAAACCCTATCACTTGCAAACTCATTTTCTCATCTCCAGAATGGCCGTGGCGACGTGCTCCACCCCAACACTCCCAATCTTGCTTCTCCAACCCAAATCCTCCAAGAATCAACCTCAAATCATTTTCTACACCTCCACCACCTCTCCCTCTACCGTTTCCACCCTAAAACCTCCACCAATTGAGCCTCCATCTCCATTTTCGTTCTCCACCTCACCTACAGACCCACACAAAAACTCACCAAAATTCACCCATTTTTGCCCAAAACCTCCAACCAATCCGTCCTCCTTTGTCAAGCAACCATATTAGCTATTTCCACCCATCAATCAACCTCAATTTCACCTTATCCACAAAATCCGAATTTCACAGCCATACCACCACCACCATATCCAAAAAATGAAGGGAATTACCAAGGAAGTGAAGAAGGGGGCTCAAATGAGCCTTGAGGTGATCATCTGGGGCAAGGTGCGCACCAAGAGAGCCTCTTCCCAAGTCTTCATGCCTTCCCACACTCCCTCACCATCCATTCCATTGCCCAATCTGTGAGTGCATCCCACACCCGGTCATCCGACAGGCACCACATCACAGACAAGATGTATAGGGAAGAGGAGGAGGAGCAAGCATCAGAGGACAACATCAATGACATGATTGATGAGGTTGACTTGGAGGTCATAACCCACCAAAAGCGGGGCAAGAGGGCTGCAGCCCCATCTTCATCACGGCTACCTCCAAGGACCATGTCGGCACGACACTCTACCTCCTTGTTGGGGGAGATACCGCGGCAGTATTCGCAAGCAAGGCGGCAATTGATGATAGAAGAAGAGGATAAACCACATCGATACCCCGAGCAATAGGTACCGCTAAATCTTGATACAAGCATGGGGTCAAGATCATATGGGGTTGAGGAATATTATGATGATATTGTTGAAGAGGAAATGGATTCTGAGCTAGAGGACACTCTAGAATACTTGGAGGTGGACAGTCTGAAGGGGTTTGGCAAAGCTCCTGAGGGAACAACATATGGCAGAGGACAAAGAAAGATGCAGATCACACCCATCTACCCCGAGTGCATGTCAAGGAGAGTGATCTCCAGTAAATATGGGTGTGAAAAGGTAATTGAAGACCTGGGAATCAAAATAGAGGTGGAAAGGAAGCTAAATCAAGTCGGTTTGTGGAAGGTCCTTTTCATGGCACAATCCACATATGTGGATTTGACTCAGCAATTTTTCACCACAGTAGAGAAGATCAAGGTCAAAGGGGAGGAAGCAATCAAGTTCCCAATGTTCAACAAAATACACACATTGACTGCTTCTGAACAGAATTGCATCTTTGCAAAGGATCCCGAAGAAGCCAATAAGATGAGTGATCGCTTGATTGAGAGAGAGGTTGACTTGGACTATAGCAATTTCTGGTACAGTTTGACAGGGACACTGCGGTACACAACTGGGATATCAAAGACAATGTTGATCGGCAACCCCTAGTTTAGATATGTACAGAAGATCCTTGCCAACACAATTGTGGGGAGGTACGATAATCACGGTAGCATTTCACAGAAAGACCTCTTGGTTTTACTTGGAATACATAAGAGGTTGCACATTGACCTAGGGTCACTTATGATAGATCACATGAGGATAGTACCCTTCAAAAGCAAAACTCCATTTGTCATGGGAGGGATTGTAACATCAATTGCCATTGCCCTAGGATTTGATGTTACTGGTCTTAAAGAGGCTGAGGGAGCTCAGTTTGTTGATTTGAAGTAACTTGTTCTCTCTTAGATGATTATAATAAAAAAATAAGAGGATGATTTACAATTTGAAATCCATGGAATCAATAACTTTTGAGGTGCCTTATCATGCTAGCCTACTCCTCTCGCGTGTGGGACCAACTAAATTATTCCACAAAGATGTTTGGAGATGGGAGAAAGCCAACCCTTGGGAAAACTTCAACCCCGCTACTATACAAGAAGAAGATATAACAGAATCAAATGCACATCAGCAAGAAGAAGAGGGAATAGAACAAAGAACAAATCCCCAAAGTGTGAGAAGAAGGGATGAGGCAACATCCAAGCTGTAGGAGCCTTCAGTGAATGCATATGATATGTCATCCATCCATGCACAACTTGAAGGCATCTAGAAAACACAACAAGACATGCAACTCATACAGCAGGACATGTGGTACTACCAACAGCAAATGCATTAGTAGGTCAACCACTTGTACCACTACCACCATGAATAGGAACATAGAAACCCCGAATGGGGTGAAGGCTTTTGGGATGGTGTTTTGGGATACCGAGAGACCTACCCTTCCTCTCAGGATGCGTATTGGGGCCATTAGTACCAGTTCCCTCTAGCTCATCTAGGACCTCCACCTCCTTAGCAACACCATCCAGACCAGCCTGATCAACCATTGTAAGGAGACATGTCCTTTGATTCACAACACCAATTGTGATCTTCACCCAACTTGAGTTTCATGCTAAGAACAACATGATTCAAAAGTTTGGGGTGGTAGGGTGGTATGCACCACCCTATCTTGATCTCTCGTTTTGTTTGTACCTATCTTACATAATTTTTGGAATTGCTTGCTTTTACCCTTGTTAGTTTATATTTATTCTTACTTGCATCCATGCATACATGTAGTTCAATTTCATGCATTTTTGTGAAAATTTTCAAAAATCTTACTCTCCATGCCATGCATTGCATTCTCATGTAGTTTTTGGTAAATTTTGTGTGTTTTAAATTAGGATTTGATGTTTTATGCCTTAAATTCCCTAAATATAGGTTTAGATGTGATTGATTGCAAATTGGCACCATTTTAGCCAATTTTGCCCAAATTTAGATAATCTTGCCTAAAAGCATGTTTTAACTTAATCTCCAATATTTTGAAATGAACATTTTGGTCTTTGTCAAATGCATGCCATTTTCTTAGATTGTATCGCTATGTGGTCTTGATTGTTGACTTTTTACAAGTGCACCACTTCTCTCAAGTTTGTGAATGTTTTGGTTGAATTGTGAATTGAGCAAGCTATAAAATCTTAGAGCCTATGGAACCACTTGATATAAATGTGAATCTCATGTTGTTCAATCATGTGGTGTGATATCATTTGATGAAGTGTTGGATTAGTTTTCATGCAGGAAATCTTATGTTGAGGACTACACTAATGACCCCTCTTTGACCCAACTCTTTTTCACCATCTTCATACCTCTCTGGCTCATGAAAGGATGCCTTAAAGCACATATTCATCCTTGGCCACCTCCAAAAGTTTGGGGTGGCCATATCTACATCTCCCTGCTTCACTCTATTCACCATATTCCCTATCTATACCAAGGGAAAAAGAATAAAAAAAGCAAAAAAGAAAATAAAAAGATGCTAATGTTTAAGAGCATCTAAATAAAGAAAAGATGAGTGTGTAAAAGCACTCCAAAAATCTTTATGCAATCCTGAAGTCCAATTTCATATGCATTGAGCTAGAAAACATCAAATCTAGCTCACTTTACCCTTTCTACATCCATGTGGGTCATTTGGTGTGGTTTGAGACATAAGATGGAATGCATGAAAGTGAAACAACACTCCTAGTCATCTTTAATTAACACCAACATGAAATGGTTTACCCAGAATGATGTGAAGGACATATTGAAAACTTGTGTATTCTATGCTCTATATTTGAAGTTTGTATGCTCAGTGCTCATTTCATGATTGGTATGTGATAGAGGAGAGGAGAGGAGAGAGGTGGAACACATGCACTTAGTCACTTTTAAGACCATTCAGTCAATAATCATCTTTTGTTATGCATTTGTCACTCTTGTTTATTGAAAGAAATTGAAGAGAGAGATTAAGTTGGAGCATACTTGAGGACAAATATGTTTTAAGTTTGGGGTGGTGATGTAGCCCCATTTTAGGGCTCCATCCTGTGCCTTTTTGCATGATAATCACATCTAAATAGTTTAGATTACAAGTTATTCCTCTCAATGTGATCTTTTATGATAAATGCACTTATGCCTCCTTTTGTGTGTATTTCAGGGCACTTATGCATGCATTGATGCATGGGAGAGAGATGAAGGACGTCTATGGGGTCTTAAACCCCAAGAGTGGACCTACCTCTTCCCTGAGCTGTCCTTGGATGCATAAGAGCAATTCAAAGCAAAAGGAGGCTAGATGAAGAAGATGAAGTAAAGATCAGCACCAAAAGGCCCAAAGCAGTCGTGGTACATCCACCACGGTCATGGTAATTTATGCACAAAGAGCTCCAAAATCAACAGGGAATGTGCTCAATTTATACATGAATGACCATGACCGTGATTCTCAAAATGTTCGTGGTCACTGAAGACCCCATGATTGTGGCCCCCAGAAGGGCCGTGGCCAGCACACACCAATCTCCCGTGGCCATCACCTCACCCGTGGCGATTTATGCACAAAGATCCCCAAAATCAATAAGGAATGGGTCCATTTTGCACATCAATGACCACGGTCATGGCCACCACCATGGTCATGTCCCTTGAAGACCACCTCTCCCATGGCACACCCCACACCCGTGGTGAACTGAAGACATAAGAGTTGCCTCGCTCGTGGCCTCCTCCTCCAACACGGCCGTGGTAACCCACACAGCCGTGGTACCCCCTACCCACCACGACTATGGAACCCCGTCACAGCTGTGGCCACCATACATACTTATCATTTCCACTCCACTTCCCACCTCAGTCGTTCCATAGCCCACGGCCGTGCCATGCAACCCCTACCACGGTCGTGGCACCTCAACATGGTCGTGGTGACCACCTAACCCTACCCATTTTCACAATTGTTTTTCCTACATTGCCCCTACTTACCCTAGTGCTTTCCTACCACCTAATATAGAGAGGTGATGGCCACAGAATGAAGGTTACACTCCCCCAGCTTCCATTACTCCTCCTCACCCTCTTCTTGAGCATTCATTACATTCCCCTTGCATTTATGCTCTCCATCCACCATTTCCACCTCATTTTCACCATAGAAACCTAGTTTTCTAGGTTTTCAACCATGACCCCCTCCATTTTCATGCCCATCACCCACCTTGGAGAAAGGAAGTCACCCTATAATAGCTAGAAGGTGAATAAGGAGGATCTACTTTGAGCTCCATGGAGTTATATCCCCTTATTCTCATTTCTTTTGCCTTTTCTTTGATTATGTCTAGCTAAGCCCCTAGTGGTGGGTTGTTTGGGGTTAAAATGTAACTTTGATACCATTTTGGGGGAGAATAATTTGCAATGAACATAAATTCATTCTATGATGATTGCCTTTGATTCTATCTCATTTCCCATTATCTTGCATGTGGTTTTTGCTCTTAAACATAAATTGCTTGCTTTGTGATGTTTGATGACACTTAGCTTCTAGGAGGAATTGGAATGTATGTAGCAATCTTAGGAATAGCTCCTAGGTCCAATTAGTGGATCCCTATCTATCCCCCTTTGTTCCTACATACATATCACTCCTTCTACAAGTGAGTGTGAGATCCAAGTAGCTAGTGTAAGTGTGATTATTGCAATTGCCTAGAGCTTTATAAAGGTTAGATGGCTAGTAGCATGAGGTGAAAAACCCTCATCTCTACTCCCATTCCTACCCTTGGATCTCAATTTCCCTAATACCACTTACCCTAGAAACCTAGACTTGACAAGTCCTACTAGAATTACACCTAACCCTAGTTCTCCAACTAGTAGTATAGGGTAGCACTTGCCTTGTTGTTTGGTTTGGTAATCTAGATTGAATTGTGATAATTGCATGCCATGTTGACACCCCCTAACTAATATCAAATCACATTCCCAAACGGCCCACCTACCTAATCCATTTCTTGAAACCCACCTTAGCCTTCTTTCTTGTTAATGCTAGTGTAGCTTAATTGCCTTTGCTCATTCTAGTCAATGGCTTAGTCTTTCTAGTTAGGGTTAACTTAGATTCTTGCTTGCTTTAGTGTTTAGCTTAGTTTTTAGTTGCTAATTGCCTTGCTAGAGTAGTGTAGATCACCTTGCTCTTGTTTAGTTGCTTGCTTAATCTAGTTTCTTAGACCTAACTTGCCTAGGATAATTTAGTTTTTGGTAATCTAGTTTTCATATTTCCTTTACTTGCTTGCTTGATTAGTGTAATCAAACCAAAACCCCTTTTAAACCCTTCAACCTTAGTCTCTGCTTTAGGAATGTAGCCAACACCAACTAGGCTCTAGTGCCCCCTATATCCCTGTGGTTTGACCCCCTTTGCTTGCCTGTCATCTATGCTATAACATGACCCAGTGCGCTTGTGGGAATATATTTTAGTGTTGTGAGTGAACCTAGTTTGGGGAACATTATAAATTTGAAAGACTATGCGTGCCTACAAAACTGCACCAACTACATCCATTATAGTGATACCATATGTAGAAAAGTTAACCAAGTTTTGGACGCAGCTTATGCCTTGTGCTGGGAGTATGTTGTGCTACCTACCACATCCACAACAACACACTTTTGCATATTGGGCAACCCAAGGTTCTACTTGTATTTGAAGGTATTAATATACATGACATATCATATAAACTCCATATGATTATTTTGTTATTTGAATTTGGTACTATGTTATTTTTTAGGATGGCATTGGGGCAATTCATGGGGCAGACATTCCTATTTTGGTGAGTAGGGAAAAGTAGAATCGTTACCAAATAGGAAAGGCTTTGTCTCATCAAATGGCATGGTTGATGTAGACTTCAAGATGAAGTTTACGAACGTTCGAGGACTTGTCGACCAAGGGACTGTCTGGAGAAAGTGTGTATAACATTCTAATCCAACTCCCAACTACCGTCTCCTGTGTCTAATGGCTACCCGGGTCATTCTCGGTCGAGGAATTTGTCGACCGAGACTGTCTCGGTCGAGAAGTTTGTCAACCGAGAATGACTCTGTTTCAATGTTTTAAACTATGTACTAAGTGTGTGTATCAGTGTGCAGTTGTGACACTATTGTAGGGGATGACCTATCTAAGTGTTGTGATTGGCTAGGGAAGATCTAAACGCTTGATTTACATGATATCTAAGTACTTGTACATTATATATTTGTACAAGTTTTTACATTTGATTACAATCATGAATTAAAGCATTTTGAGCATATAGATCTTCCAAGTTGTGTCATCCACCTAGTTCCTGCAACACTCAAGTAGAACGTTAGATCCACAAGAGTGAAATGTTTGTCATCATCAAAACAAAGGGATTATAATAATGTCCAATTTAGCCAACAAGAATAACTCCGGTTAGAAGTCAAGCTCCGTCCTTGCTTGCTGCACTTTCTTCAGATTTCTTCACTCCCAAGTGGATAGAAGAGGAAGAAGAAGATCCTTGCTGCAAATAGTGAATAAGAAAGAAGAAGAAGAGGTTTCTCTCTCGAGTAACCACCTCCTATATCCCTTAATCTCCTCCAACTTCTACTGGACTCCCTCCTGTCGAGTTGCCCTCCAAAAGGTCTGTCCTAAGCCGTCATAATTGTCCCAAGTCATTCCCATTCGTATATATGAGAGTTAAGAAATTGTTAATTGAGTTTGGGTCAAAAATATACTTTACACGACATGTGGGTAAGTTCACACGATGTGTGGGAAGTTATAACTTAGTAGAACACCCAATTTTTAGGTCTTACGGCGTGTAAATTGGCCACACGACATAACCCAAAGTGCCTGTAACTTGATTGGAATTCTATTGTACATTGACATGGTGTGTCAAATAAAAACACAGTGTGTCCCATGTTGACACAACATGTTTATAAATGACACGGCGTGTCAATGGCTGTTCTGGGCTACTGTGTATTATGCTCATAACTTACGATGTGTAGGTCAGTTTTACACGCTGTAAAAAGTGCTATTTGTGCAGTTTCGAACCCCAAATCATGTAGATATGTGAGGAGTGATCCAATAAGTGATAATATGATTTATTCCTCATCATTTCATTGCAAAGTGTATTACCTACAATCGAAACAATGAGATAAGTAAGAATAGCTAAAAATATAGAATCTAGCATGAATGAGAGTGATAATTGAGTCAAAACAACATGGATATGCAACCAAACATGGTCTAAAAGATGATATGATTTGTGCACATCATTAGGTTTTAGTAATCATTGTTCTTATGTGTACCTCATATGATTCTCAATCAACCTTTCATCATATCATGAATTGTCATGAGTCACTTCTAGGGTAAACATCTCACTTACAGGGTGGTTATGTTAGGCAAGGGTTCTAATTAGGGAGACAAAATTGAAATAGTAAAAAATCTGATCACTCTGGCTATGATACCATCTTGTAAGGAGTGGGACCCGAAGGGGATCCATTCCCTACTTAATTTGAGGAATAAACCTACAACACCTTGGCCTACTACCCAAGTCTCTAGTAGAGTTTTAAGAATGATGACTGGCCCCACAGACCACCACTAGGCTTAACTACATGCTTTGTCCTTACTCACACACATGCCAAGATAACCTCTCAACTGGTCACCCATCCTAGTACTACTCTAAGTTGAGCACACTTAAGCATTGAGTTATTTAGTGATGGGCTCCCTAAAAAGGATGTGCACCTTGGTGATATAAAATATCCAATCATTGCTTTTAAGATCATGTTATCCGAGGCCTCAAGACATGAGACATTACAAACTCCCCCACTTAGACTCTTGACATCCTTATTAAGGCTCAACTATAAAGCCTCATAATTTTGCCCCATTTTAGTGCAGACCCAAAATGTCCCACGAACATCCAACTCTCGATCATGGAATACTAATTTAAGGGTGGATACATCACCATAGAATACCCTTTACAATTTGCCTTGGAAACACGGCTCCAGACTGGCATGCCACATGCCCATGCGGGCCCCACCTACTAGAGGGTTTATGGATCTGATACCATTTGTAACACCTGGGCCCACTTCTGAAGGCTCTAGTAGAGTTTCAAGAATGATGACTGGCCCCATAGACCACCACTAACCCTAACTGTGTGCTTTGTCCTTACTCACACATAGTCTAGGATAAACTTCCCAACTGGTCATCAATCCTAGTACTACTCTAGGTTGAGCACACTTAACCATAGAGTTATTTCATGATGGGCTCCCTGAAAAGAAGGTGCACCTTGGTGGTATGGGTAGTCCAATCATTCCTTTTTAGACCATGTTATTCGAGGCCTCAAGACTTGGGACATTAAAAAACCCATCTATTCCCAACACAAACAAAAGGTATGTTAGAATTGGTGTAAATGTTTCATTTCTCAAATGATGATACATAAAATAGCTAAACTATAACAGCAAAATAAAAAATCATGACTATATTCAATTTTAAAGTTTACATAATGATCTTCCAATAAAGGGTCTTACATGAAAGTTACAACATAAGGATCTAAGTATAAGGACATCTTGATATTTCAAGTTTATCTCCCTAAGAGCTCCACCTAGTAGGTCCATGTCACCAGGTTCAGTCTTCCAAGTCCTACACCTGGGGTTGGAAGCATACCCCAGAAGAGAAGATAAAATGGATTTATTAACATATAATCTGGTATGAGCATATTAATATAGGATTGAGAAACAAAAGGGATAAGGGACATCAAAATAACAAGGCTTCACATAGAAGAGGAAAAGTACCATCCAAGTGGGTATCAAAAGAATATGAATTTCAAATAAAATGATAATAAAGAATAAGAGATTTCTTGCCTTAAAACAATTCCACAATAATAATAAAACAAATCATAGAAGTTCATGTAAACAAACATAGACTAAGGTTGCTTTAAGCAGGGCTTAGACACCATAGGATCTCAGTCTAAAAGTATTAGGTAGAATATGCACAACCTGGGTGGAATATGCACACTCTTTTAGGTAAATATGAGTACAATACACGCACTCATGATGGAATACACACGTCGAAAACTATAGTTGTACAAATGTACCACTACAAGAAGTAAAATTAGTCTAAAACATGTGAAATGTAGAGGCAAGAATAAGTTCAGTCAATTTGAAATAATAGGATGAGAACATACAAGAATTATAATGTGGGGTCTGAGGACTCCTAAACCAATATTCAACAATCTCTGTAAATTAGATGCATAAAAGTACAAATTTATTTCAATATCTCAAATTAGGGTTCCACAAGAAATGACAAGAAAATGATACAGATAATAGTCCAATGATCACAAGATCAAAATAAACATAGAAACTTTCACATGAAATAAATTCTCAGAAGAGAGAAAAATGGTATAGGGTAATTTATCAAGACAGAGAGAGGGGAAATAGGTATTTTCTAAATAAGAATAATAGGGAATGCAACATACCTAACTTGAAGTCTACATATGTCCAAGGTTAGACCCTAATTCCATCTCAGTCCACAAGCAACCTATTAAAGGCATACATGAGATTAGGGCTAGGTTTAACTTAATTAGATAAACTGCAAAATGGAATTTTTACTATTAATGAATTAGGTTATCAACACCAAACCATCTTGTATATTATATTTTTTGAGTTCATAGTATATTTTATTTTATTTTTATGACTTATAGGTTAATCGTCATGAATTTTTATAAATTTTAACCAATTTGACAAATCCATAAAAATCACATATTTATTAGATTATATTTAGGTGACAAAACCAAATCACTAGATATAGAATAACTTTTTGATTTTAAAACATATATTATTTTATTTATTTTGAGCTATAAATAAATTATAATGAATTTTAGAACTATTGACCAATCAGAAAATTCGGAAAAACCACATATATATCACTATCCATTTTAAAAGCCCATCATAGATGGACCAATAAGGCTTGACCAACTGTCCTGGCCCACATCAAGCCTGGTAAATAGTTTAGCAAGACAAGATTCAATAGAGATAGAGAAAAGAAGAAAATGCCCCTCAACCAGAGTGGAGAAGAGGAAGGAAACCATGGGCATAAATGAGACACTACCATAGGCTTTGTTCCTCCTTGGATAGTGAGATACCATCGACGCAAAAACTAGTACCAAAAATCATAGAACCCAAACCACCATAGTACTCACTCAAACCAAGTCAAACTCGAGTTTTCAAGGGTCTTCCAATCTCGGAGTCCCTTTATATGGGTTCCGAGGTAGTCAAAATAACCCAGATCTATTTATACCAATACCATCTAGGAGAAGATTTGAACAAACTAGTAAAGAATCACCCACAGAGAGCATCAACATCATCCTTGACTTTGTTAAGTCCAACCAAAGCTAGACATGATAAACCCAAAAAAAGGAAGCAGAATGGAACCTCCACCTTGGGCTTTAAAACATACATGACAGGGGAGAAAGATGGAGTTTACTGATTACCTCAAGTTTAGGGAAAAACTAAAAGTAGATGAACTTTAGCCGATCAATCCAGACTCTGTGGGGGAGGGGGTATTTCTGAGTCAGAGAGAGTGGCAAGATGGCCAATCCATGTTGCACTGGTACGTAAGAGCTCCTTGAGTTGGGTATAAAAATTTGTCAAGTTGTAGGAGGAAAGGATATGTCGGGAAGCTGCATGATGATTCCAGGAAGGTGCCCAAGCAAGGAATTTGGTGTTGGTGAATAGATTAGTTACGAACAAGTTGTGATGGTAGGAAAGGAAAAAGGAGTTGTAGGCTATGATACAAGGCACTTGTGACACAATTGGTGCTGGAGGAGGGACACAAGAGGTTTAGCGATAGTTTTTGGGTAGGTTTATAGGAGTATTACACAAACTATATAGCTCTTGGAGTCTGGCTAGTTCAGGGCGTTGGCATCCTAATTGAGTGTTTCTATTATAGAGCATGAAACCTAGATAAAGTAGAGGTGAACTAGTTTGGTAGACCACAAGGAAAGTGATGGAGAATAAATTGAGGAAAAAGATGTAGAGATGTGGGAGAGAGAGATTGAGAGAGAGAAGTTACTACACTGAAGAAAATAAGGAAGGTGGGGGGGAGGAAGAATGCAATGCACACATCGTCAGATTGAGAATGGACGAATAGAAACAAAATCGAAATAGTAAAATAGCAAAATGTAAGTGTGACATATGAAATAACTAGAACCTTTAGAAAAGATAATAATCGACTTAATAATTTGGGTATTTAAGATATGAAAAAAATACATTTTATTTCCTATGCTTAATTGAAGTTCAAATAAAGTGAAATTTGACAACTAGTCTAAATAATACATGCATAGACCAAATATATAATTATTTTCTTCCTTTGAATACATCAAATATGTTATTTAATATGTTGGAGTTTAACTTACATTTTCTATCCTTAATAAAATTAAGGCATTTGGAATCATTTTTTATGTGAAACTCAACCCTTAAACCAAATAAGAAATGAGGATTCTAAATTTGAGGCGTGTTTCCATTTTTAAGGCACTAAATAATGAACTTAATTTTTGTACTTATCTCACATTTTCTTTTCTAAAAGAAATTAGGATAGTTATTATAATTATTCAAATAAGATGAAACTTGGTATCCAAGGTATTTGGGACCCAAGGAACATGCTTTTTCCATTATATTTCACTTTTGAGATTTTCTTTTTTAGTTAAGGAACCATTAGGATTTTTTGGCTCATTACCAATATATTTTTCAAAATATTATACCTTTATTATCAACATTCACTCAATTGAGTCCTATTATCTTCAATTTGTTTCCAAAAGGTTTTCCTTATATAGTTATGCACATAAATCCATATTTTTCTTATTTAACATATTTAGTCCATTAAACCAATATTTATTTTAGATGATAACACATTATTTATATTTATGGTCATGGGAACAACAATTGTTATCTCAAAGCACATAATATCTCTTACTAAAAATATATTAGCCATTATTTTCATTTTAGTTAGCAAAAGGAACATATGTGACATATTTCATGAATTCATTTACATGTTTAACACACATATAAGTTGTTATGTTAATATGAGTGTATTGTGATATAAGATGTTGATTATATAATCTAATGTATATCTTTTTGACCTAAACATGTTAGGGTGAGTTATTCATGTTGAATGCATTATCTATATACATCTCCTTATCCTTGTTTGGTCAAACCTAAGGAATCAAACATCTAATATGCTAATCATGTTAATAAGATTTCTAGATTCAAGATGCTAGTGTAGCCTCTTCCATCCTAGGGCATTATTACCCAACTCCATCCACTTGAGAGATCTTGGTTTTGGTTTGAGTTTTCTATCCATATAGGATCTGAAAGAAGGCTTGGACCCCTTCCTATGGTCCACACAAAGCTTCTTATACATTCCCCTAGAATAATAATGGTATGTGTTTCCCCTTTTACCTTGGTTCTTACTATTTTGAGCTAGTCCACAATGTTTTTGCTTAGCATTTGGCCCAAGGGTCTCAATCTTATCACATGTACCTTCTGTGGAACTTTCCAAACTTGATTGATGTTTTAATCCAAGTCTCTTTAGCCCTTGTTCACTTTGTGAGTCGTCCTTTCTTTTGCTTTCATGTTAGGGAACCAATTAGGAGCTCCATAACACATCTTGCCTTGAGGCTGGTTTCATTGATTTTGGGTTGATTCCATGAACACGATGACACAATTTTATTTTGTAGTTTATCTCTATGATTGGATGTTGATTCAGATCTTGAGCCTACAAGTCACTGCTTGAGCTATTTTTAAGAAAGAACATTTCCGTGGTGGTTTTCCCAAGTTAGACCTTATTCATTATTTTCCTTTTGTTTTAAATCCTGAGGGCATATTGGCCTATTCACCTAAGCTAGATGCAGAACTCTTGGGAGGTTGGTTTTACGGTTATGCCATGTCACACACAATGGAGCAAAACTATATAAAAGGGTATATTTGTCTTTTGGTTTTCACTTTCTGATTTAATTTCAGTAAATTGAATTATCTCAAATACTCTTATAAACTAATATGCAAGTCATATATATATATATATATATATATATATATATATATATATATTCTTAGCAATCGTGGTTTTTGTTTCTCTACATGCTAATATGATTTTCATCAACTAATTTTAATATTGTTGATATGTGATTCTTGAGAATCTCTATAAGTTGCAAAAAGAAGTGGTTGTTACCTTGTGCTAGCTTGAGATGTATTTTCCGCCTTCATTTTTTGATATCATGGTACATCTTGTTATCCATTTCACTAGGAAAATGAAAATGTCAGGACCAGTTTTCTTGCCTTGGACGTATCATTTTGAATGGTACATGAGTGTTTTGAAAGATGATGTTTGAAACTGTTATTATCCTAAAGGGAATATTATTGAGGGTTATGTGGCTAGGGAGGTTATGTAATTTTGCTGTGACTTTTTGAGTTGTAATGAAGATCTTGTAAATGATAAGAATATTGAGGACTATTTCGGCAAAGGACTTTAGGAGGACGAGTGGAAGTAATCATACATGAGTTTTGGGAACAAGCACACTTGTATATTTTACACAACATCGATGAAGTGAGTATTTATATCACCAAACATACCAATTTCATCAAGACAAAATACCCTTGAGAAAATTCAATGTGACTTGCTAGAGAGAATAATAAGACATTTATTAAGTTGGTTGAAGATAAAGTCTTGCGTCAACTATCTCAACACCAAATAATGTTGCTGAAAATTTCAAATGCCTCATCTTTAAACCAAAAATGAATGTTATGTCTTATGAAGGGTTTGACATAAATAGATTTTTACATTACAAAAAACATCAAGATGATAAGAATGTCATCCAAAACAGTGGGGTCACCCTTCTAGCGTCTTCATTGTATTTTATAGAGTTAAGGATAAGAGTCCACACAAAGATAAAATGTCATATTACGGTTGTTGGTATGTATGCCCAGAGAGCCAATCATATGATGATTGGAATGTGGCATTAGATACCTGATTTGATAATAATAAAGGTAATTTCGTCTGTTATGTTTGTCTCAACATGAGATGATGGAACATACATAGTAGATGTATAAAGAATGATGTTACTTGATGACATATCTCTTCAAGTATGTGACTTGAACAATGAGATCATATATGATAATAGCACATACATTCTTGTTATGTCCCTAGTCAGATATTATTGTGGAAGCAAAATAGACAACAATAATACAAAAGACTAGGGTGTGTGTTACTGATGACAGAGTCTGATTAGTCATGATATGTGATATCAAGTCAAGCAGACATGTACATGTTAGAGAACAATGTACCGAACAAACCCACCATGAGAGTGATATAAGGAGACCATGGAATGGTAGTTAGAATCATATCTAATAGTGATAGTGGTGATTTTGGTTCTTAGACCTGAAGTCACTACATTCATCACTTGTCATTCATGTACTTTGACATCATCCAACATGATCCTGAATAAGGGTTGCCATAACAGTGATGATTGGGTGCATTTTTACATATGGGGATACACTATGAGTGATGTAGATGGGATTAATCCCTCCTACATGAGAATGATATCCATGGTCTATTGAAAAGCGAGATTGAGAAATGTATGGCCATACTCATGTGACTCAATATGTGATATGTGAGCTCACGTGCATATCAAATAGTTTTCTCTAGTTCAAGGAACATGCATTGAACGTTGAGAGGATGGTACTTCCATGCCTCAAGTTCAATCCAGATATCAGAGACAAAGGAACTATATGATCATGGTAACACTAACCACCGGTTGTAGGTTGAATTTGTTCTCCAACATACCAAATTACTTAGGTAGAAATGATGTGTTGCTAGATGCCACTCTTTGCTTTTGATGTTGTAAGCTAGTCATGAACATTCACTACCAATGTAATTTTGGACCTATGGGGTCACACACATAGGATACACTTGGATTAAAGGAATATATTCATGAATGATGTTAAGATTGATTATTAAGGTGTTTAGGTATTCAATTAAACAACTAAGGTTCAAAATTGACCGAGTGGGCTTTGAACTGATCGGTTCAAGTGCAATCAAAAATGCCTGATCTATGGCTGAACCATGTAGTGAAACGACTGGTTCACATAGTGAACCAACCGGTTCATAGGTTCCAACCAAATGTTTGATGATGTGAACCGACTGGTTCATCATTTGGGTTGCCCAGTTCAATGGTCAATTTGATTTAGATCAAGGATTGGTGATGACGTCATGTTGTGCATTACTTGTGCATTGAATACCAATGTAATTTAGAATAGGAAACTACATGAACTTATTGGTTTGCACAATAACTAGCCGTCTAGGCATGCGAACCGATTGTTTCACCATGCACAGGTTCTAGAAAATTTGTGAATATGTCAATTTCAACTCCCACACTAACTGGGAACCCTGACCCTGGCCTCTCCTATAAATATAGGGCTACTGGGGGCTTCTCAGAATGCAATAGTTTCTTGGACAATTGTTGTCCTCTCTATTTGTGGTAAATGATAGAGAGTCTGAGCAAGTCTTACCCAATAAAGGGAGGGATAGCAAGGGAGAGACAATTGTGGGAGATGATATAAACTATAGTAGGTTGATAATTGAAATGGACAACTCCTTCTCGTTGGATCTGGTAGCACAATATGGAGTTCCCTGTGGTCTGTATGGACTGCTCTAGAGGCGGGGGCCTATTGTCTGTCGCTAGGAGGACACTGTCAACCATTGTTCATGATGCTGCACCAGGAGGCCAGTGGAGACGACTGTTGGAGTGTTATTACTGAAGGAGTTAGCTGCTACCTGAAGAAGAAGCACAATGCTACTACAAGGGTAATGTTACTAGAGTTACCCCAAGACTAGGTATAACCTTGCAACCTTTCCTTCCTATATATATTGTTGTTAATGTGATCTTTCTTTCTACTAGAATCTTGCTTTAATTTTTTCTTTCCACTGCCTTATATGTTACCCCGATTTCCCTACAGTGGTATCAAATCCACATGAATTTATGGTGTACCTAAATTTAAATCGATATGATCAGATTTATTTTTATTGCATACAATGAAAATATTAAACTAGTTAATGTGCATATCTAATTAATTACCACATACACTCCACAAATATATATATATATATGTATATGTATATGTATATGTATGTGTATATATATGTATGTATATATATATATATATATATATATATATATACATATATATACATATATATACATACATATATATACATACATACATATATATACATACATACATATATATACATACATATATATATACATATATATATATATATATATATATATATATATATATATATGCAATTAACACACGTTGCCCTTAAATCGGTTTTGATGGTGGATGTTTAGCATGATTATGGCCAATAACTCTAGATCTATGTGTGCATTTTTGTGGTTGTTTATTCCTATTTATATATTGGTTTATATACCGATTCTCTCTCTCCTTTCCAAATGTAAATTAATTATCTTCTTCCGATTCCCTTATACAATGTAATAAAATATAGGATATTTTTAATTTATGTTTTGTCATGAGAAGACATTCTGCACCAGACGAACCGACCGATTTGTGAGATGAACCGATCGACAGGAGGACCGAGGAGAACAAATCACATGAGGATGAACTGATTGGCTGGTGGGCTAACTAATCGACTGGAGGTGTCCATATGTTGCTTGGACATGAGAACCAGAAGACCATTTTAAGAACTCAACCGAGCGACCAGGAGGCGAGCCAACCGGCTCAAGAGTTGAACCGATCAACTAAGATTGGTTTGAGCACATATCTTCATCAAAAACTAGTTGCATATGATGTGGGCCCTAGGTGGTGTAATTCCTTATGCCTTCAAGGAATTACAATAGTATGTCTATAACCATCACTTGTGTGTTTTAATTGTTGCATGTTCTCATTTGTGGTTATAACATGTACATTATGCATACTAAGTATGTGGTGATAGGATTTGTATTTGTATTTATATATAAATCCCTCAATATAGTATTAAGTCTTAGATGCTTTGCATAACCATCACATATGAAAATCTTGATCGACTAAGTGTGGGCACTGCAAGGGTGGTGCGTTGTCTATCTCATGGAAGTGTGATGGTAATAATGTGGGCCCACCAAGCGAGATGTATTATTATTGTGTTAACTTTTGGGTTAGGCTTAACTGTATGTACTTAATGAGATTAAGTACCAGAGGCATGCGGATGACTATGCCAAAGAGTTGCACATATTATCTATCCAAGAATTGCATGAGATGCAATTAGCAAAAGTTGCCTACCTTAATAGTTGAATTGTTTTAGATATTGGCTCACGAGAAGATTGTACGTTGCAATCTTACAAATTGATCTATGAGGGTTATCAATTTGAACAAAATAGTGGGAGCAGTAATTATTTAAAGGCCTAATTAATATCGTTAACTTATCAAATCAAACAAATAAAAAATGTTTTTAAAAGTTTCAATATTTCTTTGAAGAATCTAATGTCAAACACAAACACGTTCACATTGCGAATAGTCTTTGAGAAAGGACAAAATAGGATAAAGTTCCACAACTGGTTAAGGACTTTGAGTAATGTTCTCATCAAGGAGAAAAATTGCTATGTCCTTGAAAGACTAGAGCTAGAGGAACCCGCTACAAATCCGCCTAACAGTGAAATGGTATCTTACTTGAAGCATGGCAATGATGCCATAGACATTCAATACCTTATGCTATGTTGTTTGAACTATGAGTTGTATGAATGACATGAAAACATGGAAATTCTTGAGATGGTAACACATCTTAAGAATAATGTAAATCAAGAAAGGTATAATGCCTTCAAGGTGTTGTTTGAGTGCAAATTGACAAAGGGGGATCCAGTGGAGACCCATGTGCTCAATGTGATTGGGCATGTGGAACATCTAAAGTTACTAGGTTTTCTTTTAGGTCAAGAACTGACCACATATATCAATCTACAAATCGTTGTAACCAGTTTATCAAGTGTTACTACTTGAGTAATTTGGCTAAACCATTGTCAGAACTACTTTGCATGTTGATGCCAAAGAAAGAATGAAGAAAGAAAAATCTGGGGTGATGATCAGTAGAAGTGAGTCTAAGGGCAAAGGCAAGGCCAAGAAGGAGTTATGAGGCTAAGATAATGTCCAAGTCTTCAATACTCAAGATAAGGAGAAGGGCAAGGGAAAAAAGAATATGACTTTTCACTTAAAGGAACATAGGAAGAAGAAAGAGATAGAGATCTCTACTTCATAAGAAGTAAGCTAACACTGTACGAAGCAAGGGTTTCTTCCACTACAGTTGGAATCTTTCATTCATGGACATGTAATAGAATTGGTGAATTACTATTATATACATGCTATTGGTGAAAACATCATGTAACTTATTTGGACAAGAATTGATGTTTCATTTCAAAAGGCAAGACCTTGTATGGAAATGCCCTATGTCTCACAATCTATACTCAAAGTTGTAGAGACAAATGTGTATGATACATATATTGAATGACTTGATGACTCAAACAATGAATAACTACAACATTGTCTTCTAGAGCACATAAATGAGATATGCATTTCTAAAATCTATATGATGGTTATTTAGACTCTTTTGGTTATTGAACCAATAGAGACATGCAAGTCTTATTTATTGGGTAAGATGACAAAAGAATCTTTTCTAGATGTAGTGGGAGAGCGATTATTCTATTAAGGATTATAAATACTGATGTATATAGACCTTTTAGAATAAATTCTAAAGGTAGTTGTGCGTATCTCATTATATATTTACTGATGTTATCTGTAGATATGTAAATTTGTATTTAATGAAATACAAGTATGAATCTATTGAAGTGTTCAAGGAGATCATGAATGAAGTACATAATAGACTTGATAAAAGTATTAAGATAATTTGATGTAATCGATGTTCAAATATTTTAACCAAGAGTTTGATAACCTTTAGGAGGAAATGATAATGTATAATGAGAACTACACCTGAAACACAATGATAGTATATCATGCGAGTGTATCACAAAGAAGGAATCACACATGTTCCTTATGGTGCAATTATCAATATGATCTAGCTAATCTTCAATTTTCTTTTGGACACATGCTTCACACTAAAATAATGTACCATCTAAAATGGTTCAAAAGACACCATATGAGATATGGCTTGGGAGGTGTCCCCATATGTCTTTTATGGCGATTAGGATTAGAAGCTTATGTAAGAAAATGGTTTCTTAAAATCTTTGCCCACAAATCACATAAATGTTATTTTGTTGAAATACTACTTTTATCCCATCCAACAACAAATATGTTTGTTCCCAGGATGGCTGTATTCTTGAAGAGGAACTTAGTTCCAAAGGAATCAGTGGGAGTAAAAGTAGAACTCAAAATGTTCAAGATAAATAAGAAGACAATGAACCTAAAGAGGTATAGTACGAGAAAAGAACATCATAAGTTGTTGTGGAATCTCAAGTTCCTTATGTAAGACAAAACATCATAGATCTAGTAGGACATGCCTTGAGCTTCAAAGATTATGATATCTTCAAGAAGGCGGTGGGTTGGTTACATATGATGAGTCAACTACCTATCTGGAAGCTATTAAGGAACCAGGATATGAGAAATGACTTGAGGCCATCAAATCCAAGATTGAGTCCATGTACTCCAACAAGGTATGACCTTGATGGATCCACCTGAAGGGGTAAAACCCATAAGGTGCATTTGGGTCTTTGAGAGAAGACCAAAATGGAAGGGTAGTTTGGTTGTAAAGAGTTTCAAACTATTTCAAGGTGTTGAACATGATGAAGTCGTTTACCAGTTACTATGGTTAAATCCTCATGATCATGCTTGTAGTTGGAGATTATTATGACTAATGATATTTGGCATATGGATTTAAAATTGCATTCCTTAACTAAAATAATTATAAGGATGTGTACGTGACACAACCTAAAGGTTTTATAAATCCAATAACACAAATAAAGTATGTAAGCTACAAAGGTCAATTTGTGGATTGAAGAACACATCTCAAAGATGGAATATTCTATTTAAGAAGATAGTCAAATTGTTTGTCTTAAGTTAGAGTGAAGATGGAGTCTGTGATTTAGTGGGAGCATATTCACATTCACATTATGATGGGAATAATGTCCTTATCCTGTAAATGCTAAAACCTAGCAAGGAAGCACCTTCTCTATAAAGGGTTTAGGAGCAGTATCCAAAATCATAGGAATTAATATCGATAGAGATAGATATGGAAATCATCTTGACCTAAGAAAGGGAACATACATTGGCAAGATGTTGAAGGGTCCATCATGTAAGAAAACTCCCCATGTTCCATGGAGCTTGTCTCTCAGGAGCCTAGCATCCCAGTAATTATGGAGAATAGGAACACATAATAGATGCCATATGCATTCATGATTGGATCTATATTGAATGCAATGTTATGTACTTATCTTGTTAGCTTGTATATATTGGACATGATGAGAGAATATCCAATTATCTCATATGTATTAACCATGAGGAGAGGATATATATACCTATATAGCAATCTCATATGTATTGGACATGATGAGAGGGTATACGTCAGATGCTAGTGAGAGTTATTAGACTACCATAAAGTACATCCTTTCATACTTGATAAGCACTAAAAGGACCGGTTCCTTGGTCATGGTGATAAGGAACAATTGGGTGTAATGGGTACACATATGCAAGCTTCCAAAATGGCAAATAAAAATAATGATCGCAATCTATGTTTATGTTTGACCTTAAATGAGAATTGTATATCTACAGAAGAAGTGGAGTATCTCTGTGTTATGAGAACAACAAAGAATATTGTATGGATCAACAAGTTCATATGGGTGAACTTGTGTGAAGTTCCAACCATTGATGACATAGTAGAACTATTGTGACAACAATGGAGCTACTGAATAGACTGGGAATCTCATATAGGATACTACGACACTTCCTTATCATACGAGTAGTCATACAACAAGGAGATGCTAAACTTGCAGTATACCAACTTAAAGCAAATGTTGCTAAACCCCTATAAAAGCACTTGTGTAGTAGAAACATGATGGACATGTTAAAGATCAATTGGAATAAGATTCGTGAGTGATTGTCTCTAAGTGCAAGTGGGAGTTTGTTGGTATGTATGCCCCAAGAGCCAATCATATGATGATTGGAATGTGGCATTATATATTCAATTTGATAATAATAAAGGTAATTCCATCTTTTATGTTTGTCTCAGCATGAGATGATAACACATGCATAGTATATGTCTAAAGAATGATGTTACTAGATGATGTATCTCTTCAAGTATGTCACTTGAACAATGAGATAATACGTATGATAAGAGTACATCCATTCTTGTTATGTCCCTGGTCAAATATTACTGTGGAAGCAAAATAGACAACAACAATACAAATGACTAGAGTTTGTGTTGACTGATGACAGAGTCTCATTAGTCATGATATGTGATATCAAGTCAAGGACACATGTACATGTTAGAGACCAATGCATAAGATAGATCCACCATGAGAGTGATACATGGAGACCATGGCATGGTAGTCAAAATCATCTATCATAGTGATAGTGGTGATTATGGTTCTTAGACTCAAAGTCATTACATTCATCACATTTTGTTCATGTACTTTGACATCATCCAACGTGATCCTGAATAAGGGTTGCCATAACGGTGATGATTGGGTACATTGTGACACATGGGGATAGAGTGTGAGTGATGTAGATGGGATTTGTCCCTCCTATAGGATATTGATATCCATGGCCTCTTGATAAGAGAGACGGATACATGTATGACCATATTCATGTGACTTAATATGCGATATGTGAGCTCACGTGCATCTCAGACAGTCTACTCTATTTCAAGGAACATGGATTGAACATTGAGAGGATGATGATTCCATGCCTTGAGTTCAATACAGATATCAGAGACAAAGGAACTACACAATCACGATAACATTAATCACAAATTGTAGGTTGATGTTGTTCTCCAATTTTCTAAATTACTTGGGAAGCAATGAGGTGTTGCTAGATGCCACTCTTTTCTTGTGATGATGTAAGTTAGTTATGAACATTCACTACCAATGTAATTCTGGACCTATAGGGTCACACACATAGGATACACTTGGATTGAAGGAGTATATTCATGAATGATGTTTAGATCAAAAACTAAAGGTGTTTAGGTATTCAATTAAACAACTAAGATTTAAAATTGAATGATTGGACTTTGAACTGACCGGTTCAAGTGTTGAACTGATTGGTTGGAGTGTCAGGTCAATTGGAATCAACATTGGCTAATCAATGGCTAAACCAAGGAGTGAAATGACCAGTCCACATAGTGAACTGATCGGTTCATAGGTGCCAACTGACTGTTTGATGGTGTGAACCGACTAGTTCATCATCTGGGTTGCCTGGTTCAATGGTCAATTCAATTGGATTAATGATTGGTGTTGATGCATGTTGTGCATTCATCGTACATTGAATACCAATGTGATTCAAAATAGGAAACGACATGAAAATACTAGTTCACACATGAACCTACCGGTTGGGCATGTAAACCGATTGGTTTTCCATGTGCATGTTCTAGAAAAATCATGAATTCATCCATTTCGACTCCCACACTAACTGGGAACCCTGACCCTAGCCTTTCCTATTAATAGAGAGGTACTGAGAGGTACTGGGGGCTTCTCAGAATACAATAGTTTCTCTAGAAATTGTTGTCCTCTCTAATTTTGGTAACCAATAGAGAGCCTGAACAAATCCTACCTGATAAAGGAGGGATAACAAGGGAGATACAATTGTGGGAGAGCTTATCAACTCTAGAGAGGTTGACGTTTAAAAGGGACAACTCCTTCCCATTGGATCTGGTAGCACAACATGGAGTTCCTAGTGGTTCCACATGGATTACTCTAGAGGTGGGAGACCATTGTCTGCCTCTATGAGGACACTCTCAACCACTATTCATGGTGCTGCACCAGGAGGTCAGTGGAGACCACTGTTCAAGTGTTGCTGCCAAAGAAGGAGCTAGTTGCTTACTGAAGAAGAAGCACAATACTACTACAAGAGTAATGTCACTGGACTTGCTTAGGACCAGGTATAACCTTGCTACTTTTCCTTCCTAGATACATTCTTGTTGACGCAATCTTGTTGTCCAGGGGAATTGGGCTTTAAATTTTTGTTTTCACTACCTTATCAGTGTCCTAAATTTCCCTAGAATGGTGTCATTTAAGACATATGGGAGTTTGACTACATAGATTTTAGAGTTCCAATCTTTAGGTGTAATTGGGTTGATAAACCAAAGGAATTGTAGTGGATGAATTGGGTTTCACATTAGTGAACTTTGAAAAGATTGACGAGAAGGGTGAACCATTCATGATGGCATCAAATGTGAAGCAAGCATTTTATATCAATGACCTACAAATAAAAAATGGTTGGTTGTTCTCCATAGTAAAAGGCAGTTCATTACATACCCTATAAACGAAGAAGAATACAATGAGAAGTATGATGATTCTAGTCCATTCTCAGTTGACTTGTCAACACCAAATGTTGAAGCTGACACTAACTTATATATGCATGGAGATTGAATAGAAGGCATGTTAATTGTTCCAAGATCCAATCAATATTAGAGGAACACTTTTATTTTTTTAATTTTAAATGTTAGATGTGCATTTTACATTCTTTATCACTTATATTTCATTGTTTGACTATTTTTTATATGACATTCTTTTAGATGGAGTCTGATCATGTATTGATTACCATGATAATGATTACTGTGTGGATGAGCACCATGCCAATGTGCTCCATGAGGATGACATTGGTGTAAGTTGTATTGTTTTATTACATAGATGTGCATTTTATAATGTCTATGTTGTTGTATTGTTCTATCACTTTGATAAGTTACATTTCTTTAGGACTTATATGTGTTTCTTATGAATTTTATCCGAAGAAGGGCTTCTCCAAGAAAGTGCTCCTATGAGATGAGAAGATGGGTGAGAATTTGTTGGAATCCCTCAACATAGAAGGAGAATTATCCATGCACCCCACCCCATTTTGACGGCACCAAAATCCTCTATTGGAGGATAATGATGCAGTTCTACCTTCAAGGTATGAACTACGACATGTGGAGAGTGGTTGCTTCTCCATACAAGGAACTAGAGGGAGACATGGCTACTTGGAATGAAGCTGCCACCAAGAAGGCTCAGCTCAATGCCAAGGCAATAAGCATCCTCTACTCAACCATCACTCCTATCGAATTCAACCGGATATCCACTTTGGACAAAAACCATAATGTATGCTAAATTTACATTGTGTTTGTATCTATATATAATTGGCAGTTGATATGAGAATATATATATATGCATGACATAGCACCCAAAGACCCCCCTACAACTCATCCTCCACCTCCTTCACGATCCATTCTATTACTGGTTGTCTTGTAAAAGACCTAATCGACTCGCTAGGTCTTAATTGCAATGGGTTGGCAATATGGATAGGAAACTTTGAAGAAGGGTATCCTATGATGGTCCATGTCAAGGAGGATGCTTCAAGTCAACCTCATGATAATACTATATTTTTAGAGATGTTTTTGAGATTTTTACTTATGCTTGGTTGAATACATCTATGATATAACTTTAGATATGGTATGATCTAATGGCTAAATAACTCATTTTTGTTGATCTATTTTCTTATATTAATGCATACATGATATACATTTTTCAACTGCTTACATAGGGTGTGTACATATTCACACTAACCCATGTGTCATTTCTATTCCATCATTTATTAACCGTGTACATGAAAACCATATATATGTTATTGAATACTTCTCTACTACATTTAAATATTTTGGTAATGCCAAAAAGAGCGTTATTATAGCTCCTTTTTTGTTGAGTAAGTTTCAGTTACTTTGCTTATAATTTTGACTTTAGTTTACATTTCATTGTGGATTTTGAGTTTTATTTTTTTTCTTTCTTTTCACTTAGGAATCATCATTGGTGTTGTTGGTTATTGTCCCCGAGACACTAAATATGTATTATCTAGATCCTAAGGGTGACAAAGTAGATAGTGGGGAACATGAAATAAAAAATGTATTATTCATGTGAGTACATTTTTATATACGTTAACATATATTAATACATAAAGAAAGGTGGATTGGAAAAAGAAAGCATTAAGTTGGAATATTGTTGAGGTAGTTTTTCTGACTCCAATGCATATTTATGCCAACTATGCATACTTTTATTCATTAACATTTTGTGCGGTGGTAAATCTATAGTGCCTTGACAAAACAATGGTTGGGCATGCTCATACTATGTGATCTAGTATATGGACATGACTACCAGACAGTTTCTCTAGACATCCATGGCATACAAAATGTAATTGATATATAGTCTTGATCATCTTAAGTAATTATTGTCATCTGAGAATATGAAAATATTAAATCAAACTCTTTAATTATGTCACTTTCTTTGCAATTGTTTAACATGGAAAAGCCCTATATGACAAGAGCTAGATTAGATATGAAAAAAATGGGCATAAGACTTCATTAAGGAAGTAAACTTTGAATTTGATTGGGAGAAAGTATGAGTTTTCTATTCTTTGATGCCATTATTTGTATATACATGTGATGCTTATGACTTCTTGCAACTTTAGATTTTATGTGAATGATGAATATATACATGTTTTTGAATGAATTTGAAGATGAATGAATACAATGAGAATTGTGTTTCTACATGTCATGAGAATGGAATTGGTGGATATGTGAATGATGTATATATACATGTGTGTGCATGAATGTGAAGATGAATGAATACTATGAGAATTGTATTTGTACATGTCATGAGAATGGAATTGGATAATCGACCTTGTATGTGGGTGGATTGTGTGTTTTCTATTGTAGGTTTTGTAGGTTTGTTGCCATGTTGTTAAGATGAACACAAGATGGCACCTACACTTCTAATGAACTATAGGTTCTGCAACTTACTGAACAACCGGAAAGTAGGTTTGTAGACCTACTATTTTAAAAAAAATATAACTATATCATTAGTTGTTACAACAAAACTGACATCATTGCTCTTAGTCATCGGTTCTTTTAATAAAACCCTAAAATGGTTGTGCTAGTTAGCATGGCGGTGCCACCAGATGTATTTTGGTGTCAGTTTGGGGTAGTAACCGACCACACACTTGGTTTGTGTCATCAGCTAGGGCAAAAAACTAGTGACACATAGATCTTTATTAGCTAAAAATGTGATCTAGTATGGAAGTACAACATTGGATGTTAAATCTAAACTGAAGAAACATATGCTTAACAATGTCAGTTTCATTAATCATAGCAACCGAAGCTGCATCTCCATCATTGATTACACATTCCCAAAATATCGACATTGTAGATGCTTGACTCTAGTATCACCCACTTATGTGTCAATAAAAAAGCTGACGTTAGAGAGCTATTTTAACCAATGACAGAGGTAGTATCTGTACAAGTGATGCATGTTCCTGATGTGCACATTTTATATAGAATTTTTACCCACTTTTTCACACTTTCAATCCACTTTGTATCTCATTTTTCATCTAATCATACTTGATTTCCCACCTTTTAGTTATTTTACTCATTCCATTTTTATGACCACAGGTACACGATTATGACAAGAAAATGGGGCCAATCCAACCAAAATCCGACCTTAGTTGGATTCCCTAGGAGATAGCATACTTCACAGAGATTTTCTTGAAGATTCTAAAGGGAACACAATGTGTGGTAATTACCACACCATGTATGAGTTTACAAAAGGTTTCCGCTTCCCCTGAAGAACAAAGAAACAATGTGTCCCTATGACCACATGTCGTGCCCAACCTTTCTAAAGACATCGCTGAGAGTTTTGTCAAATGACACGACGTGTGTTTAATATTACACACTTGTCCAAACCGATCGGATTCGACCTGAGACTTCACCAATCTTAGCTACACGACGTGTCTATTAGATAACACACTGTGTACTCCTCAAGCAAAGCATTTTACACGTCAGTTACTCATGGCGACCTGTCATGTGGTTCTCAAACATGATGTGTCCTGGTCGATTTCTACAATTTTGTAAAACTACTGTCCCTCATTTTAAATAGAAAAACTCACTTATGGGATGGTGATCTCTTGTCATTTGAACTACCTTTCGACCAAATAATAATCGAGAGAAAAGAAAGGGCAATTTTGGGGAGGAAGAAGTGGTTACTCGGGAGAGAACCTCCATTCTTTTCCATTCTTCTTCAAGGATTGCATGAGGAGCTTCTCCATCTCATTAAGGCCTCTTAGGAGAGAAGTTTGTTGGAGTGGAAGCACCAACAAGGGAGGGATTTTGTATCCGAGCCAAAGTTCTACTTTGTTCCTCCTCATGCCTTAAATTTCCCTTACCCCTTTCTTCTATTGTAACATCCCTGACCTGGGTTAAGGCCTAACCCTAGAAGTTTTTCTTAAGTAAGTCTTTAGATTTTTGTCTTTATCTTTGGAAAAGTAATTAAGACTAAAGGAGAGCTTATGTTTCAATTTTGGTCCTATTTGAATAATGTTGATGCAATATTTTCTTATTTTGGGCCAAAGTGCAATTTATCCAATTTAAGGGGTTACCTTGCAAATGTCACATGATAAATGTTCCTAAAGTGTTATAGCATCATAAGAATGAGAATGATTCTGAGGTATGGCTTCCACAAGCCTAACTTCCAAGAAGGAGCTTGTTTGAATAATGTTTGTGTATTGAATGCTAGTTTTAGTGTAAATTGCAAATTAACCAAAATCTAGGGTTGAATATATAAAATACCACTTCTATTATGTCCCTACTGTTTCTTGGAATCATTTAGACAAAATTAAAAGAAAGGGGCATCTTGTTTGAACTACTTTTGAGGAGAGATAAGCTTGATAATAAAATAATCAAGATTTAAGCATAATTGAAACCCTAATTTATTTTGTAGCAAAAATAAATATATTAATTGAAGTGCCCATCAACTAAAAAGGCTATGGTTAAAATCCTATAGTACAAGGACGTCCAAATGCCTTGAGTTGCACCGAATTATCCTAAGTAGGTGAAGGAATCCACTCACATTTGTTAATTAAAAAGTAATGTCCACTAAAATGGATAATAGTATTATAATGATTAAGGTGCTTAAAGAGGTTGCTTTTAATTGAAGGATAAACGATAGGATATTGAGGAAGAAAGAAAGATGGCTTAGAAGGCAAGGAAGGGAGGGGGCATGTGGCAAGAAAGTGGATGAATTTTCTCCTACTTTCTCTCTCGTAGAAAATCAATTACATATATTCAATTTTCTTCTCACTTGAAAGGCTATTTTGCAAACCACTTTCTTCCCTTGCTTTGGCCGATGACCAAGGAGCTTAGGAGTAGGAGGAAAACGTTCCCCAAGCTGAAGGTAAGCTCCATGATCATCTTCAACCTTGAATTTATGGTTGAAATCGGATTTCAACATTGAATTTCTTCTCTCTTCTATCCAATGCTCAACCTTGATCATCATTTGCATCCAAAGAGTTGGAAATGAACCTTGGATAGTTGAAGGAGTTTATTTCACCATTAGAGATTAGAATCTTGAAGCTTTGAAGCTACTTTGAAGGCCGGTTATATAACTTGAACCCATCAATGTTATTATTGATTTCAATTTCTCATCATATGTTGATCTTTTATTTTCCTCTTGAATAATTACTGAATTTATCATATATATATGGTAGTAGAAATTGGAGGTCTGGAGCTTGATGATGATGAGATCATATTAGCACACACCTCAAGAATATCAAGAGAAAATAGTTTCACTTTGTGTTGGTCAAACGGTTTCAAACCGTTTTAGACCAAACGGTTTCAAAATTGATTGGAGGGAAAAAAGTTTCAAAACCGTTAGAGACCAAATGGTTTCAATGGATTCAAGGATCAATTGGTTTTATGATCTAATAACTTCAAACCAATCAAATTCAATTAATTTCAGAACCCTAGCTCAATTGGGTTCAAAGCCCTATAATCAATTGAGATCTTAACCCTAATTTAGGGTTAAATGGTATCAAGATGAATTGACCAAACGGTCTTAGACCGTTTGAGGACTAAAAAGTCTCAAACCATTTAGGGTTAAATCAATCTTCAAGACCGTTTAAGGTCTAACGGTCTTCAAACCATTTGATGAGCAAGTGATCTAGACTATTCAAGGTCTAACAGTTTCAAACCGTTTGAAGGGCTAGAGGTCAAGACCGTTTAAGGTCTAAACGGTCTCAAACCATTTGAGGTTTTAGACCAAGACCGTTTGAAGGTCTAAACGGTCCCTAACCATTTGGAGGTTCAATTTGTTCAAAATGTTTGGAAGGTCCAATTGATTCAATCCATGTAAGTACTAATAACCCCATAAGTGGTTAAAGAGTATCTCAAGTATGATTTTAATGGCAGTGACTTCTAAAGCACTTAGGTGATTAGTATAATTAGTGTGATTATCACTTGGTGCCTATGGAAGTAATAAATTCAATACACTATGATAAGCATAGGTGTATAAATTTAGTAAAAGGTTAAGTCAATTGAATATGGTTTGATGGTGATGTGTGTTCCAAGCACATGGAACAATGACAAGTATGATTTAATATTTAAATAATGCTATGTGCTCCAAGATATGTGGAAGCACTAACTTAGGGTTTGGATTAATGAAGTAATCATAAAACCCTAATCAATGGAGAATGGAAACCCTAACCAATAAAGGAAATTACAATTCATAAGTTTATTTGAATACTTATGAAGGTATTATGTAATTCTAGACATGTGGAACAATGAGTTAGGTTTTAGACATTAATTGTAATATTAATGTATTCGCTAAGGTACATGGAGTTTTGATTTAGGGTTTGATCTTTGATAATGTGATCATGAAACCCTAATTGAGAAGGATGAGAAACCCTAACCGTAATTTTGGGTAATGGGTTGAGAAACCCTAATTGAAATGGAATGGGGAACCCTAACCCTAATGTAGGGTGATGTTATGTGAAACCCTAATATAGGGTGATGTAATGTGAAACCCTAATTGATAAGGATGGGAAACTCTAACCCTAATGATGGAATAGTGATGTTATCCTTTTATTTCATAATATTGATGTGTAATTGATATGGTTGTTATCAAGCACACTAACCATGCATATATCATGAGATGACGAGCATAACCAGATATGAGCTATAATGATAATGGGCCTTGGGAGCCATTACGTTATTTGTTGCCTAGTGAGAGGTGATAAGAAGTTGAATATGCTTGGTGAGCTATGTGAGATGCTTCTGTAACAAGTATCATGAATACCTTGGTCAGATGACCTGGAGGTATTAGCTACCTGATAGTGGTAACCATGTTTTGAGATGAACTAAGGGTTTGAATACCCAGATCTAGTAAACATGATGATGACATTGTTGAGGAATGTGAATTCCCAGAAATGAGATGAGGGATTAAGATCCCAATGTTTTATAAAGTTCTGAAGAGTACTTGATAAAAGTATAACATGTTTCTTTGTAACACTTGTCATAATAATTCTTGTTTGAAAACTTGACTGATGCTAAAAGAATATGGTAATATACTTAAATAATTAAGTGGAATATTATCATGTAGAGCCCTGGCCATAGATCCATCATCGTCAGTAGCTAGTGATGGTGAAATGAATTCTCCTGCTAGTTAGTCTGGAGCGTATATTGTTGAATATGCGGGGTTTATCCTAGCCGAAAATGAGGAGGATTAGAGTGCAACTTTGGTTGAAGACTCAAGATATGTATAAGAGCATGGTGAATAGGACCATGGCTCAGTGTGATGGAGCATGAATGCGTTCATGGCTCAGAGAGCATGGTGAACTGACCCGTGGCTCAGATTTACTAGTGCCGGGAACTGTACCAAGGCGGGCTAGAGGATGGGTAGCCTATGAGAGCTAACCCTGTGACTGAGGTCACTTAAGCAAGAGACTGCGATCCTGCTTGCGGTCTCGCACTGACTGAGACGGATGAGATCGAGGAGTCCGAATCTTCCTTTGATCTTGTATGGCATCGGCTTTGGGTTTTGCAAGTGAAGGTTGGATTTGAGCGGTACGGGTCACTTCCTCAGGGAATAAGAATGATTGTAAAATGTAATCATCCATGTAGCGTATTTTCTTAAGGATGAAATACGAAAAATCATTGGTTGATGTTACATTACTGATTGTATCCTAAATGGATAGCTAATATACATGTTCTTCATATTCCTTATTAAAATGGATAGATGATATACTGCTTTATCATTCATAGCTGTAAAGCTTTAAGAGATGATATTGCTCAATCCTACTTTTCAATAGAGATTCCTCTACTCAAGTTTATTATTATTTATGTGCAATAATAATATTTCTGGTAGAGATTTATATCTCTCGCTGGGACAATTTCAATTGTCTCACCCCCGTGGGATCCAACCTTTTTAGGTGGACGAGGACGAGGAGGTAGAAACCATTTATCAGGGGAAGGATAGCAACACTAGGTACAACAGTAACATCTCAGGTAGAGATATTGACTGTCGTGTCTTGTAGATATGAGTCCTATGTGTCGTCTCTATACTCTCAGGTCCTAGGAGTCAGTAGTTAGTGTTTTTATGATCGATCTGAGATTTTGGTATTGAATGCCTCGAGGTTTATGATGCTTATGTGTATATTTAATAAGAGCAACTATTGTATATATTCCTCGAGAAGAGATGGTGCATGGTATGTACTTTGTGGACCAGAATGTATATAATATTTTGGTTCTTGTTATAAGAGTTTCCTGGAAATGGATCTCTTTGTAAATGGTTTTAATTTTTAGTGATTTTGTTAATCCGCTGCTAATGGTTCATTCCGCTTAATTGTAACAGTTTGTTTATCGGTCAGTATCAGGTCGTCTCAAAGTTTTGGTATCAGAGCTTAGGGTTCGCTGAGTCTACAGAGACATAGGATTAAGGTTTTTGAATATGTTCTAGTGTCTTCTAGTTTATCTGATAGTGACTTCTGCTCTCAGGAGAAGAAGTGAAGCTTGAAAGATGGCTGGATCACATGAAGAACATGCTGCTGAAAGCAGTATTGCTACACCAGGAGGAGGTGCAAGGGATCAGGCTAGAGAAGAACTAGCACCAGAACATCCCCAATTTGACCAAGCTACACTAGAAAACCCAATTTTCCATGCTCTGTTTGGGTAGTTCATGGCGACTATGACACATATGGTGGATAGGATGCCACCACCTACACCTAGGGCACCAGCTCACAATGAGGGACATGGAGCTGGAAAGACTTTTGAACGGCTTCGACAGGTAGGAGCCACTGATTATGCCGGTATAACCGACCCAACAGATGCAGACTTGTGGCTGAATGAGCTAGAAAAGGCCTTCATAATTCTTAATATCCCATAAGATGAGAAGGTTAGACATGCAGTGTACCTATTGAAGGGGAGTGCTGGCCATTGGTGGGCCATAGAAGAAGGTAAAAGGACAGGTGTTGAAGTCGAATGGGAAGAGTTCCGACGAGAGTTCCGATGAGAGTTCGTTAGTAGATATTTTCCCAAGACTTGCCTGGATGAGAAAATCTCCCAGTTTAAGTGAATAAGGCAAGGACCAATGAACATTAGTGAGTATGAAGCTAAGTTTATGGAGCTTCTATGATTCTGTCTGTACATGGCTTCTACAGATGAGGAGAGGATTCGGCATTTTGAGAAGGGTCTAAATGTTGATTTAACCACACCAGTATCTACTCTAGAGAATAGGGAGAGGTTTTCCACTTTTTTGGAGTCAGTTAGGCGGATAGAAAGGTCTGTGACTGAGAAGCATCAGGCCAACAGTAAGAAAGTATATACACAGTTCCAGGGACAGAGGTATGAAAGTTTTAAGAAACTAAGGTTTTATACACCAACACAACCACTGAGGTTCAATACTCAGACACAGTGGACATCCAGTAAGGGTAGAGGTCATAGTTTACCACCATAGGGATCCCATAGCTCAGCATCAATGTCAGTAACAGGACCATCTAGACCACAATGGGAGAACAGAGTTTGTTATAAATGTGGGAAGATGGGACATTTGATGAAAGATTGTCTAGCTAGAGACGTGAGTGTAACCCAACCACTGAGGAAGAGTCAACAATGCTCTCAAAAATGACAGTTTAGCAGTGGCATTCGAGGGCGTGAATAGGCGTCCCAAGCTGGCTCATCTACATCCAACAATAGGGCGAGTGGTTGACGACCAGGAACGACAAGATTCTATGCTATGAATCAGCCAGAAGTAGTGGTCAACCCACGAGTTGTGACAGGACAGATGAAATTATTTCATTCTGATATGTCTTCATCCTTCTTTGTATTTGTTTTGATTGATCCGGGTGCTATGTATTCCTTTATCACTTGAGAGGTGATTCATGACTGCAATATGGCTGTGAGTCATAGAGAAGATAGCTTGTTATTAGAAACTCCATTAGTTGGATCTGTAGTGTTGCGGGAGGTATGTTCTCCCTGTGTTCTTTCTTTTTCTGAACATAGCAATCAGGTGGATCTTATACCACTTGAGATGCATGGGTTCGATATAATCCTTGGGATGGACACCCTAGAAAAGTATAAGGTTGTCTTGGATTGTGGTTCCAAGCAAGCTATGTTCACAGACAATGGTGTTACATGGATCTTTCAGGGGGATAGAAAGATTCTTCCAACCTGTCTAGTGTCGGATATGGTAGCAGACAAGTTGATGAGATAAGGATGCTTTGCATTCTTGGCACATGTGATAGATACCAGGGCAGAGAGTCCTAGTCTTTCTGAAGTTCCGATTGTTAGGGAATTTGAGGATGTGTTTCCTGAGGAACTTCCAGGTGTTCCTCCACCCCGAGAGATTGATTTCGAGATTAATCTAATCCTGGGTACACAACCAATAGCTCAAACACCTTATAGAATGGCACCTACTGAGATGGAAGAGCTCAAGAGACAGTTACAGGAGTTGCTTGAAAAGGGTTTTATTTGACTGAGTACTTCACCATGGGGTGCTCCGGTTCTTTTCGTTAAAAAGAAAGATGGGTCTATGCGATTATGCATCGACTATAGACAGCTAAATAAAGTAACCATAAAGAAAAAATATCCTCTGCCAAGGATAGATGACTTGTTTGACCAGTTGCGTGGTGCAACTATATTCTCTAAAATAGATCTGAGATGAGGATATCATCAGTTATGCATCAAGGAGAGTGACATACCTAAATCAGCCTTCAGAACAAGGTATGGTCACTATGAGTTCATAGTTATGTCATTAGGACTAACTAATGCACCGACTGCATTCATGGGACTCATGAACAAAATCTTCAGGTCATTCCTTGATCAATTCATAGTAGTCTTTATAGATGACATCCTGATTTACAGTAGAGATGCTCGACAACATGAGCAACACCTTCGTCAGGCCCTGACTTTACTGAGAGAGCACAAGCTATACGCTAAGTTTAGTGAGTGTGAGTTTTGGTTATCAGAAGTGTCTTTCCTAGAACATGTGATATCTACCTCAGGTATCCGTGTTGATCCTAAAAAGGTAGAATCTGTCTTGGAGTGGGAACAACCAAAGACACCAATAGAGATACACAGTTTTCTAGGAATGGCAGGCTACTATAGGAGGTTCATTAAGAACTTCAGTTGTATAGCATTACCCCTAACCAAGTTGACCAAAATGGAGGTTCATTTTGTATGCAATGACAAGTGTCAACAATCTTTCCAGTTGTTGAAAGAAAGGTTAACAAGTGTACCTGTGTTAGTGTTACCTGAACAAGGGAAGGGGTATATTGTTTTCTGTGATGCTTCTAAGAACGGTCTAGGATGTGTGTTGATGTAGGATAAACAAGTGATTTCTTTTGCTTCTCGACAACTTAAGAAACACGAGGAAAATTATCCAACACATTATCTACAATTAGCTGCAGTGGTTCATGCGTTGAAGATCTGGAGACACTATCTCTATGGAGAGACATTCCAGATTTTCACGGACCATAAGAACCTAAAATACATCTTTTCACAGCATGAGTTGAACATGAGACAACGCCGCTGGATGGAGTTAATCAAGGACTATGATTGTAGAATTGATTATCATCTGGGAAAGGCTAATGTAGTGATGATGCACTAAGTAGAAAATCATCATCACCAAACATAGACAAAGCACAGTTGAACTCTTTAGTGTGCTTTAAATGAGACATGCTTGTCTCTTTGAGGAAAAACAACATATAGTTTAAAGTATCCTTGTTAGCTGGACTATTAGCTGAGATGCACATAAAACCTACTCTGAAACAACAGATCAAAGAGGCCCAACAAGCTGATACTGTGATTCAGCAGATCAGGTAAGAGTATGGTAGTGAGAAATGGGATGGGTTTCATGAGTTATATGATGAAGGAGTCTGTTACCATGGTAGGATGGTAGTACCTGATGCCAATGACTTAAGGAAGTTAGTCATGGAGTAATCTCATTCATCAATGTATGCAATGCATCCAGGGAGCACCAAAATGTATCATAACTTGAAAGATATGTATTGGTGGCCTGATTTGAAGAAAGATGTAGATGAGTTTGTTATGCGGTGTCCAGTATGTCAATAGGTTAAAGATGAACATCAGAAGCCCACAGGAACAATGCAACCTTTACCTATACCACAATGAAAATGGGATCACGTAACCATGGACTTTGTGGTTGGTTTGCCAAGAAAAACCAAAGGTCATGATTCAATTTGGGTGATAGTTGATAGGTTGACTAAGTCAGTGCATTTTATTCCTGTCAAAACAACCTATACTGCTGAGAAACTTGCACATATCTATATAGATGAGATAGTGCATTTACACGGGGGTTCCAGCTACAATTGTTTCTGATAGAGGTCCCCAGTTCACGAGTCATTTTTGCGAATGACTACATAAAGATTTGGGTACACAGTTAAAGTTTAGTACTGCCTTTCACCCACAGACTGATGGACAATATGAGAGGACTATACAAACTTTGGAGGATTTGCTTAGGGCATGTATCCTTCAATTTATAGGAAGTCGGGATCTACACTTGAGCTTAATAGAATTCTCTTACAACAATAGTTATCAGGACAATATTGATATGGCACCATATGAAGCATATATGGTAGACGTTGTAGATCTCCATTATGCTGGTATGAAACAGGGGAATACCAACTTTTGGGTCCTACTAAAGTAGTACAATAGACATCTGAAAAGATTAAAGTAATACAATAATAGTTAAAGGCTGCACAAGATAGACAGAAGTCATACGCTGATAAATGGCGGAGACCTTTAGAATTCCAAGTTGGAGACATAGTATATCTCAAAGTCTCACCTTGGAAAGGTGTTCTTAGATTTGGAAAGAAGGGTAAGTTAGCTCCTAGATTTATGGGGCCTTATCCAATCACTGAACATATTGGAAAAGTAGCCTATAAGTTGGATTTGCCACTTGAACTACACAGATTGCATCCAGTATTCCATATATCCATGCTGAGAAAGTGTCACCCTGATACGGAGTTAGTATTGCAACCTGTGGAGGTAGAGTTAAATGAAGATATATCGTATGTAGAAGGACCAGTGTTAATTCTTGATAGGAGAATCAAAAAGTTGAAAAAGAAAGATATAATTCTTGTGAAAGTTCTCTGGCATCATCGTGGCATTGAAGAAGCTATGTGGGGTCTGGAGGAAGAGATGAGGAGGAAGTACCCTTCTCTTTTCTCTTGATGATTTTGGGGACGAAATCCCTGTTAGGGGTGGATAATTGTAATATCCCTGACCTGGGTTAAGGCCTAACCCTAGAATTTTTTCTTAAGTAAGTCTTTTAGATTCTTGTCTTTATCTTTTGAAAAGTAATTAAGACTAAAGGAGAGCTTATGTTTCAATTTTGGTCCTATTTGAATAATGTTGATGCAATATTTGCTTGTTTTGGAGCAAAGTGCAATTTATCCAATTTAAGGGGTTACCTTGCAAATGTCACATGATAAATGTTTCTCAAGTGTTATAGAATCATAAGAATGATAATGATGCTAAGGTATGGCTTCCACAAGCCTAAGTTCCAAGAAGGAGCTTGTTTGAATAATATTTGTGTATTGAATGCTAGTTTTGGTGTAAATTGCAAATTACCCAAAATCTAGGGTTGAATATATAAAATACCACTTCTATTATGTCCCTACTGTTTCTTAGTAACATTTAGAGAAAATAAAAAGAAAGGGGCATCTTGTTTGAACTACTTTTGAGGAGAGATAATCTTGATAATAAAATAATCAAGATTTAAGCATAACTGAAACCCTAATTTATTTTGTAGGAAAAATAAATATATTAATTGAAGTGCCCATCAACTAAAAAGGCTATGGTTAAAATCCTATAGTACAAGTATGTCCAAATGCCTTGAGTTGCACCGAAATATTCTAAGTAGGTGAAAGAATCCACTCACATTTGTGAATTAAAAAGTAATGTCCACTAAAAATGGATAATAGTATTATAATGATTAAGGTGCTTAAAGAGGTTGATTTTAATTCAAGGATAAACGAGAGGATATTGAGGAAGAAATAAAGATGTCTTCGAAGGCAATAAGGGAGGGGGCATGTGGCAAGAAAGTGGATGATTTTTCTCCTACTTTCTCTCTCCAAGAAAATCAATTACATATATTCAATTTTCTTCTCACTTGAAAGGCTATTTTGCAAACCATTTTCTTCCCGTTCTTTGGCCGATGAACAAGGAGCTTAGGAGTAGGAGGAAAACATTCCCCAAGCTGAAGGTAAGCTCCATAATCATCTTCAACCTTGAATTGATGGTTGAAATTGGATTTCAACATTGAATTTCTTCTCTCTTCTATCCAATGCTCAACCTTGATCATCTTTTGCATCCAAAGAGTTGGAAATGTACCTTGGATATTTGAAGGAGCTTCTTTCACCATTAGAGACGAGAAGCTTGAAGCTTTGAAGCTGCTTTGAAGGTGGGTTATATAACTTGAACCCATCAATGTTATTATTGATTTCAATTTCTCATCATATGTTGATCTTTTATTTTCCTCTTGAATAATTGCTGAATTTATCATATATATATGGTAGTAGAAATCGGAGGTCTGATGCTTGATGATTATGAGATCATCTTAGCACACACCTCAAGAATATCAAGAGCAAACGGTTTCACTTTGTGTTGGTCAAACGGTTTCAAACGATTTTAGACCAAACGGTTTCAAACGGTTTGGTGACCAAACAGTTTCAAAACCGATTGGAGGGAAAACAGTTTCAAAACCGTTAGAGACTAAATGCTTGCAATGGATTCAAGGATCAATTGGTTTTATGATCTAATAACTTCAAACCAATCAAATTCAATTAATTTTAGAACCCTAGCTCAATTGGGTTCAAAGCCCTAAAATCAATTGAGATCTTAACACTAATTTAGGGTTAAACAGTTTCAAGTTGAATTGACCAAATAGTCTTAGACCGTTTGAGGACTAAATGGTCTCAAACTATTTAGGGTTAAATCAATATTCAAATCAATTAAAGATCAAAAGGTCTCAAACCGTTTAAGGTTGATCAATCTTCAAGACCGTTTAAGGTCTAACGATCTTCAAACCGTTTAATGAGCAAGTGATCCAGACCGTTTAAGGTCTAACGGTTTCAAACTGTTTGAAGGGATAGAGGTCAAGACTGTTAAATGTCTAATGGTCTTTAAAACCATTTAAAGGATTTAGGGCAAGACCTTTTAAGGTCTAAATGGTCTCAAACCGTTTGAGGTTTTAGACCAATACCGTTTGAAGGTCTAAACGGTCCCAAACCGTTTGGAGGTTCAATTTGTTCAAAACGTTTGGAAGGTCCAATTGATTCAATACATGTAAGTACTAATAACCCCATAAGTGTTTAAAGAGTATCTCAAGGATGATTTTAATGGGAGTGCCTTCTAAATCACTTAGGTGATTAGTATAATTAGAGTGATTATCACTTGGTGCCTATGAAAGTATTAAATTCAATACACTATGATAAGCATAGGTGTATATACTTAGTAAAAGGTCAAGTCAATTGAATATGGTTTGATGGTGATGTGTGTTCCTAGAACATGGAACAATGACATGTATGATTTAAACTTAAATAATGCTATGTGATCCAAGATATGTGGAAGCACTGAATTAGGGTTTAGATTAATGAAGTAATCATAAAACCCTAATGAATGGAGAATGGAAACCCTAACCAATAAAGGAAATTACAATTCATAAGTTTATTTGAATACTTATGAAGGTATTATGTAATTCTAGACATGAGAAACAATGACTTAGGTTTTGGACATTAATTGTAATATTAATGTATTCTCTAAGGTACATGGAGTTTTGAATTAGGGTTTGATATTTGATAATGTGATCATGAAACCCTAATTGAGAAGGATGAGAAACCCTAACCCTAATTTTGGGTAATGGGTTGAGAAACCCTAATTGAAATGGAATGGGGAACCCTAACCCTAATGTAGGGTGATGTTATGTGAAACCCTAATATAGGGTGATGTAATGTGAAACACTAATTGATAAGGATGGGAAACTCTAACCCTAATGAGGGAATAGTGATGTTATCCTTTTATTTCATAATATTGATGTGTAATTGATATGGTTGTTATCAAGCACACTAACCATGTAGGTATCATGAGATGACGAGCATAACCAGGTATGATCTATAATATAATGGGCCCTGTGATCCATTATGTTATTTGTTGCCTAGTGAGAGGTGACAAGAAGTTGAATATGACTGATGAGCTATGTGAGATGCTTGTGTAACAAATATCATGAATACCTTGGTCAGATGACCTGGAGGTATTAGCTACATGATAGTGGTAACCATGTTCTGAGATGAACTAAGGGTTTGAATACCCAGATCCAGTAAAAATGATGATGGCATTGTTGAGGAATGTGAATTCCCAGAAATGAGATGAGGGATTAAGATCCCAATGTTTTATAAAGTTCTGAAGAGTGCTTGATAAAAGTATAACATGTTTCTTTGTAACATTTGTCATAATAATTCTTGTTTTAAAACTTGACTGATGCTAAAAGAATATGGTAATATACTTAAATAATTAAGTGGAATATTACCATGTAGAGCCGTGGCCATAGATCCATCATCGTCAGTAGCTGGTGATGGTGAAACGGATTCTCCTACTGGTTAATCTGGAGTGTATATTGTTGAATATGTGGGGTTTCTCCTAGCCGAAATGAGGAGGATTAGAGTGCAACTTCGGTTGTAGACTCAAGATATGTATAAGAGCATGATGAACATGCCCATGGCTCAGTGTGATGGAGCATGAATGCGTTCATGTCTCAGAGAGCACGGTGAACTGGTCTGTGGCTCAGATTTACTAGCGTCGGGACCTGCACCAAGGCGGGCTAGAGGATGGTTAGCCTATGAGAGCTAACCTTGTGATTGAGGTCACTTAAGCAAGAGACTACGATCCTTCTTGTGGTCTCACACTGACTGAGACAGATGAGATCGAGGAGTATGACTCTTCCTTTGATCTTGTATGGCATCGGCTTTGGGTTTCGCAACCGAAGGTTGGATTTGAGCGGTACAAATCACTTCCTCAGGGCATAAGAATGATTATAAAATGTAATCAGCCATGTAGCATATTTTCTTAAGGATGAAATACGGAAAATCATTGGTTGATGTTACATTGTTGATTGTATCCTAAATGGATAGATATTATACATGTTCTTCATATTCCTTATCAAAATGGATAGATGATATACTGCTTTATCATTCGTAGCTATAATGCTTTAAGAGATGATATTGCTCAATCCTGCTTTTCAATAGAGATTCCTCTACTCAAGTTTATTACTGTTTATCTGCAATAATAATGTTTCTAGCAGAGAGTTATATCTCTCGCTGGGACAATTTCAATTGTCTCACCCCCGTGGGATCCAACCTTTTTAGGTGGACGAGGATGAGGAGGTAGAAACCATTCATTAGGGGAAGGACAACAACACCAGGGATAGTAGTAACATCTCAAGTGGAGATATTGACTGTTGTGTCTTGTATATATGAGTCCTATGTGTCGTCTCTGTACTCTCAGGTCCTAGGAGTCAGTAGTTAGTGTTTTTATGATCGATTTGAGATTTTGGTATTGAATGCCTCGAGGTTTATGATGCTTATGTTTAGATTTAATAAGAGCAACTGTTTTATATATTCCTCGAGAAGAGATGGTGCATGGTATGTACTTTGTGGACCAAAATGTATATAATATTTTGGTTCTTGTTATAAGAGTTTCCTGGAAATGGATCTCTTTGTAAATGGTTTTAATTTTTAGTGATTTTGTTAATCCACTGCTAATGGTTCATTCCTCTTAATTGTAATAGTTTGTTTATCGGTCAATATCGGGTCGTCTCATCTATTGTCATGTTTAACTTTGAAATATGTGACATGTGCTTGTGTTTCACCACCATGAATGAGTAGACTTTCATTTCTTGGATGTGGGAGAGTATCTCCCATGTCATTACTCATGTGAACTCAAATTTCTTAACTAATGTTAGTTAATTTCATGATCTAATATATTCTATGATGTTTATATGCTTTTATGCACTAATCGCCATCTTATTTACATGTTTTATGCTTCTTAATATGACCTAGGAAGATGTGCAGGGAAGTAGAAGTAGATATATTAGCAATGTATCCTTAACCATGGTAGTTGATGGGATTATGTAGACACTCCAAGGTTGCAGGTCTCATCTTAGCAGAAGCGAGTGCGATGTGGAGTTTAGAATCATCTCATATCACTGGGATGTGTATGAAGACAACAACCTCGTTAGCATGTTCATTTGTGTTCTATTTTCTATGGTTGTGAGACTAATGATGTGGAAGTGAAATCCCATAACCAAGATCCTTTGAATATGATCTAAAACGTTCTTTAAGTGATTAGTGTTTACAATTTTCTTTAATTTGCAAAATGGACAATCTTTAAACAAACCAATCTTAGTAAATTGATCTAGATTATTGAAAATTACCATGCTTGCACCTAGTTGTACCCTGCTCCTTGGACAATATTGAACATACTACACACACCCGTATACCCATGGGGTAGTGCTCAAGTTATAAATTTAAGACTTGTGTACACAACTAACTAGATTTTGGCACTGTTGTCAGGGAGCATTGGTATTATTTTGTTAGAGTAAGAAGTGTTAATTAGTAAGTGAGACTAGATCACTTACCCCTTATTTCATCATTCCATCATCATCTTTATCATCTATCATATCTTTCATTGTTGTTAAGTGTTCTTACCTACTTGTGAATTTGTAAGATTGTGTAAGACGTTCCAAACATGGTCTTCAACCATCCATATTCTTATACCCAGAGATTGAGCATACTTTGAGCATCCATAGAGAAAGGAGGAGTGAAGACTCTTCAAGCTTGGGAGACTCACAACCATCATCACCTTCATCTTCACCGCTATCTTCACTAGACTGCCAAGAACCAATCATGGAAGACGATTGTCCTCCTAAGGATTTCACCATTCCCATAGTCATAAATATAAATGGGTCTATCAACATCCCATAGATCATGGAAAATAACTTCTTAATTAGCATGACAATAATGCAGATGATTCAACATAACCATTTTGGAGGGACTCCCATGGAGGACCCTAATCTTCATATAGCTGAAATCTTGAAATATTTGGACACTTTCAAGATTAATGGTTTTTCTCCCAATGGTATACACCTACTTTTGTTTCCATTTTCTATGAGGGATAGAGTCAGGGTGTGGCTCTCTTCTTTGCCAAGGAACTCTAAAATAGTTGGGAAGAACTATTGAAGGGTTTTCTTGCTAAATACTTTCCACCAAGCAAGATGGCTCAGTTGAGAAGGAAACTGACCAACTTCTCTCAAAGAGATGGAGAGACCTTGTATGACACATGGGAAAGGTTCAAAGACCTTCATCGTCTGTGTCCCCATCATGGTCTCAACAACTAGTTTCTTCTTCAAATATTCAATATGGACTATAATACCAGGATGTCTATAGATGTTGCAACCAATGGGGCCTTAATGAATAAATCCTACGAGGAATCCTACTCTGCAATTGAAAATGTGGAAATCAACCAGTGCTAATGGAGTTTTAAGAGGAGTAATCAACCTTACTCATCCTCTTTTTCTTCTGGAAAGCAAGCCGACGTCCATGATGTTGATGTCATTGATCTGATTTTTGCCAAGTTAGATGCCTTAACAAAAAAATTTGAGAGGTTGAATATTGAACCAGCTCAACATGTACACCTGATTTGTGATACAAATGAAGCCATGTGATAAGTATCTTCTTCAATCTACCCTACTTTTATGCATCTAAGGATTCAATGGAGCAATTCAATGTGATAGGAAATTTCGAAAACAAGCAACCCTACAATCCATATTCCAATTCATATAATCTAGGTTGGCATGATCATCAAAATTTCTCCTACTGCAACAAAAATTCCCAAAATCCTTAACAAACTCAAGGTCAACAACCTTTGCATTTGGGGAGTAGGCCATCAGTGGCAAAACAATCCACTGGGTTTCAACAACAATGTCAACAGGAATTTCAACAAACAACAACAACCAAAATCTAACTTAGAATCTCTTCTTGAAGGTTTTGCTTCAGCTCAAATGAAACAAAATGAGGAATTCCGCCAACATGGTTAGATTATGAAAGATGCCATTCAACAACTTTCTTCCAAGGTGGACGATATTACTAAACCAAATATTCACAACAAGCTCTCGCCAATCGAAGAACACCTCCTGGCTCCTTGTCTAGCCAACCAGAGATGAATCCTAAAGAGACATGCAATTCTGTGATACTGAGGAGTGGAGCAGTGATTGGAGGATCCTCACCACCTTCAAAGAGGAAATCCGATGAGGTTATTGACACAATTGTAGAAGAGACATATGAAAACCAAAGGAAGAAGACTGTTGAAAATTCCCTACAAGGTGATTCTTTTTGCAAGCCCAGTGCTCCTTTCCCTCACAGATTTTCCAACACAAAATATGATGCTAAATATAACAAGTTTATGGACATTTTGAACAAACTCTATGTCAATCTCTCATTAGTTGAAATCATATATGAAATGCCTTCTTATTCCATCCTAAAGGATATTCTCATAAAGAGAAGGAGGCCTTACCAAGCTAAAATAGTAATGCTATTTGAAAGAATAAGTTTTATCATTCAAAATCATTTTCCAAAGAAACTTGATGATCTAGGTGCATTCACTCTCCCCTGAAAAATTGGAGCTTCAACTTTTGACAAAAGCTTAGTTGATTTTAGTGCTAGTATTAGCTTGATACCTTTTTCCTTATGATAGAAGTTAGATTTGGGAGACTTGAAACCTACCTCAATGTCAATACAGTTGGTTGATTTATCAATTAAATATCCTAAAGGGATTATTGAAGACATCCCCATGTATATAGGGGAGTTCTACATTACTTGTGACTTTGTAGTCCTAGACATGCATGAATATGCGGAAAATCCCATCATTTTTGGAAGACCATTTCTTAGGACTACATATTGTATTGTAGATGTGAGAGAAGGGAAGCTGACTGCCTAAGTAGGAGATGAATCTCTAGTATTTTTAGTCTATGATTCTATGAAAGCACCTAACACTAAATAATATATTTACTTGATGGATAGCATTTATACTTTACTAGAGGAAGACAAGAATGCTCTTGAACAAGTTTTTGCTGATCTTGAAGGTGAAGAAGACAAAGAAGGCTCAATGATCATTCTTAATGAAGAAAATTCTAAAGCTACATCAAACTCATCATCTAATGAATCATAAACTGAGAAGGAGGCAAGTGACACCACTACACTAGGAAAAAAAGGTAGAACTTAAACCCCTCCCACTGGGGTTAAGGTATGCTTTCTTCGACCCAATTTTACTTCTCATGTCATAATGAAATCTGAACTAACCCAAGACCCAGAGGTAAATTGTTGAAAAACTTAGACTATACAAAGATGTGATATGTTATTCCATTAATGATCTGAAAGGAATTAATACTTCCATTTGTATGCACCACATATCCTTGGAAGAAGATGCTAAGCCATAGAACCGCCGAGAAGGTTAAATAAAAAAATGATGGAAGTTGTAGAGAAAGAAATCTTCAAGTTAAAACATGCCAAAATAGTTTATCCTATTAGTGATAGTCCTTGGGTAAGTGCCATACATGTTGTACCTAAAAAGGAAGAAACCACTATAATGAAAGGTGACAATAATGAATTAATTCAAACAAGGGTGGTAACTGGGTGGCGAATGTGCATTGACCATAGAAGATTAAATAAAGCCATTATAAAAACCATTTCCCTTTACCTTTCATCGACTTAATGTTAGAAAGACATGCAAATCATTTTTATTTTTTATATTTAGAAGGGCACTCCAGATTCTTCTAGATTCCTATTTACCCACCTGATCAAGAAAAAATAACTTTCACATGCATTTGTAGGACACATGCCTATAGAAGAATGCCTTTTGGGATATGTAATGCACCTGCCACTTTCCAAAGATGCATGATGGCTATATTTTTTGATTTCATATAAAAGAGTATGGAAATTTGTATGGTTGATTTCAGTGTTTATGGCAATTTCTTTGATGACTATTTGTTAAATCTACTTAAAGTTTTGCAGCAATGTAAATAGGTCAACCTCATTCTCAATTGGGAGAAGTCTCATTTCATGGTACAATCATGTATTGTACTTGGTCATGTTATTTCAAGTAAAGGAATTGTGGTTGATAAAACAAAGGTAGAAGCCATTGAGAAGATGTCAACTCCAACCACAGTGAAAGAAGTTGAAGCTTTATTGGACATGCAGGGTTATATAGAAGATTCATTAAAGATTTTTCAAATATTGCAAAGCCTCTCCGCTCCTTGTTAGCAAAAGATGTATAATTCATATTCAATGATGAATGAAAAACAACCTTCCAAAGATTGAAAGATGGTCTCACTCATCCCCAATCATTTATCCATCAAATTAGAGTGCCCCATTTGCAATAATGTGTGATGCCAATGACTACTCTATAGGGGAAGTTTTAGGACAAAGGCGAGACAATAAGCTTCATTCCATTCATTATGCAAGAAAAACCTTAGATGATGCACTCATCAATTATGCCACAACCAAAAAGGAGATGCTTGCCATAGTCTATGATTTTGATAAATTTTGACAATATCTTATAGGGTTTAAATTCATTTTATATACATATCATGCCACAATTACATATCTCATGAACAAGAAGGATTCTAACCCTGTCTGATCCATTGTATAGTGCTTCTACATGAATTTGATTTGGATATCAAAGATAAGAATGTAATAGAGAACAATGCACACGATCATCTTTCACGCCTCTCCACAAGTGCCAAAGACAATATTCCCATTGATGACAATCTATCTATTGAGAAGTTGTATGCAATGAATTCTCTTGTGACACCATGGTTTGCTGATTTTGCAAATTATCTGGCCATTGGATGACTTACTTGAGATATTGCTTATCAATAGAAAAATGAAGTTCCTTCATGAGTGAAATGTTACTATTGGGATGGCCAACTAATGTTTAAACAATGTGCAGATGGGATGATCTGGAGATACACTCCAAATGAGGAGATCCTAAGTGTGATTTCAAAATGTCATTTGTCTCCCAATGGAGGACATCTTGGAGGAGACAAGACTTAACCATAATTAGTAGGCATGTTTTTACTGGTCAACTCTATTTTAGGATATACATGCATTTGTTAAAGCATGTGACAAGTGTCAAAGATCAGGAGGAATTTCAAATAAGGATGAGATGCCATTGAACTCAATTCTAGATATTGAAGTTTTTGATGTATGAGGTATAGACTATATGGGCCCTTTTTCCTCTTCATGCAGCTAAAAGTTTATCTATTACAACCCCAATTTTCGGGTTCTTTTGGTTGGAAATGCAATTTCCCCAATAAATGTGTGATTTTGTAATTTGTATGATTTAAGTAAATTGAGTGGTTCTTCGATAAATAGCCTTGTTTGATTTCATGGGCCTTATTGTCTATTGGGCCCAATAACAAGAAAAAGGAAATAAAAAGAAAAAGAAATCAATTAATAAAGGAATAACTAAGATAATGAGAAAAGAAAGATGTGGAAGCATCTAGAAGGCTAAGAATTATCCTTCAAGGAGGGATTTCATATATTTAGGATTTCTTGGGTTCCAAGGAGTCCAAGTTGTAAAGATAATAGGAGAAGAAAGAGATAAAATCAAATAAAGCATTATTAAGAAGGAAAGTTGAGATAATGATGAAAATATAAGAAATATGTGGAAATACGGATAACGGAATCATTATGAATGAGATTTTGACTCCACATAATTTCTAATGGTAAAAGGAATTAAAATAAAGGATATAAAAGAATAGGAGAGAGAAAATATGCATAAAATATACCTTATTAAGAGATAAGTTGCATATGAATGAAACTCTCTAATAATCTTGAATTAGAGTTCCAAAATTTGTACACATGACTTTTAAGTCACTGTGGACTTTCCATTAAATTTTGGGATCGAAAGGATAAAAGGTGAGAGAGATACTAAATTTACTAGTTTCCCTAAAGTGTTGATCTTAAAAGGAAATGAAATAGATGTAGCGTGTCTTGTTTGATTTCAGAATCATGGGCCCGTCCCATATTGGTGTCACGGGGGTTTGTAGCCACCTGATCAGAAATCTATGGAAGATGAATCATCTTCTAGCTAGCGAGAAGTAGAAAAAAATCAGGAGCAGGATTCTTAATCTCCTAACTCACAATGCCCGCTTTGGTTTTGGTCTCTTACCATAGTCCTTTTCTCATTGGAATGGGGAGAGTAAGATGCACCCGATGACCCCAAAATCCTATCTTATCGATTGGGATTGGGAGTTCCGCCAATGGAGTTGGACTCCATGAGTACTGGCCAACAACCGGTGTATTCTCTCCTACTCGTCGATGCCCTGTTCGGGCGAGACGAAAGCTCTCAGGTAGAACTCCCGACCACCAGAGGCATAGATGATGTTCGTCCCTGGTCGGCGGAGCCAGGCAGAGAAGGATCAGTGTGGTTGGTGATGTCTGGCATCCTCGCGAGATAGGCCGAGGACTGAGAGTGGTCACCGCCCATCTATATTCACGATCTTATATTTTACAGAGGAAACAAGGGACTAGAACCCCATCCCACGAGAACGATGAAGAGGAGTTGGACCGGGTTATGGGGTACATGGACCACTCGAGGGATTTGCGAAGCCAGGAGAGTTTCTGGAGAAGAATAAAAGGATCAAAACACTGGCGTGGCAGCCATCGATTGGCTGAAGGGTAAGTTAGTTTGTGAAAATCCTATTTAATTATATGTAACTCTGATGATAGCTAGTAACATATGAAAATTGATCAAGAGAATACAAGGAAACCAATAAAAATGGATTTATAGTCTGAATCTGATCGTAGTTCTAAAAGTGGCTAAAGTTACCATAAGTAATGGATGGAATTATAGTAAAACCCTAATTTGTGATCGGAATTGAATTTAATGTCTTGATTAGGTTATTGTGAGATATAGTAACCTGTTGAGAATAACAAGATGAATTAAATCTGATTAAGGTGATAATATGTTTGTTTTAAGGTTTTGTACACATGAATATGCAATAATGAACTTAGAAACCCTAATTGAAGGTTAATGGTTTCTTATGTGGTTTAATTAGAAATTCATCATAGGGAAGTTATACTGAGTTGATCCTAAGCCTGTTAGGAAGGATTTAACAAGCTAGTTAGGGTTTGTGATTAGAGTTGTTGTTCTAGGATTTATAGTGTCAATAATGAAGATGAACCCTAATGAAACCCTAAAAGGAAGTAGAAAACCCTAGGAAGCAAGTTCAATTGAATAGAATCTGAGGAAGTGAAGGGTAATTAGATTACATGTACTTTTTAGGGTTCTTACTTGCATGTGTGGATTGAACTGCTTGCTTGGATACTTTCTTGCTTGGATTACTATTAGCTTGTTGAATTGACTAAACATGTATGTGGTTACTTATGAATAATCGCCTTTAGTTTCACGGCATTTCCCGAATGATTTTATCAAGCGATTGCAACCTAAACTATTGGATGTTCAATTCTATAATCCTATAAAGTCCCAATGAGTATCATAATTAATTATTTATGTGTATTCTCAAATCTACATGCCACCCTGATGTATGTTGCAAGACCAAGCCCCAGAGGGAAGGTCTGATTTGGTCAAGCCCTGAAGGGAAGACCATTGGGAACCTTGAGAGGTGACCCCAGGCACCAAGCTCAGGATGGAGAAGGTGGCCTTATGTCCCTTGCAAGGATAAAATCCTAAGAGAGGGTAATCCAGGGTTTAGGGCAAAAGCGGTTGAGAAGTCACATTGAAAGCGTAATTTGGATTGTTAATCAATTATTTTTGCTAATTAGGTTGTTAGAAACTATTTGTGAAATTGTGATTGTTCCCCACATGCCAGTATAGCAATATACTGACTGACGTTTTGTTTTTCGGCATTTTTGGTACAATTCTGAAAATGGACAAACAGTAAATTGAAATATTGTGAAGATACAATTCATCTGTTCAAGGAGGATTAGTTAGTTAGACTTTTTCTGTGGATAGAAGTCTAGATCCGAATTTTACAAGGTAAGAAAAAGATTTATTTTATTCCATCTTTTTAGTTTAGTAATAGTAGAATTTGATAATTATTTTTGATTAAATGTTGAACCATGGATCCTGAATTATTAGGATAGTGTCTCTGACCTTTTGGTCTCCCTTGATTGGGGGTTACCGAGAGGCGGGGTCATTACATTTGGTATCAGAGCCGTGGTCTCTCATTTAATCCTTAGTGATTATTAAATTTTACAAACTATGTAGAACCGAGAGAGTTATTAGAGGATTTTCCGATGACAGAGGTGTCTAGAAAAGGATCACGGTCTGTGGGATGGAAAGATTTTCCTCCACCATTCTAGTCGTCATGAGGACTCCCGGATGCGGTGTGACTATCTGGCCAAAGTCTAAGGTTTTGACTTAAAATAAGATACCTTTAGGACTCTCTCATCTATTTCGTCCCTTCTCAACCCTAATTCAATTAGGGTTCTAAGGCTTAGGGTTTTTCTCTCTCATCCCCACCCTCTTGAGGTTAGGATAAGTATGATAAGGATTAAGGAATCCTCCACCAAATCAATGAAAAGCATGTAAACAAGATGTCATGGACATAAGCTTAATAGTTTAAGCATAAACTAAAGATTAGTTACATGCTTAAGGTTGCACGGCGTGTGTTGTCGTGCCCTCAGGAGAGATATGAGGATTGACCTTCTTACCAGGAGGTTGAGGAGAGAGTCAGTCTTGGAGGCAGAGGCCTCCAGGAAGAGGTAGAGACATGACACATCCTTTGAGGATGATCCTAACCCTAACCCAAAGTGGTTGTTAGAAAGAGGGATGACAAGATGTGTTGGATATCACAGTTGACCATGCATGTATGTATGTGGGTTGACATGCATATTGGTTTTGAGTACCCTTGAGAAGAATGAGCTATGTGAGGTTGGTTGACCTAGTGCCTTTTGATGACCCAACCTTGGAAGGGTCATGCTTGTTAGGGTGAAGGATAGCTCCTTCATTGAAGAGGATAGTTTTGACCATATAGAAACCCTTATGGGTAGATATGAGCATAGAAGAGCATGCACCTATGTAGAGGAGAATGTTAGAAGTGATGGCAGTAGGTTGAGGCTTAGGTTAGAAGGGTTATGCCTGACAGGTTAGGAGATGAACATGCAGAGCTTTGGATAATCTTGATCGAACATAGGTTTGGATCATATGTTCCACCCATGTAGGTGTATGCATGTATCCTTAAGAGCTTGATCCACCTTCTTAGAACCTCCAGTGGTAGGGTCAGTTGTAGGGTTAGCTCTAGAGAGAGAGAAAGACCTGAGAAAGAAGGTTGGAAGCTTAGACTCCGAGACATGAGGAATCATGGGAAGTTGGGTATGTTATAACCTGTTTTAGAAGACCCTCCTGAGTGGACAGTTAAGGGTGCTCATGCGTGATCCTTGAAGGCTTGTCATACCTTGGTTGCATTTAGAGGAACCAAATCCTAGAAAGAGAAAGAGGCTTCTTGAACCAATGTATGGAAGTTGTAGGTACCTACCTTACCTTGTAGGTGTAGAAAGGAGAGTTCCTTAGGCCCAGGGGAGGTACGGTAACAAGTTTTGAGGTCTCACACCGAGTTGGTTGTCCTTGTGTAGGACTATAAGGTGTTTTTCACGTGGAAGGATAGTAGGAAGTGCATGCTATCCCTCGTACATGATTGGGTCATGGTTGAAAAGCTGGCATGCAGTTAGGCAGTTGAGGCATAAGAAGTGAACCTAGGGTTCCTAGACCTAAGAGGGGAAGTAGTAGTAACTAGTGCACCTGATGCTCATGAAGATATTTGAGTTCCTACAGATTTGAGCATGGCACCCCTCAGGTTTAGAGGAAAAGGAAACCCCTTGGACTAAGGTATATGTTTGGTGAACCCCTCACACATAGGCTGGTGACATATGCATGTATGATGTTGGTCTAATGTTGAGGAATAGGAACATGTGTGACATACCAAGGAAACCTAGCATGGTTTAGTAGGTGGTCTTCTTATTAGCTACGTGCCTTAATAACTTGATAGGGCTAAATATGCACATGTAAACCTTGGAAGTAAGGATGTTTGTGATCTTTGATACTATCAAAAGATAGTTTTCTCCCATCCTAGGAAGGGACCCTTCTGTAGGGTCAGTACCAACCTTTGCTTAGGTTGGTGGTAACCTAAGAGGTCTCTCATGAGAGCTTGATGAGCTAAGTGGAGAGCATATAGTAAGATCGTGAATCCATAGACCCATGTGTGACCATATCTAAGGGGCATGAGGTTATGTTGACATGGAGTTAACTTTATTGGGCCAGACCGAGGTAGGTAGATCACAATGATCCCTATGAAAGATGTAAGTTTAACCATGAGTGCCCAGAGAGATGATGGGGTTTTGGGTAAGGATTCAAGTTGAGATGTACCACGATAGAGTACTAAGTCGATACCAAGGTAAAGTAGGGATAAGACCGATGGGAGTAGGATTTGTCTATTTCCTAGATGCACAAGACCAAAGGGTTGGGAGGTAACAACTATATTTGTACGAGGACCATGGGTTAGGAGATTGATCACCTTCATGATTTCATGGGATCCAAAGGGAAAATGAGGTAGGCACTCCCTGGATGCATAAGGGAAGATGGATGACCCCAAAAGTACCGTCACCCTATAGACCTTGAGGATATGACTAAGGATTGTGTGACAACCCAAGTGTGTTTGGGAATAGTTTCCCATGGATGTAAACCTAAAATCAAGATGTTCATGATGTGGAGACATGTGATGCACGTTTCAACTTAGATTGGTAAGTGTGCTGGCAATGTGTGATGCACCATCTCAACTCTTAGAACGGGTTGAAATTTGTGTTTGGACTGTAGCCAAATGCTTATTTCCTCTCGTTATGGGTGTGAGAGATAGAGCAAAATCCATGCCACACCCTAAGTACAAGGATGATGTGAGTTGAAACATTGCTATAAAGTTTGAGGATAAAGAAAGTATCATACCTTTTTGGAACATACATGGAATGGATGGTTTACAAACTCGGAGAGAACTAAGGTAGTCATATGAGGACGTTCTTATCAAGAGCAAGATGGAATTTATGAGTTATATAAGTTTAAGTTTGATAGCCAAGATGATGAGCTCAAAGTTTTCTTGACTCATTTACACCTAAGTCCGAGATGAGGATGATGAGTGGAGTATATGAGGGTTTATGTCTTCCCCTTTACCTAGAACATAAGGATTTAATGTGGTAATAGATACTCCCAGTCTAGGTACAACTCAGGTGTACAATTGTCTTAATTAGTTAGTAGAGAGACAAAAAGAGGTTGTTAGGTGAGCTCTAAGTTCGCATGAAATGTTTGGCTAACACCCAGATACAACCAGACCCGTTGGTCGAGTAGTGGTTGCTTGGTTAGCCAACCTAGAGCTTGATGAGATAGAAGGATGCTTGTAGAACCTTAGATATACCTCTCCGGAAAGAAAGGTGATGGAACCCATGGATAGAGTGTTTTAGGGTTTCTGAGGAGTCAACCTTTAGGAAAATCATGACATGCAGGAGATCATGGTTATAAGGTCACGATATATTGCGGTACTTTCTGAGGAGTCAACCTTTAGGAAAATCATGACATGCAGGAGATAATGGTTATAAGGTCACCATATACAGCGGTACTACTAAGATGGTAAGGTTTGTAGTAGTGCTTTATATACCTGAAATGAAGAAGTATATAGAATTGTATGTGGCTTGTCGCCATGCATGCATGGAGGTGAAGGATGAACACCTATAACCCAGTAAGTTGTTATAGAGGATGAAGAGTCCCCGAGAGGGAATGGGAGTAGATCACCAGGGATGTTGTGGTGAGTCTCCCCTGGACCAAGAGAGGTCATGATGTAATATTGATAATGGTAAATCGCCTTACCAAGTTGACCTAATCCCTTGCCTAAGAGAGAGAGCACTGTTAGTGTGATAGATCCAGTTGAACTATATATATACATACATGAGAGAAAGATAGTTCAACTACACTGTGATATGAGTTCAAAGGTTCTCGAGCATGACCTCAAATTAACTTCTGTGTGGTGGAAGTAAGTACATGAAGAACTTGATGCTAGATTGAAGTTTAGTACAACATATCACCCCTGAAAGATAGACAATCAAGTATGATCCAGAGCATGTGTGCTCATTCAGGGTGATACATGGGAGCAGTCTCTGCTCTAAGAGAGTTTTCTTGTGATGATAGCCACCATAGCTAGTATCCGGATGTAAGAAGCTCTATAAGGGAGGCTGTGTCGGTCACCACTTCACTAGGAAGATGTCAGTGAGAGGGCCTTGTGAAGGTCAAAGAGACCATAGTGTATGCAGATGAAGTCGCTTTGATCGTGCAATGGCTGAGAAATCCCAAGGGTGAAAAGAGTCGTGAGTTGATGCAAAGCAAATTGACATGTAGTTCACTGTGAGAGAATATGTGTTATGAAAACCTGATCCCTCTGAGCTATAGTTGAGAAAGATGAGTCCCCGATACATGGGTCCATTTGAGATGGAGTGGTGGAGATGTTTATGTTTAGCCTTACCCCTCAGGATAACATGATGTATGGTGTGCCATGAGTCCGATATAGAGCACTATGTGATGAACTGAACCATGTGCTGAGCCATGAACCTATTAAGCTTCTAGTGAGGCTGAAATATCCTGAGTCACCTACGAGGGTATGAGATACCAAGGTGAGAGAGAACTCAAATGCAAGAATATAAGATGATAAAGGTTCTTTGGAAGAACCATGGAGAGGATGAGACCACATGGGAGCAATGATGGACATGGATAAGTATCATGTATGTTTGTATGTTTGGTGGAATTTTGAGGGCAAAATTCCTATAAGAGGGGAAGGATGTTACAACCCCAATTTTCGGGTTCTTTTGGTTGGAAATGCAATTTCCCCAATAAATGTGTGATTTTTTAATTTGTATGATTTAATTAAATTGGGTGGTTTCCTTCGATAAATAGCCTTGTTTGATTTCGTGTGCCTAATTGGCTATTGGGCCCAATAACAAGAAAAAAGGAAATAAAAAGAAAAAGAAATCAATTAATAAAGGAATAACTAAGATAATGAGAAAAGAAAGATGTGGAAGCATCTAGAAGGCTAAGAATTATCCTTCAAGGAGAATTTTCATATATTTAGGATTTCTTAGGTTCCAAGGAGTCCATGTTGCAAAGATAATAGAAGAAAGAGAGAAAATCAAATAAAGCATTATTAAGAAGGAAAGTTGAGATAATGACGAAAATATAAGAAATATGTGGAAATATGGATAATGAAATCATTATGAATGAGATTTTGACTCCACATGATTTCTAATGGTAAAAGGAATTAAAATAAAGGATATAAAAGAATAGGAGAGGGAAAATATGCATAAAATATACCTTATTAAGAGATAACTTGCATATAAAGGAAACTCTCTAATAATCTCAAATTAGAGTCCCAAACTTTGCACACATGAAGCTTAAGTCATTGTGGACTTTCCATTAAATTTTGGGATCGAAAGGATAAAAGGTGAGTGAGATATTGAATTTACTAGTTTCCCTAAAGTGTTGATCTTAAAATGAAATGAAATAGATGTAGCGTGTCTTGTTTGATTTTAGAATCATGGGCCCAGTCCATATTGGTGTCACGCGGGTTTGTAGCTGCCTGATCAGAAATCTATGGTAGATGAATCATCTTCTAGCTAGAGAGAAGCAGAAAATCGGGAGAAGGATTCTTAATCTCCTAACTCACAATTTCTGCTTTGGTTTTGGTCTCTTACCAGCATCATAAATCCATAAGAGGCCATCACTTAAGGTTCCATTTCACAAATAGAATCAAACTAGTTCTGCATACACAAATAAGGGTTACATCATGAAATAGGATGAACAAGATACAATTTTAGAGTCAAACATGCATATCTGATAGTTTAATAAGATATGAAGATTAATTTCATAATATAGACACTCATATTGAGTCAACATCTTAGGAGAGAGAAATTGTTTATAGGGTCGTATTTCTAAAAAGGATCAAGAAAGAGAAAACTTATGTAATTTCCCAATATGATTAATAAGGGATTCAACATACATTAAGAGAGATAGAAATTATATTAATTGCCCAATATGGAATTGGGGGCTAGCTCATATCAATCTACTATGTCACAAACCCTATATACTCAACAGGTTCATAAGACACCTATTAGATGAATTTGATATCAAACGATCAATGACATGTACTTATGGAACCTTATAAAATCACATGTTTATTATTAATTAGGTCATTATAACCACACCATGATGTATGTATTACTTTCTCATTCTAAATCATAATTTACTTCTTTTAACTTATAGGTATTCAGATTAAAAAAGTATAAATTCAAACCATTTAGAAAATTCCTTAACAAATACTTATAGTAATGGAATTAGGTGATGAAATTCATATCATAATGTAGAGAGAGAAAATCCATTATTCCAAAGCATATCTATTTGTATATTTGTGACTTGTATATCGATCTATAGGAGTACATGGAAGATAATCTAGACTACTGATATTAAATCAAAAAAGAGATGAATGTGAACTCACATATGGTTCTAAAATCATATAATATGACATGGAAGAAATGTGAAACAAGTCTCGTAAGGCCCGCTTGCATAGATAAGGAAAAAAGACCAACATGCCCTAGGGCCTTAAACAAAATGAAATCAATGCACATGGGAAAATTCACAAAACCCATCATGGCAATGTTCTTTACTGAGAATAGCTCAAGAACTTGACCTAGAGGCTCAAGATCTCAAACCACCTCTGATCTTAGAGAGAAACTATAGAAGATAATGTTGCCATTTAGTTGTTGGGATCAAACTAAACTCAATGAGCCCAAACTCAGGAAAGGATCATCATGGACTCCCAATGGGGTTCCACACCATGAAAGTAGATAGAGTGAGAATTCATGAATTGACGAACTAAAGTCACTTGCGATTAAACATCAATCAAGTTTAGAAATTTTTAGGGAATGTACATGTGGTAGCAATGCCCTTGAGCTAAAAATTGAACAAAAACATCAAAAACTATCTCAAAATCACAAGAACCAAGGAAAAAGGGGGGAAGCACCTATTGTACTAGTTTCAAAAAAAATTGAATGTATATGATGTTTTGTGCAGTCTAGAGGAAGGGTTCCAAACCTTCATCGGGCTTCTTTTTGGTTACATGCCTCAAACCCAGAACAAGGTCTTTGATAAAGGTGGATGGAGTTGGAAAAGAATGCACGAGGATGGAAGAAGCTAAACTAACATAATGTATTTGTATTATGGGTGTGGTGAAGGTCAAGGAAGGGTTTCCTAGAGGTCCAAAGACACAGGGAGGAAAAGAGATGGAAAGGTGGAAGGATACATGGAAGAAGGGATTCAAGATGCAAAAGAGGTGTAAAGACCACAAAACCCTAGTATATTTGAGGTCATTGGGTCCGTATCAATTTGAAGAATGTAACATAGAAAGAATCATAGTAATAGGAGTAAATGAGAGAGACATATCCCTTGGATGAGAGTCTAACATTGTTATTTTAGTTTCTTTTTTGGAGCAAGGTAGAAGATAAGAGGGGATACATAGATACCAAACCCATAGACCGAAACTAGTTTGTGATCACACCCAGATAGGAAAATCCCACATAACACCAACTTAGGCAGAGAAGTTGGGATCATTTCTTGATTAACCTTATGTAAGTAATATTGGGTAAAATTTATGTAATTCTTTCTTTAGTTTATTTGGACCAGCAAACAAGGTTCAAATAAATTGAAATTTGACACTTAGAATAATTAAGGTGTTTTGAGTCCGAATTTTCCATTAGTTTCCCATTTTGGAGTGCTTCACTATGTTATTTAATTTTTTTGAATTTGAATTATATTTTCTTTCCCTATTGAAATTAAGGCATCTCGGATTACTCAATCAATGTGAAACTTGTCTCATTATCTAACTAAAATGTGAGGATTTTGGGTATTACATTGCTTTCCATTTTCATGTTATTAATTAAGTTATTAATGGATTAGGGTTAAAGGGGTTGTTTCCATATTTATTCACCAAATATATATATTAATGAATAGTGTATTGATGTTAGAATTTTCTAAGGACTATCATATCATGACTGTCTTTCCTTAACTCTAATATGAAATCATATCTGATATTTCACTCAATGCCTAACTTTTATAGGTATTTAGATATTATGTTTCCAATCAAAACAGGCCAACTCTCTATTATATCATATATGCTTTATATGTCCATTCTAATGTTTCCCCACCATTATTATAGATTTTTATATATTCAAAATTTTTTCCATCAATTATTAAAAATATTAATTGAATTAGTTACCTTATTAAGGGTCATGTACATATTAATTTATATACATGTATGTGTTATCCTTTTTATCAAACTATCATATATTATTAAATGGATTTCTAAATTATACTTTATAACTTACTTTTAAAAAGTATGAGTTGGTTACATTATATGATCTATTGATTTGTTATGAAAAAAGTTTAATTGTTTATTATTCACCAATATCATCCATATAAGCACTACCTAGTGATTATCTCCAATCTTCTAAGATTTAGAGTGAAAAGGTCCTATAAAGCACCTTATATGATTCCTTATATATATTTTAAGCATGTTTCAGATTATCATAATCATTTATACATATTTCATTCAAACCACTTATTAATTCTATTTAGGTCTAGAAGGGTACAACTTATACCATGTTTGGGGTTTATTCATGACCTAATCCCAAAGGCATCCAATCTTTAGGATTAGGTTTTCAGGACTAGGAGGTCAAATTTTGGTATGTTGCAGACTCCCAAGTCGGTACTATTAAGATTTCTTTAAGGATTATGATTTGAAGCAACAACATCCAATGATTCGATGAATAAGTGAAGTTTTTAGCTTTTTGACTATAACCTAAGGAGGGTAACTGTATGAGGGATCATAGGTATTTTTAGAGAATAAAAACAAAATAAGACATGGATGTGTGGAGAATAGAGCATCCTAACTCCTTTGAGGAGTAGTATGACAACTAAAACATTGTCCAATTGTGGCCAACTTTAGAGGGGATCACCCTCATGTTCGTTTACAAGGGTTTTTCAATTTCTTATGGATTTATTCTCCTCTGAATATTTTTATGATATCATGTGGAGCATGCATGGATAATCCCCTTTTTTTCTAGGACCCATGATTATCCCTATGTTGATTTGTGCATGATCATTTTCATCTAAATATTGATTCCTTTGCTACAGATTTTGATAATGGTGGTTTATTCAATTTGCCATGTTCTTTCTTGATCACTAGGAATATGATTAGATTCTCAACCACTACAAAAGCAAGACTACCAATTGGAAAATCCATTACCATCATATTTTAATAACGTGTTGTAAAAGTGGGATAAAGATTATGAGGTTGATTGTCTAGAGGTAGGTTATGATCATTTTATCTCTCGTATTAATAGTGCGTAAGTGGGATAGCAGTTAGGTTAAATAATGTAAAACACTGTGAGAGCGCACAATACAAAATGTGAACACCTAATCCAAAGAACTAAGGATTATTGGATTACATGAAGAGGACTCAATTATGGATTACACTATGGTGAAACTATAATCTTACACATTTTGTGTTTTGATCTTAAAACCAATTTGGTTAATTTTTCTTTAATTTAGTTCATAGTTTAATTAAATCAACTAGTCCTTTCCTTATCTATTTGATTGGTTTTAGTTAGTAGTAGTCTGTGATAGTCTCGATTCCCTGAGTTCAACAACTATGGCCTCTCTAGGCCACTAACTAATTTACATGTACACTTGTGTATGCAAAAACAAGGTATACATGTGTCAAGTTTTTAGCATCATTGTCTGGTAATTGGAAATGCTAGCACTCTGAAGTCAGTCACTCTATGACATTTTTTATTTTTGTCAGTTTCCTTACCAATCATACACAACTACTAACTCTTTTTCTATTTAGTAACTAGTATTTTGTGTTCTTACATTGAGTTTGCTACTTTTCAGGAACTACTCTATGGTCTGAACTCCAACCACTATTATGGATAATTGTCTACTTGTTTAATACATTTTTGAAGAATTTGTAACAAGATAAGGAATACTCAGCTTCATCTGGGGGCTAATTTTGACTACACCACCAACAATACTAGAAGCTACACTAGAAGAGAAAGAGGAATAGGTTATCATCTTAGGAGATCTAGATGTTTAAGGAGAAGAAGAAGAAATGTCTAACCAAGAAGAAGACAACAACAATGTTGTGGTGGTTTAAAACAAGCAGGCTATTAGTTAGAAAATAAAGGCATCTTCAGCTATGATGCAATTTTTTCATATTACGTGGCTAGTAGGTGTTCGTATGTATGCTCAAATATACAATCATACGATGATTGCTATGAGGCATTAGATACCTAATTTGGTAATGATAAAGGTAATTTTGTCTATTATGTTTGTCTCAAGCATGAGATGATGATACATACATAATATATGTCTAAAGAATGATGTTATTCTATGACATATGTCTTTAGGTTGATGACATGAACTATAAGATCATATATATGATAAGAGTACATGCATTCTTGCTATGTCCCTAGTCAGATGTTACCATGGAAGCAAAATAGACAATAGTAAAAAATAAGACTAGAGTGTGTTTTGGTTGATGATAGAATCTCATTAGTCATGATATGTGATATCAAACTAAGCACATAGGTACATGTTAGAGAACACTATATTCATACATGGAGACTAGGAGATGGTATTCAGAATTAGGTCTCATAGTGATATTGGTTATTGTGGTTCTTAGACCTAAAGTCTCTACACTCATTACATGTCGTTCGATGTATTTTGACATCATCTAACATGACTGTGAATAAGGGTTTCCATAAAGATGGATGTTGGAAATGTTGTGACACATTGGGACTGAGTGTGAGAGATGTAGATGGGGTTTGTCCCTCCTATAGGAGATTGATATCATGGCCACTTGATAAGTGAGACTGAGAAACATATGGTCATACTCATGTGACTCAATTTATGATATGTGAACTCACATGCATCTCATACAGTCTGCTCTAGTTCAAGGAACATGGATTGAATGTTGAGAAGGTGGCGGTTCCATGCCTTGAGTACAATATGGATATTAGCGACAAAGGAATTATATGATCACTGTAACATTAATCACAGATTGTATGTTGAAGTTGTTCTCCAACATTCTAATACTTGGGTAGCAATGATGTATTTCTAGATACCACTCATTGCTTGTGATGTCATAAATTGGTTATGGTCATTCACTGCCAATGTAATTTGGGACATATAGGGTCACACGCATAGGATACACTTGGAATAGGATTTTATTCATAAATGATGTTTAACTTGATTACTAAAGTGTTTAGGTATTCAATTTAAACACAATGGTTGAGAATTGGTTGACTAGTTTGTGAATTGATTGGTTCAAGTGTTGAACTGAACGATTCAAGTGTCAAGGCAATTGGAAACAACATTGGTTGAATAATCCCTAAACTGGGTCATGAACCCACCGGTTCACTGTGTGAATTGATCAGTTCAAGGTCTGAAATGACTGATTCAACTTGTGAACTTCCCGATTAAATGATCAATACTATTGGATCAAGGATTGATGCCAATGACATGTTGTGCATTAACCGTCACATTGAAAGCCAACATATTTGTGAATAGGAAACATGGTGAACCAACCAGTTTAGCCATGAATTGATTGGTTCGATAATGAACCTCCTGATTCAACGTTTTTTGCTTCAATAAAATTTATGAGATTCCATCTCTTTGATTCCCAGATGTATTGGAAAACCTAACCATGGGCCATCCTATATAAAGGGGGGCATTCTAGGCTTTCAGAGAAAAAATAACAAGCTCTAAAAATAGTTGTCCTCTCTAGTTGTAGTAACAAGAGAGCCTGAGCAAGACCAACCCATAAAAAAGAGGGACAACAAGGGAGAGACAATGTGGGAGAGTGAATCAACTCTAGCAGGTTGATGCTTGAAGGGACAACTCCTTCCTATTGGCTCTAGTAGCACAAATGGAGTTCCCCATGGTCTGTGTGGACTACTACAGAGGCAAGGAGGCCTTTACTACCCGCTAGGAGGATGTCGTCAACTGATGTCCATGGTGGTACACCAGGAGGCCATTGCTGACAACTTCTCTAATGTTGCTTGAAGAAGAAGCACACTATTTCAAGAGTTGTCAATGGACTTGCTCTAGAACAAGGTATATCTCTTGCATACCTTCCTTCCAAGATACATTATTGTTGACATGATCTGCTAGTTTGAGAATCAGGCATTAAATTTTTTTTTTTCTACCTTATATGTTGCTCTAATTTCTCAACAGTGGTATCAGAGCCACATCAATGTATGGTGAATTAGGGATTTAAATCGATATGAAAAAATTTACTTTATTGCATACAATGTGAATATTAAAACGATTAATGTGCATATCCAATCAAATACCACATACGATCCCACAAACATATATATGGTATGTGCAATCAATACACGTCACCCTAAAAGTGTTTTGATGGTGGATGTAAGCATGGTTATGGCTAAAACCTCTGTGGATTGTGTGCATGGCTGCTTGGTTTATTTCTTGTTGTTACTCAATTTTCATAATGATCCTCTGCCCTCCTTTGCAAATGTGAATTAACGCTCCTATTACTATTTTTCCTCAAATGTAACTCAAGGTTTTCCCCTTTTTCAATGTAATATAAAATAGGATAGTTTTAATTTAAGTTTCATCGTGAGAAGGCATTCTGCACCAGACAAACTGACTGGCTCAGATGTCAAATCGATAGACCAGAGGACCACAAAGGCCATACTATAGGAGGAACCGATAGAATAGTGGCCCAATTGATTGGTTGGAGGAGTCCATACATCGCTTGAACCAAAAAGAGACAACCAATTCAAGATACCAACTGACCATCCAGGAGACCAATTGATCGGTTCAAGAGTTGAATCGATCGATCCAGATTGGTTCAAGCATAGATTTTCATCAAAAATAGGTTGCTACATATGACGTGGACCTCACATGGTAGTAGTTCCTAGTGGCTTCAAGGAATTACATTAGTATGGACATAAACATTGCTCGTATATTTCTGATTGCATATTTTTCATTTGTGGTTATAGCATGTACATGATACATATTATAAGTATGTGCTGATTGGATATGTATATGTATTTATATATAAAATCCCTCAATAAATATTAAGTCTAATATTCCTTCCATAAGTAGCACACATGAAAAGCTTTATCAACCAAACATGGGCACGCCCTAGCATGGTGCGTCGTCTACCTCGTGGAAGTGTGATGGTAGATATGTGGGTCTGTCTTAGCAGGGTGCATATTCTATCGTGTTGCCTTATGGGTCAGGATTAACTAGGTTACCTTAATAGGATTAAGTGCCTAGAAGTGTATAGATGGACTATGTCAAGGAGTTGTGCATACCATCTATCCAAGAATTGCATGAGATGCAAGTAGTAAATGTTGCCTACCATAATAATCGGTTGAGTGCCAGAGTTGGTTGGGTATTAACTTACTTGTTTTTATCTTGGCTCACTAGAAGGTTGTACGTTGCAACCTTCCAAATTGATATGTGAGGCCTATCAATTCGAACAAAATAGTGCGACTGATAATTAGTTAAAAGCCTTATTAATATCATTAAATTTATAAAATCAATCAAATCAATATGTGTGTTCACAAAAGTTGCAAATTTTATTTTGTAGAATCTAATGGCAAGTACAAACATGTTTTATTTGTGGTAGGTCCTTGACAAGGATAATTTGAATGTGAATAACTTGCACAATTGATTGAGGATGTTGAGAATCGTCCTCACTCAAGAGAGAAAGATTTATGTCCTAGAGACACTAGAGCTAGATGAACCCTCTCCCAGTGTGCCTAAGGCTGAAAGGGATGCTTACAAGAAGTACTCTGAAGATGTCGTAGATGTCAAGTACCTGATGTTGTACTAAATGAACTATGAGTTGTAGGGATATCATGAGAATATGGATGTTATTCAGATGGTTACACATCTTAAGAACATGTACTAAAATCTGGAAGACAAGAGTGATATGATGTCTCGAAGGTGTTGTTCAAGTGCAACATGGCAGAAGGAGATCCATTAGGTCTTCATGTACTCAAGTTGGTTGGTTATGTGGAGAACCTTGCTATACTGGGATTTCTCTGGGTCAAGAGTTGGTCACATATGTGATTTTGTAGTTACTGTCAGAATCATACAACCCGTTTGTCATGAACTACAACATGAATGATTTTGACAAGCTGATGTTAGAATTACTTGGCATGTTGAGGACAATTGAAGTGCAAATGAAGAAGGATAAAGCCATATCTATGGTGATGATCAGTGGAGGGAAATCTAAAGGAAAAGGAAAATCTAAGAAGAATTCTAAAGCTAGCTAGAAACCAAAGTCTTCTACACTGAAAGCTAAGGGAGGAGTGAATAAGGAAGGAAAGTGCCACCATTATCACCAGCCTGGACACTAGAAAAGGAAGTGTCCTCTTTATATAGAGGATCTTAGGAAGAAGAAGGAGATGTAGATATTCACGTTAGGACTCGAGAAGAAGTAATCTAGAACTATGTAGAGTAAGAGTTGTTTCTACCACAGTTGGAATTTTCCATTCATGGAACCAACATGTAATAGACTTAGTGAATTTATGTTATGTACTTGCCATTAATGAAAAACATCATGTGTCTTGTATGGACATGAATATTAAGAATATTTGTTGATGTTTTTCTTTCAAACATAAGATCTTTTATGTAGTGGAACCAATTTCTCATAGTTTATATTTGGTAGTTCTAGATACAGTTATATATAGTGAATCACTCAATGACTCAAATAATGAATACCTATAACATTGTCATCTATAACACAAAATGAGAAATGCATTTCCAGAATCCAATAATGATGGTTATCTAGACTATTTTGGTTATTGACCCAATAGATACATACAAGTCTTATTTATTGGGTAATATGAGGAAAAAACCTCACTAAATGTAGTGGGAGAGCGAGTATTCTATTATGGGCTCATACATATTGACGTATATAGACCTTTTAGAATAAATGCTAAAGGTGGCTAATAGTACCTCACAATAATTACTGATGATATCAATAGATATGTTAGTTTGTATTTAATAAAATACAAGTATGGATCTCTCAAAGTGTTCAAGGATATCATGAATGAAGTATATAACCAACTTGGTATAAATATTAAAACATTTCAATATGATCGATGTGAAAATATTTTAACCAAGAGTTTGAGGACCTTCTGGGAGACCATGATGTTGTATCATGATGAGCTTCACCTAAAACACAATGATAGTGTATCATGATAGTGTATTAGAAAGAAGGAATCACACCTTGTTAGTTATGATGTGATTGTCAATAAATCTAGCTAATCTTTGAATTTCCTTTTTGGCACATGCTTTGAACTAAAACAATGTACCATCTAAAATGGTTCAAAAGACACCATATGAGATATGGCACAAGAAGTGTCTTGATATGTCTTTATAAAGATTAGGAATGAAATCTTATATAATCAAATAGTTTCTTTAAAAAATTATCCACAAATCATGTAAATGTTATTTTATTGAATACTACTTTTACATTCTAACCCGACAACAAAATTGTTTGTTTCTAGGATGGTTGTAATCCTAAAAGGAATTTAGTTCCAAATGAATAAGTGGGAGAAAGTGGAACTAAAAAATTTCAAGACCAACAAGAAAACATTGAACCTAAAAGGTATAGTGGGAACAAGGAGAATCACAAATTGTTGTGGAATCCCAAGTTCCTTATGTAACACAAAACCTCATTGATCTAGTAGAACACACCTTGAGTTTGAAAGATTATGATATACTATAACTCAAGAAGATAGTGAGTTAGTCATAAATGATGAGCCAACAAACTATTAGAAGCAATTGAGGGACCACCATCTGAAAGATGTCTTGAGGCCATAAGATCCAAGATGGACTCCATGTACACCAACAAGGTATGACCTTAGTGGATCCACCTAGAGTGGTTAAACCCATAGGATGCAATTGGGTCTTCAAGAAGAAGATAGACATGGATGGTAATGTAAAAACCTATAAGAGTAGATTGATTGAAAAATGAATTTCAAACAAGTTCAATTTGTTTAACATGATGATATATTTTCACCAATTTCCATGGCTAAATCCATCAGGATCGTGCTTGCCATTACAACTCAATATGACTATGAGATTTGGCAAAATGGATGTTAAAACAACATTCCTTAATAGGAATAATGTAGAGGATATGTACGTGACACAGTCTGAAGGTTTTATAAATCTAATTAAAGGTCTATAAGATGCAAAGGTCAAACTATGGATTGAAGCAAGCATCTCAAGATGGAATATTTTATTTGACAAGATAGTCAAAGAGTTTACCTTCAGTCAAAATGAAGATGAAATATGCGACTACAAAATATTTAGTAGGAGCATATTTATATTCCATATACTGATGCAGAATAACATCCTTATAGAATAAATGTTAGAACCTGGCTGGGAAGTACCTTCTTTATGAAGAGTTTATGCGAAGAATCTGATGTGATAGGTGTTAAGATCTATAGAGATAGATCTAGAAAGCTTCTTGATCTAACACAGAGCATATACATTGGCAAGATGTTGAAGGGGTTCAACATGCAGGTCTGATTGAGAGAAAACTTGTACATGTTCCATGGAGTTAGTATTTTAGGAGCCCAGTGTCCCAGTTTTTGTGAAAATTAGGAACATGTGGATAGATACCATTTGCATTCATAATTGGATGTATCATGTATGTAAGGTTATGTACTCATATCATTATCTCGTATGTGTTGTACATGATGAGAGGATATGTACTCACCTTGTTGTCTCATATGTGAGGACATGATGAGTACATGTGTGTCAAATCCTAGTAAAAGTCACTAAACTGCCATAAAGAACATCCTTAAGTACTTGATAAGCTCTAAAAGCATATGTTCCTTGGTTATGGCGATGAGGAAAAGTTGGGTTTAAAGGGTTACACTGATGCAAGCTTCCAAAAGGCAAAGTAGATTGCAGTCCAAAATTGTGTTTGACCTTAAAATAGAATTGCAACCTAGAAAAGTTCTGAGAAAGAAATAGTTGTTTTGATGTACAACAGAAGTTGAGTATCCTATTATTTTGTGAACATGACAGAGGATACTGTATGAATCTAGAAGTTCATATAAGATGAACTTGTGGGAGGTTCCAACCCTCGATGACACAATAGAAATACTATGACAACAATGGAACTACTAGATTAGCAAGGAATCTCATATTGCATACTACAGAACTTCCATCTCATACAAGAAGTTGTACAATGAAGAGATGTGAAAACTTGTAATAGACCACTTAGAAGTAAATGTTGCTAACCCGCTATAAAAGAACTTGCACAACAAAAAAATTATGGACATGTTGAAGATCACTTGGAATAAGATTCACGGTTGATTGGCTCTAAGTGCAAGTGAGAGTTCGTTGGTATGTATGCCCAGAGAGTCAATCATACAATGATTGCAATGAGGCACTAGATACCTGATGTAATAATGATAGAGGTAATTCTATTGATTATGTTTGTTTCAATCATGAGATGATGACACAGACATAATAGATCTCTAAAGAATGATTTGACTCGATGACATGTGTCTTCAGGTTGAGGTCCTGAAAAATGAGATTATATGTATGATAAGAGTACATGAATTCTTATTATGTCCCGAGTTGAATGTTACTATGGAAGCAAAATAGACAACAATGGTACATAAGACTAGAGTGTGTGTTGGTTGATGACAGAATCTCATTAGTCATGATATGTGATATTAGACCAAGTACATAGTTACATGTTAGAGAACAGTGTATAAAACAGACACACCTTGAGAGTGATATATGGAGATCATGGGATGGTAGTCAGAATTAGCTCTCGTACTGATAGTGGTGATTGTGGTTCTTAGACCTAAACTCACTCCACTCATTACATGTCGTTCGATGTATTTTGACTTCATCCAATGTGACATTGAATAAGGGTTGTCATAAAGGTGGTTCTTGGGTACATTATGACACATGGGGACTGAGTGTGAGTGATGTAGATGGGATTTGTTACTCTTGCATGAGATTGATATCCTAGCCACTTGATAAGTGAGACTAAGAAACATATGGCCATACTCATGTGACTCAATATATGACATGTGAACTCACATGTATTTCATATAGTTTTCGCTAGTCTAATGAACATGGATCGAACATTGAGAGGATGCCAATTCCATGCCTCAATTTCGATCTGGATATCAGCAACAACGGAACTATAAGATCAATGTATCACTAATCATAGATTGTAGGTTGAAGTTGTTCTCCAGATTTCCAATTACTTGGGTAGCAATGATGTGTTGCTAGATACCACTCATTTCTTGTGATGTCATAAATTGGTTATGGACATTCACTTCCAATGTAATTTGGGACCTATAGGGTCACACACATAGGATACACTTTAAATAGGAGTTTATTCATGAATGATTAGGTATTTAATTTAAACAACATTAGTTGAGAATGGGCTGATTAGACTGTGAACCAACCGGTTCAAGTGTTGAACCAATCGATTCAAGTGCTAGGTCAATTGGAAACAACATTGGCTGAACAATGCTTGAACCAGGGCATGAACCAATTGGTTCACTATTTGAAACAACCAGTACAAGGTCTTAAACGACCAGTTCAACTTGTGAACTACCCAGTTCAATGATCAATATGATTGGATCAAGGATTGATGTTGATATCATGTTGTGCATTAATTATCGTATTGAAAGCCAGCACGTCTACGAACATGTGAATTGACAGGTTGAACATGTGAACTAACTGGTTCAGCCATGAACTGACCGATTCAATAGTGAACTGATCGGTTCAACATTTGTAGCTTCTAGAAAATTTATGAAATTTCGTAGCTTTGACTCCCAGATGAACTTGAGACTGTGACCATGGCCATCCTATGTAAAGGGGGGAAGTCTAGGATTTCAGAGAGACAACAACAAGCTTTGGAAATTGTTGTCCTCTCTAGTTGTGGTTATTAGATGATATACAACCTTCTACATGTTTGATGAAATGCCATAGTCCATCCTTTACTTGTATTTCTCATTTAGTTTCCTTTGTTGTATATTACTTGGGCCTCAAGTAATGGGCCATGTCGACTATATATATATATACTCATTGTTGTAATACAAAGAGTTGATGATGTGAGCCAATTAACCCTAGATCAATTGTGTGTGTTTTCCCTTTCATTTGAATAGTACATGTGTCTTTCCCACATCTCTCCTTCTCTTGATCTTCTTCTCTCTCTCTCAATCCCATTCAATCAAAGATCTAGGGTTTTATCTTCTAAACCTAATTTGGTATCATAGCAAATCTTCTGCCACCATCAAGTATGTCTTCCTCCTTGGTTACTAGACCGTCATTGACACCAGGAGTATCCAAGTATCCATATCCTGCCCGCATCAACGTCTCCAACTTTGTTTCCTTGAAGTTGATGAGTTCCAATTACCAATAATGGGAAGTTCAAGTTCACGTACTGATCGAGAGCAACTCTCTTGAGTCCTTCATCGATGGAACAGAGAAACCACCAGAGAAGAATATCATAGATGAGGAAGGCATGATCACTTCCAATCCTACTTATGTGTTGTGGATGAGGACTGATCAACTGATCAAAGGATGGATAATGGGAACTCTAACTGAGGAAGTGCTCGATGTGGTGGTAGGTTTATCTACATCGGATCAGATCTGGAAAACTCTCACCAAGAACTTCTGTGAGTCTAATCAGTCCAGGAGTTTTGAGATAACAACAAGACTGCGGCAAATTCAAAAAGGAAAAAAGTTTTTGTTGAGTATCTACAATAGTTTAAGCTCATCTGTGACAACTTCATGCTATCGGTAAGACTCTGCTTGATGATGACAAAGTATACTTTCTTCTCAGTGGACTTGGATCCGATTTCGAAACATTTACTATGTCTATGATGAGGCCTCCTCTTCCCTCCTATTATGAAGTTGTCTCTCTAATGAAAGGTCATGATATGTGTAGATCCTCTTCTGAATCCTTCTCTGGTCCTAATATGGATTTTCTTAGACAACGATCAAACTTTGGACCTAGAAACCCTAGAAGAGGGAACTACTAGATGAGTAATCCACCTATTCAACAATACAACCCCAATCTAGGACTTCTCAGAGTCAGACCTCCAAATCAGTTCTCTTCTCAAGCGCGTGGATTCAATCAAAGTATCCGACCTCCACCTGGTAGATTTGACAATTCCTTTAGACCTCTTGTGTTCTGCCAAATCTGTGGAAAGTGAGGTCATGAAGCTTATCATTGCTGGAATCATTTTGACAACTCATACCAGATCCCTAAGATTCCCGGGACTCTCACTGAAGATGTTGTTACTGAAAAGGAAAAGGCCATGGTTGTTGTAACACTCGGTCCCACTGCCCAAGGCTCTAGTAGAGTTTCAAGAATGACGAATGGCCCCATAGACCACCACTAGCCTTAACTGTGCACTTTGTCCTCACTGATGCGCAAGACAAGATCAACTTCCCAACTGGTCACCCATCCTAGTACTACTCCAAGATGAGCACACTTAACTATGGAGTTCTTTAGTGATGGGCTCTCAGAAAAAGAGGTGCACCTTGGTGATATGGGTAGTCTAATAATTCCTTTTAAGATTGTTCTATCTGAGGCCTCAAATCCTAGGACTTTACAATCTCCCCACTTAGACTCTTGACATCCTCGTCAAGGCTTAATTATATGGCCTCATAATCTTTTCCCCATTTCAGTGCAGACCCAACATGGCCCATGGACACCCAACTCCTGATCACAGAATACCAGTGCATGGGTGGCTACGTCAACCATGGACAACCCTTTCCTACATGCCTGGATCGCACGGCTCAAGATTGGCATGCCATGCCCATGTGGGCCCCACCTACTGGAGGGGAATTGGCTCTGATACCATTTGTAACACCCGGGCCCACTGCCCAAGGCACTAGTAGAGTTTCAAGAATGACGATTGGCACCACAAACCACCACTAGCCTTAACTGTGCACTTTGTCCTCACTGACGTGCAAGCCGGGATCAACTTCCTGACTGGTCACCCATCCTAGTACTACTCCAAGTTGAGCACGCTTAACTATGGAGTTCTTTAGTGATGGGATCCTGGAAAAGGAGGTGCACCTTGGTGATATGGGTAGTCTAATCATTCCTTTTAAGATTGTTCTATCTGAGGCCTCAAATCCTAGGACGTTACAGCTGCTATGTAGATATCTGAACCAAATACCATCAACATGACCGAGTGGCAAGTCGACTCTGGTGCTACTAATCACATTGCTCAAAGTGCATGTATTCTTAGTAATGTCATTTCCTATAAGGGATATGATTTTATAATGATTGGATATGGAACCTATCTTCCTATCACTTATACTGGCCCATCTCACATCATACAAAGCCATGCTATACCTCTCAAGAGAGTTCTTATTGTCCCTTCAATAAAGAAGAACTTGCTATCTATCGCTCAGCTGACCCGTGATTTTCCTTGTTACTTCATTTTGTTTAGAGACTTATTTCTTATCCAACATTTGTAGACACACACAACCCTGGCTTAGGGGGTACTTAAAGACGGCATGTACTTGATCACCTCTAGTGTGCACAAAGCTCTCCTATCAATTAGAGGTTCCACTACTAATGTTCTAACCTAGCACTGACAGATTGGCCATACTCATAGAGAAGTATATAAACATTTAGAATATAGCAAGTTAATTAGCTCATCAAATAAGTAGTTAGATTTTTGCAATATTTTCAATTAGGCAAAAGTCATAGATTACCTTTTTCAAATAACCATGTTAAATGTCGTGTTCCATTTGGACAAGTTTACTATGATTTGTGGGGAAAATCTCCTATAATTTCTAAACATGGATTTCACTATTATGCTTTATTAGTTTATGAATGTATTGGTTTCTCTTGTTTACCCTCAGAAAGCTAAATTTGATTTCTTTAGTCAGTTTGTCTTCTTTTGCAAAATGATTGACAATCAGTTTCATACCAAGATTCAAGTGCTTATGACAGATGGAGGAGGTGAGTTTGTCAATCATAAAATGTGGGATTTCATGTCCTCAAATGGTATTATTCATCAGTTTTCCTATGCGCACACCCATGAACAGGTTGGACTGGTAGAAAGGAAGCACATGCATGTCGTTGAACTGGGATTTACTATGATGCTTGATGCCAAGGTCCCTTTTTGTTATTGTCTTGAAGCTTTTTCCTCAGCAAATTATATTATTAATCACCTACCATCGAAGATGCCTGATCGTATATCTCCTCTATTCAAATTATATGCAAAGATGCCTGATTATGATATGTTGCGTGTATTTGGGTGTCTATGTTTTCCATGTTTATGAGATTTCAATAAGCACAAATTACAGCCACACTCTTTACCCTATATTTTTCTAGGATATAGAAATAACTACAAAGGATATAGATACTTGAATGTCTCAACTAATCGCATCTACTTCTCTCAACATGTGGTATTCAATGAGAATGTGTTTCCCTTCAAAGAACACATTCCACAGAACATTTCTTTAGGTGAACTTTCTATATTTTCTAATTCCATTGTTGCATCAGATATATCTTCAGAGGTTACTAACTCTCTACAACCTGGGGCAGTCTTAAGAAGAGGCTATATTGCTGATGTCAACATACTTCCCAATATTACTTCTATTGATTACTATAGTTCTGGCCAGACTCCAACTGTAAATCAATCAGATTCAGTGTCCACCTCTACCTATTCACCAGTTGTTTCCCATGAAGGACCCCATGAAAGCTCTTCTCATAATGCTTCTTCTTCTAATATGATTACCTCTACTGACAATCAATTGACACAAGTGCTAGACTCTTTGGAAATCATCTCCTCTAGTCTTCCTACAAATAACACCAATCTTGGTATTAGTAGATCACCTCCCCTTCAACAACCAGCTATCTCTCATCTAAGACAAAATGTACATCCTATGATCACCAGATCTAAAGCACATCTTCTCAACCACATTATGGGAGAGACAATGTGGGAGAGACATTAAGGGAGAAATAATGTGGGAGAGAGAATCAACTCTAGCATGTTGACGTTCAAAGGGATAACTCATTCCCATTGGCTCTGGTAGAGAAACAAGAGTTCCCAGTGGTCTGCATGGACTACTACAGAAGCAAGGAGGCCTTTGCCACCTTCTAGGAGGATGTTGTCAATCATTGTCTATGGTGTTGCACCAAGAGACCATTGTTGACAACTGCTAGAGTGATGCTTGAATAAGAAGCATACTTCTGCAAGAGTTGTCATTGGACTTGTTCTAGGATAAGGTATATCTCTTGCATACCTTCCTTCCGAGATACATTATTGCTTACGTAATCTGCTAGTCTGAGAATTCGGCATTAAAAAATTATTTATGTTGCCTTGTCTATTGCACCAATTTCCCAACATTAGGTAACATGGGAAGCTACAAAATATGTCTTAGTATGGTTTCCTTGATTAAATCAATGCATTCTATGACCATAACATGGAGGATCTATCCAACACATGACATGTTGAAGATTGACAGGATACTAGCCACAAGGTCTATCTAAAGTTATTCCATTTTTGTTTGATGAACAAAATGAAGACATGGAATCTTAGTATACCTTTAGAGTTTATATGTACTTGGGATGAAATGCTTTATATGATTTCTCAAAAGGTACTTTTCTCCTCAAAATATGAATGAACTAGAGGGGAAAATCCATAATTACAAATAACACATAGATGAATCTTATATGAGGTTTTGGAGCACGATTAGAACATGATAAGGAAGGTTACACATCATTGAATAGATTTATATGGCCAATAAAATACTTTCCATTATGACTTGCATAAAGGGGATATGACCACACTAGATAGTGCATGAGTAGGTTTCTTTCTAAGCAATATAATAAGAGGTGTTGTGAGATAGTGATAGCCATGGACATGACCAATATTGGGGTGATGAACATGAACCTCATGTAGCATCCAAGAGTGTACCAGAATTGTGCAAAGTCAATGATCTCGAGACATAGATGGCTCAATTGACAAAATAGTTGGGGACTATGATTATTGCCTCGTCTAGAGGTGAGGAAGAATAATGCATGTACATGCAATATCCCAACAATGGAAGAAATAAGTACCCATGATGGAATGACCCAAAATTCTCTTAGAAGGATCCTAACAGTTTTTAGGATGACACATTGTAGGTGCATCAACATCCATCTAACCAATCCAACATTCCACAACATAGTCATCATGAAAGACATATAAGCAGGCTTGAGAAGTTAGAGGATATGTTTAGAAAATTTATGACCAAGAATGAGTCATATCTTAACCAAGAAAAAAGGGAGAAATTAGATCAAGGAGCCCAAAATAACCAACTCAGATCTCACAGGTAGCAGTAGACTGATCATTATAGAGAAGACTACTCAACAAGGGTTCCCAAAAATACATACATCCCAAATATTAGCCAAAAAGATAAGGTGGTAACATTACATAGTGGGAAGGTGATAGAGAAACAAAAAGTAGCAGGGTAGAAGAAGGAAAGACGGATTGAGCCATACACTCTTAAGGTAGAGATTGAAGGGGAAACAATTTTATAGTTTAGATACTTGAGGAAGTGGAAAATGAATATAATATAGAGTTCATCTTATAGAGACAAAACTCTGCTTAAAAGGGCTACGTTTCACCACATCTGAGGAAGATTGTTTTGTTGATATGTTTCACAAGCAATGTTAAGAAGACCAAGTAAGATTAAAAATTTAAGAAGTTCTTAGAGATATTTCACAAGCTTTGTGTAAATATTCCCTTAGTAGAGGCTCTGGAAAAGATTCCCTCTCATAGGAAATTATTGAAGGACATAATTTCTAAGAAGAGGAAATTAATTGATTCTGATGTAGTTGTTACACCCTGATCTCACAATTACCATTAATCATGAGATTAGGGCATAAATTGAGGATTTAACGTAATACAAAGATCAACCTTAACTTTTTCTTCTTTTTCAAACTCTTTGTTTTCTCGCATTGAACCACATAAACTAACTTTACAAGGGAATCTAAAAATTGATTTCTCTAATCTGATTTCAATAGTAAAAAGGCATGTATGAACATTCATTATGTTTCTCATACTTTTAAGCACATACAACTTTTTGATTCACATATATTGCTAAAAGAGGAATGATGTTATACATCATTATTTACAACTCTCTTATATTTCTTTACAAGGACCTAGACTGACAAGGACTGACTGAACTTAACTATACTCAGACTTAACTCTTGTGGCAGATCTACTCTGATGCAATGATATCTTCAATCCCCATAGTTTCCCTAAACATTTTGAGTAGAGGGGTGAGCCTACTCGCTTAGTGAATGAGTAAAACAATAATGTAGTCTAAAGTATTGAATCAGACATTTATCATTCTTGGATAATTGAAATAAAACAAGATAGTAATTTCAAATTAAAAGACTAGATATTCAAAAACTTACTAATAACATTGAAGCCTACATCATTAGAAATAAACAAGTATGGAAATATAATCCTCACTATATTCAATATTACATTTAAAGAACAACTATTTTGAAAATGTACTCGAATCTTTCTTAGCCTTTCATACTTATAAGAAACTCTTTAAAACTTATATTATCATATTTTAAATTATGCCCTGATCATATGCAGTGTACTCTACATATGTAGAACCGTAATGAAATACGATCTCACTGTACAAGACTTAGCTGACACACCCGGGATGCTAAGCCTGACTACATGACTGGTCTGCAACAGGAAAATGGCTCTCTGGCCTCGACACACCTATGGGCCGTAAAACTGGACTCCTCCTCTAACCTGAGCACACAGGTGGAGAGTCAAGCCACCTTTTAGCTTTTCTGTACTCTAGTGCCACTAGGATCTCTGGTTGATGTTGGATACTACATATTGTATTTTTAAGGAGACTTCCACTAGGGCTTCGTCCCCCATACCACCTGTTAGTACGATCCGACCCCCGTATATTGGACACTGCCAGGGTTATGTCGTTTCATCCCTATAGCACAGACCTCTCATAGGGAATCTACGGTGTTCAGGGCTACTATTATTACTATAACTTTGATTATATCTTTCTCTTAGACTGATCTCTTTAAACTCTGTACATTAATGACTACTCGGACTATTGAATTGAAATCACTGATGATACTAAACTGAATGTTTAACATATTGTTTACCCCTTTCTTAGGGTTTCTCCTTACTCATTCACATATAGCACTTCTCATGTATTCAAACATATATCATGTCTACTAATATAAATATTCTCATTTAACATTTCTCACATTTATACATGGCATCGATAACATACCTATCTAGGGCATGTCATATCTCTCCACTTGCAATAGCATAACAACATATGCATTTCATGACAAGTACTTTAATTAAAAAAATCCAAATCTCATAAACAAAGCATATATTCATATAAGATAATATTTAGATAAAATTCCACAATATCACATGAATCATTTCAATCAGCCATTTACTACTAAATTAGATATGTATACTTGTAAAAGCATACTAGATTGGATTTCCATCCTTGATTTCTTGCTATTCACAGGATATATATTGTGAAAATCAGAAACTCTATTTATCCATATATGAAATCAAAGAGATCAAACATTTAGAGTTATATGCACTAGGAACATAAGTAAGATCATATAAGCATAAATCTGAATTTTAGCTATAATGTTGTTCAAGCACCCGAATAACTTGAAAATTCAGATCTTCAGAAGATTCTCAATAAACTTCTTAGTTCTGTAGTATTCAATATACATAGATATCTATATCCATGCCATCATATAAACGTTTTCAGATCATGGTTGGAACATGAATTGAAGTATTCTATAAACTGAATTCAAGAACAGTTCTTTTCATTTATTGTCATCCAGGGAGAAATCGAGAATATAAATTAAAACCATCTAAATTGAGCACAATTGACTGAAATATTCTTTTACCCACTCACCCTAAGCTGTAAAATAGCTTAAAAATGTATCCCATATATGAAAATCTTGAATCCATATAAAAACCCTAGCAATCGCCACTTTCTTTTTCCTTTCAACTCGAAAACCCTAGAATTGAAGATTAGGAGAGAAAGAGTGAGAAAAGGACTTGATTTGATATGATTTCAAATCCAATTAGGGGAGGGATGGAATCTTAACATCTGAGAGAAGATTCACCATGAAACTATATCCAAAGAAGCTAAACTTACATGATTTCATCATTCCTCAGACTGCAAAACCCTAGGTCAGCATCTCCATCACTTTCTCCTCTCAAACCCTAACTCTCCCTCTCTCACTAGGATTTTGTTTCTCTGTATTGAATCATGAATTATGAGAGCTCCTTGTGTGTTAGGTTGACCATAAAGAGAAATTGAGCTTCTTGGGTCCATTACACATTGACCCCTCACTATACTTTCTCTTATTTCAGCTGAATTTTTTGTCATAAAAATATTACTGTAATTCGTCTATTGATAAGGTCTAAACGCATCCAAAAATTATTAAAATTTTACATGATGTTTACTATTGTGTTTCAGATCTCCATTTAAAATTTCAGATCATTTGGAGTTACCAATAAATAATTAAAAATAAAACACTACACTGCTGAAAAGCACTCTATCAGCATTTTGGTCGAAGTATAGTTTGACCGAGAACCACATTCAAATAACACTCAAATATTCTGAAATTTTTCTCCAATATGCATGATTAATATATACATATCATATCCAAAATTCAATTAAATATAAAATTTTTATAAAATATGAAAAATTATTTACCACACTTCTATCCTGATCAAATTCCATATTCATGTACTATCAAAACCTTAATTTTTGCCGATTAGGGTTTACATTTCTCAAACCCTAATTATGAAAAGAGATAGCATACTTGGGGTTCTCATTAGCTTTAACATATCATGATTGATATATCATCATTAATCATTATTAATCAATAACCAATATAACTAAGCATGTAGTCATCCACATAAACCCTAACTTACCCATTAAGCTCAGATACGGTCCTAACAATTCTTTCCCCCTTAAAAAAGTTTTGCCCTCGAAATATAAATATGCAAGCAAAGTACTTTCAAGGTTTATTTTAAGCTTCTGATATCTTACATGTTATTATATTCTTATATTTCATACTTGAATGTATCTTTCAACATTAAGTCCTTTATTTCTTTTCTAATCACAACATGTTTAAATCATGAATGCTCAATGATAAAAAATGAATTTCCTATGCCACAATCAATCATATCAGAGAGAGAGAGAAACAACCATTTCAATATATTTTTTTATACTCTTGAGGTGTTACCTCAACATTGATAATCTGATCCAACTATCTCAATTCATATGGCTCAATATGTACTATTGTTATGTATTACCTCTAAGTCACAAAAGAGAGTTCACCGTGTTCTTTTGAATTTTACTATTGTGCTACTCAAATAGCAAAATAGTCTTGAGTTGGAAGACTAGATTCAACATCAATTGTACAATATTACTCACGACATCCCCATTGCATCATGGATGCATAAGGTGAAGCATTACCATCACATTCCATATTATTCTCAAGTATGAACACACACATAATTCAAGGTGTAACCATCGAGTTATAGTATACTAGGGTTTCAACAACAGTAACAAGGTACCCCATGATTGTATTAGTCATTCAAGGACTATTCATACCCAATTACCATCACTTAATTATATTAAAGCTAGGTATAACAAGCTATACCTCATTAGGGTTACATATCAATACAATATGGTTATCATCCCTTCTATTCATGTGAGTGAATAGGTAATACTACCTTATTAAGGGTAACCCTTCATTTGTTCCATCATTATTCAATCCATATCACCATACTACAATTGTACAATACTAAGATGGATTACTGGTATGAATGACTACAACTATCAGACACCTTTAATTAACATATTTCTTGCACATGTACACTGAAATCATATGTAGAACCAATTTACATCCCTTAATATACCTTCAACAAGTTATACTTCTAAAAACAAATTCACATATTACTAAAAGCCATTGTTTTCTCTTATCTCTCTCCTCATTCACTACTACTTACTTTTTGCTACTTAGCCTTCTCATTTTAATCATGTAGATTAAACATTCCTAAAATTGAAACATACAAGGTACAAATAGATTATTCATCACTCTTGCTATCACTGCAAGAATTTATCCCATATCGCACTTCACTCATATTGTATTTCTCCTTTTGTTCAAAACACACTTGTTACATTTCAAATTTATATCTTACTCTTTACTCTGAATCATTTCCATATTGTTTATCTACCTTTCAGATTAGCTATATTTAAACCATGGATTACTATTAGTGCTAGTTTACTTCTCATAGTGCAAATCCCATGATCTTGTTTTATAGAGATGCTAGTATTCAAGGTCAAATCACTAGTGACATCCCTTGAACTACTACAACTCTAAACATTCTAGGGTTTGATCATTATCAGTAGCATGACGTTATTGTGATGTGACTTTGCTCCCTTAATTTTAAATTCAAACTTTGGATCTCACAAGTTTTACTAAAGTCTTCTTTATCTTATCGATTGAATTTCCTTTCTCTTACTTGGCCATTCAGATAGATTACATTATCAATTACCCTTCTAGGGTTTCATCATCATATTGTATGCCATTATTACATTCACTAGATGTCTCTACCACGGTGGTTATGCATCATATATGATTCATTTTCTTATCACTTCATTTCCACATTGCTCTCATTAAGGAAGATATGAAAGAGAAGATGATTTTGAGACTTAGAATTCTTATCTTCAAACATTCATTAATACATTTCTCATATGTAGGTTTAATTAATTATAAACAAGGATACTTGACTAATTAGCACTTTCTTGAATCTCGCAACCTCTTTCTTTTATAATCTATATTACTCCATTATGTTTCAAACCCTTCCTTACTTTCCATAATTCCCTTACCATATACTACTATTCCACATTTCATCTTTAACTTCTAGTTTTCTCTTATGATCACGTTGCTTCTTTTATGTGTATGATTATGTATACCATGTTGCATATATTTCCTTTTATCCTTCTACTAATGTGAAGTTGAAATTCTAAATCAATAATCTCTCTATTAGTATCACCTCATGTTTAATACATTACATATCCTTCATTTTAAATCAAACGGCTCATGCATGGGTGAAACACAGTTTCTCTTTCAATCAAGTTTTCCTTCCTGAATATAGTCTACCTTTATATGACTTATTCATTTATTTAGCTACACTTTTGTTCTTCTTTTAGAAACTAGTTTGTTGTTCTATAGAGACTTAGAATCCAAAGGTCGTAAGGATGAATGTATTAAACTTATTAATAAAGGTATACATTCCATGCTCTCAATTATATCATAACCCTCATTCCTTAATCAAGCTCATTATTTCCAACATTTCTCTTTGTTTCAACTAAGTTTCTTATCCTAGTTTTATGATTTACATGCTCATCTAGTTCTCTTCACTTTAACTCTTCTGAAGACTCTTCACTTCTATGTACTTATTGTATACTTAGCTCTTTTCTTCTATTTTCCCTTTTCTTTGGAGTGCATAAAAACATTTTACTCGGTTATATGATCCATTCCTCATGTTTGATTCTTACTATCTTGGCCCCTTACATACTTTTCTCATATAGTTTCCATATTTCATATTTAGAGTTCATATAATACTAATAATTAAACTTAATCTGAACCTTATGTCGTGTTCCTTTATTCCCAATTAAGGGTTTCTCATATGGGGCCCCAAAGTTGGATCTCAGATATCAGTTCCAACTGATTCTTAGTTATCCCAGTCTTTCCCTTATACTTAAAAATCTTAGAGTATATACATTCATACTAGAATTTGGATCTAATCTATCCAGAATTTACTCTTGTTATGTTACTAATAGGAGTCATTAGATCCCAGTAATGCATCCTTTCAGCCAGACCAGGCTGAACCTGTAGTCTTGAAGCCAAGAGCTACTCAGGATTACTCAACTCCTATTCATCTCAAATGTGTGGAAGAAAACTTATCCACTTAGGAAAGCTCATTCAAAGATCATTTCTAGTCTACTTGATACAAAAATGTAATCAATAAATGCTACAAATACATAGTGTACAACAAATCTTAAAGACCCATATATATTTCAAAATACTGAATATATGAATTCAAACATATAAGAGCTTTTCTACTCATCTCCAATAAAACAACAATATGAAATGAAAGTTCTATCTCATTTTATATTTATGTTCTTAATTCATATTACTTATCTTGTTTCTAACCCTAATATTTCTAGGGTTCCTCTCTAGACCATCCTTCAATTGTATACATGGACAGGGTATACATGAAAGAATAGACAGAGTAACTTGATACTGGTTGATCCACCAAATACTCAAATCCCCAGAGCTAACATCATAAAATCTCCTATCTGCCACACTTATGACTCTAACTTACTAACTTAATGGTCCCTAACAACTCAGCCTAAGATCTGATACCAAGTTGTTACACCTCAATCTCACAATTACCATTAATCATGAGATTAGGGCATAAATTGAGGATTTAACGTAATACAAAGATCACCCTTAACTTTTTCTTCTTTTTCAAACTCTTTGTTTACTCGCATTGAACCACAAACTAACTTTACAAGGGAATCTAAACACTCTAATCTGATTTCAACTATAAAAATGCATGTATGAGCATTCATTATGTTTCTCATACTTTTAAGCACACACGACTTGTTGATTCACATATATTACTAAAAGAGGAATAATGTTATACATCATTATTTACAACTCTCTATCATTTCTTTACAAGGACCTAGAGTGACAAGGACTGACTGAACTTAACTATACTCAGACTTAACTCTTGTGGTAGATCTACTCTGATGCAATGATATCTTCAATCCCCATGGTTTCCCTAAAATTTTTTAGTAGAGGGGTGAGCCTACTCACTCAGTGAATGAGTAAAACAATAATGCAGTCTAAAGTACTGAATCAGACATTTATCATTCTTGTATAATTGAAATATAACAAGATAGTAATTTCAAATTAAAAGACTAGATATTCAAAAAAATACTAATAACATTGAAGCCTACATCATTAGAAATAAATAAGTATGGAAATATAATCCTCACTATATTCAATATTACATTTAAAGAACAACTGTTGTGAAACTGTACTCAAATCTTTCTTAGCCTTTCATACTTATAAGAAACTCTTTAAAACTTATATTATAATATTTTAGCTTATGCCCTGATCATATGCAGTGTACTCTACATATGAAGAATTGTAACGAAACATGATCTCACCGTACAAGACTTAGCTGACACACCCGGGATGCTAAGCCTGACTACATCGCTGGTCTGCAACAGGAAAATGGCTCTCTGTCCTCGACACACCTATGGGCTATAAAACTGGACTCCTCTAACATGAGCACACAGGTGGAGAGTCAAGCCACCTATTGGCTATTTTAGTACTCCAGTGCCACCATGATCTCTGGTTGATGTTGGACACTGAATACTATATTTTTAAGGAGACTTCCACTAGGGCTTCGTCCCCTGTACCACCTATTAGTACGATCCGACCCCCGTATACTGGACACTGCCAGGGTTAGGTCGTTTCATCCCTACGGCACAAACTTCTCATAGGGAATCTACGGTGTTCAGGGCTACTATTATTACTATAACTTTGATTATATCTTTCTCTTAGACTGATCTCTTTTAACTCTGTACATTAATGACTACTTGGACTATTGAATCGAAATCACTGCTGATACTGAACTGAATGCTTAACATATTGTTTACCCCTTTCTTAGGGTTTCTCCTTACTCATGCACATATAGCACTTCTCATGCATTCAAACATATATCATGTCTACTTATATAAATATTCACATTCAACATTTCTCACATTTATACATGGCATCGATAACATACCTATCTAGGGCATGTCATATCTCTCCACTTGCAATAGCATAACAACATATGCATTTCATGACAAGTATTTGAGTAAGAAAATCCGAATCTCATAAACAAAACATATATGCATATAAGATAATATTCAGATAAAATCCCACAATATCACATGAATCATTTCAATCAACCATTTACTACTAAATTAGATATGTATACTTGTAAAAGCATACTAGATTGGGTTTTCATCCTTGATTTCTTGCTATTCACAGGATATCTATTGTGAAAATAAAAAAACTCTATTTATCCATATATCAAATCAAAGAGATCAAACATGTAGAGTTATATTCACTAGGAACATAACTAAGATCATATAAGCATAAATCTGAATTTTAGCTATAATGTTGTTCAAGCACTCGAATAACTTGAAAATTCAGATCTTCAAAAGATTCTCAATAAACTTCTTGATTCTGTAGTATTCAAGATACATGGATATCTATATCCATGTCATCATATAAATGTTTTCAGATCATAGTTGGAACATGAATTGAAGTATTCTATAAACTGAATTCAAGAACAGTTCTTTTCATTTATTGTCATCTAGGGAGAAATCAAGAGTATAAATTAAAACCATCTAAATTGAGTACAATTGACTAAAATATTCTTTTACCCACTCACCCTAAGCTGTAAAACAGCTTAAAAACGAATCACATATCTGAAAATCTCGAATCCATATCAAAACCCTAGCAATCCCCACTTTCTTCTTCCTTTCAACTCAAAAATCGTAGAATTGAATATTAGGAGAGAAAGAGTGAGAAAAGGACTTGATTTGATATGATTTTGAATCTAACCAGGGGAGGGATAGAATCTTAACATATGAGAGAAGATTAACCATGAAACTATATCCAAAGAAGCTAAACTTACATGATTTCATCATTCCTTGGACCGCAAAACCCTAGATCAGCATCTCCATCACTTTCTCCTCTCAAACCCTAACTCTCCCTCTCTCACTAGGATTTCATTTCTCTGGATTGAATCATGAATTATGAGAGCTCCTTGTGTGTTAGGTTGACCATATAGAGCAATTGAGCTTCTTGGGTCAATTACACATTGACCCCTCACTATACTTTCTCTTATTTCAGCTGAATTTTCTATCATAAAAATATTACTGTAATTCATCTATTGATAAGGTCTAAATGCATCAAAAAATTATGAAAATTTTACATGTTTATGATTGAGTTTTAGATCTCCAGTTAAAATTTCAGATCATTTGGAGTTACCAATAAATAAATAAAATAAAACACTACACTGCTGAAAAGCACTCTGTCAGCATTTTGGTCGAAGTATAGTTCGACCGAGAACCACATTCAAAGAACACTCAAATATTCTGAAATTTTTCTCAAATATGCATGATTGAGTTATCCATATAATATCCAAAATTAAATTAAATAAAAAATTTTGGAAAATATGAAAAATCATTTACCACAATGCTATCGTAATTAAATTGCATATTCATGTACTATCAAAACCCTAATTTTTGCCGATTAGGGTCTACATTTCTCAAACCCTAATTATACAAAGAGATAGCATACTTGGGGTTCTCATTAGGTTTAACATATCATGATTGAGATATCATCATTAATCATGTTTAATCAATGACCAATATAACTAAGCATGTAGTCATCCACATAAACCCTAACATACCCATTAAGCTCAGATACGGTCATAACAGTAGTGGTTCTTTACGAGGAGGTATGAATGATGATTCAAAGGAGGTTATGCAGAGAGAAATAATATATGAGGTTATTTGATATACCTTATACTATAGACACTTTTTGGTGCACTATGTGATTCATGAGCCAACATAAATTAGATGACATGAAAGACCTTCAAGAAGATGGGATTGCCACACAGTAGGGAGACCAATCTGACGATCCAATTAGCTTCCTATCTTTTGGTCGATGCTATTGTATTTTGAAGACATCTTGGTCAAGGTGGATAGATTATTTTCCCAACATATTTTGTAGTCATGGAGATCCAATAAGACTATGAGCTAAAGCTACTCTGAGGTAGACCACTCCATGCTACAACATATATGACATTAGAGATGGAAAGATTAATGATGACTCATGGGATTGAATATGATAGGATGGAGTTCAAATTTTTCGAGAAACCAATAAAGCTATTAAAGTTGGGTAGTGTAGACACGTGCCTCTCCATGCAAAGTACTAATACTAATGTTTCCTTAATTTTGGGAAAACCCATTTTAGACATTGCAAACATTATGCATCAGGTTGATTATGGTTGTCTCCATGTAGAAGCTATGGAAGAATCATACATAGTCTTTCTTGCCAAAGTTGTAAGACTTTTAGAAGAGATAGAATATTTTATTGTGTCTACCCATATTTCTAAATAATTTTGTTAGTAATGAAACATTCTTATCATATTCTCCCATAAAATTCATATTTAATGAATCTTATAGAGGTAGGTATTCAGATGAGTTTATAAAAAATTGTGTTGCATGTTTTAAGGCATTACCAGTTTTCTATATAAAATAGTTTGAAGACTTGGGGCCACCATCGTCACCACTTGAGCCATCACTGGAGGGACCTCCTGATCTTGAACTCAAACCTTTTCCACCACTCCTAAACTATATAATCTTTCTACAGAAGAGAATTTTTCAATTTAATTTCTTCATCCTAAGGGGAATATGGAAGTAGATTTTTTTGTTTCCGTTGCCATATTTCCCTACAGTCTCTTTGAAAGATCAAACCAAAGAGTGTGGTATTCTTTTCATTGCTAAATTTATCAGTGGCCTCAATCCAACCTATGCTTCAGTTCGTAGCATTATCATGGCAAGCAACAACTTTCCCACTATGGAAGATGTATTTTCTCATCTTTAGTAGTTTGACGCCTGACTCATGTCTTCCACTCCACTAAATTTTTAATTAGTGATTATAGTTTCTATCAATGGGTATGTCCATGGACATCACCTGAAGCCCAAATGCACTTTTTGCAAAAGTTGGGACACTTGGAGGATAAGTTCTATGATGACTGCAGTCATCCATACGGGTACAGGCATAGCACTAGGACTGGCCATCATGTCCAAGGAATAGACAATGTGTCTATCACCATCTCTTCAACTGAGTACAAGCAACTTTTGCGAGCCTCACAAGAGCCTCCTAAATAATCTACATGATTTGAGTATTTTGTGACCATGCGATCCACTGTGACATCTTCATTACATCTAGCCTCCAACCAAGGTAATGTCAGGGCTTCCATGCTTGCATCTAGCTCTTCCTAGATTGTCAACTTTGGGGACACCCAACACATGACTAGTATGAGACATCTTCTTTCCTCTATTTAACCTCATAGTCCTATGTCATCTATCACTTGGAATATGGGTCCTTCAATACTATTCAACAATGTCAGAGTTTCAACATCTCACCTGGTCTTAAACTCTATTATGTTCACTTTATTCCCCATTTTCCCTTTAATTTTATACTTCACATGATTGTCAAACTTTCAGTATGATTAGTTTGGGTTTGAGATGTGATGACCCATACTACTTTGGTGATGGTGTTCCTTCTTCTTCCCTTCTTCTGAGAATGCATCTCTAATTTCATCAACGATGCAATCATCCGTCTCTTAAAAAGCTAAAGAACTTGGAACCCACTTTATCTAGTTTAAAAAACCTTCCATGAGGATCATATGAGTTTGGGAAACATCTTAGGAGTTCTTTTTCTCAAAAAACTAGTTTATGTTCTAAATATTCTTTTGATGTTATTCACATCGACATTTGTGGTTCTTCTCAAACCACTAGTTTTAATGGATTTTGTTATTTCAATACCTTTGTTGATGATTTCTCTTGCATGATCAGGTTACACTTGTTGAAATCTTGTAATGAGTTGTTTGTGTGTTTCATAATTTCCTTAAAATGATCTCAACATAATTTTAGAAATCCATTAATATCTTTTAGATCAAACAAAAAATTACAAAATGTTTTAAGTCAGGTGTCTTTATTTTTCTCTATCATTTAAAACATCCATCAATCTCATGCACTCACAATCCGAAAAAAATGGGGGCACAAAATCTAAAAATTGTTAATTTATTGTCATATCTCGCGCTCTTATGTTTTAAGACAAATTACCTAAATCTCATTGGTATGCCATTGTTATCACTGCCTACTACCTTATCAATCGACAATTGTAATTTGTTGTACAGAACAAGACCCCTTTTTGGTCATTTTTCCTGCTCAAAAGGCTTTTCACCTTCATCTGTATGTTCTTAGGTGTATTTATTTTTGCCTAACTTTGATCCAAAAGAAGATAAACTTGATCCTCAATCTATTAAAGTGGTTTTCCTTGGTTATTATACCTTCCTGAAAGGTTATCATTGTTATAGTCCAAGCAACTGTCGTATGTATGTCTATGTCGACATTATGTTCCATGAATCAAATATGATATTTGATTTTGCATCACCATCCTCTCTGTCCCAACCTCAGCCTCAACCTCAGTTTGTTGAGCTTGATCATTTTGACCCAAGGGATCATGAATTTGTCACCCATCCTCCTGGGACTCAAGTCACCCCTCATTCCTCAACCATTGGCACATGACATGGTATCATTTTTACGTCTGAGGATCTAGCACACCCTATGACTCTTCAAAAATTTATATGCCCTTGTACTCTCCACAATCCAATATATATTACATGTTGTCTATCCAAGCTTTCTTATACTACTAAATCCATTGTCGAGTAACTCAATTATATCCATATTCTTATAAATTTTTACGTCTGAGGATCTAGCACACCCTATGACTCTCTGAAAAATTATATGCCCTTGTACTCTCCACCATCCAATATATCTTACATGTTGTCTATCCAAGCTTTCTTATACTACTAAATCCATTTTCGAGTAACTCGATTATATCCATATTCATATAATATATGATGAGGCTCTTCAGCATTGTGGTTGGATAGTTGTGATGCTCGAGGAAATGATAACATTACGTGAGAATGGGAGCTGGGATCTTGCCCCTCTAGAAAAAATGTTGTTGGCCATTGATGGGTCTTCTTTAAGAAACTTAATTCATAAGGGTTGTTGGAACATCTCAAAGATCGTCTTGTTGCCAAAGGATTGACACAAACATATGGTGTAGATTTCTTTAAAACCTTCTCACCGTTCACTCATATTTCATCTGTCAGGATTGTAATATCCCTTGCCAATTATATGGATTGGTCTCCGTTCTAGCTTGACATTATGATTTGATTTGTTCATGGTGATTTAGAAGTGGAGGTCTATATGCAACAAATTTCACGTTTTTTTACTAGGGAGTGGGGGAGTCTTCACAAAGAGTATGTGTTATAACCTGGTTTTTCACATGTTGTTACATATTTGAAATCCAATTATTTAAGGAATAAGGAAGCATTGAAATTTGGCTACAAACTTCCCTTGTGCAATAGTTTTTGTACCAATGATAAATATGGGGAAAAGAAAGAAAGAAAATCCAATACTCAATATGTTTCCAAGAAAAATGTATAGTTGTTATTTTATATATGGAATTATATGGAGTTTTATAAAAAGGATAAATTAAAGGCAACTAATAAGATTAATTTTGCTCCTCAAAGAGAATATGTGCCAAAATAGGATTGTTTGCCATGTTGAATGGGAAAAAGTATTTATTATGTGGTTTAAATGGATTAAATAAAATAATTTCTAAGGGGCAAGAAAAGACCATTTAATTGTTGTTTTGTAACAGCAAATAATGCCCAAACCAAGATATAGTTATTAAAAAGATTGCTTTAAAATTTGGGGCCAAATGAAGTAAAGATGAGAGAGATGTGATTTATTTAAACTCCCATAATTAAAAGATCACATCTAAGTCCTTGTGAAACAAAATAGGAAGATGGGATTTTTCGTGCCCATGATAAATATCAAATACAATTTTAAATGGTAAATGATCCCAATTTAAGACTATGGGAGAAAAATCAAAGATTTGCAAAATCTTTTGTGAATAAGGAAATTCAATATGTAATTATCTAGAATCTCTGAAAAAGGCAAGTTTAAAATTAGTAACAATTATATTAGATCCAATGTTGTGCTAAGAGAAGGATAATGTGAAATAGAAGGTTCTCCTAAATTTTGATAAGAAGTTGAGTTATCAAGAGAGAGAGAAATAATTATTTCTCAAATATGTGTTTTATTAAAAGAAAGTTTCTTTTTGGTGAAAGGAGCTTTCCTTTCCTTCAAACTAGGCACTGTGAATCATGTTCCCTTCTCAGGTCTGTGATGAGTTGTAGGCATGTAACCCCTAATACTTATTCCTACATAAGTCCATTCCCCTTTGAATTTTCCTCACATCATGCAAACCACACCCTTCTCAGGGGATAGAAGATCCCAGAATCCCTATTCTCCTTGTCATTGCTAATTGTTACTGCCTAGGGGACCTCCATGGATGTTTGGTATCCTGTGTTGGGGATAGAGGGAAGTCTGGTGCCAAAGGAAGAGTTGGGGAATGTGTTGAACCCCTCTCTTGTATGTTGTTTGAGCGTGGAGATCAGAAGGAGAGAACTCCTTTTTGCTTCTATCAAACTCTTCCCATCCCTTTCCTTAGCGAACGTGCATCACTACCATGGAACCTCGATGCTCCCAAGCACAAGTACCTTTAAGCCTCTTTGGCACACAAAGATGTAGAAGCGAGTCCAGGGAGCCTTGTCTGGCTCATATGGCTGTTGGGAGCATTGCTCCTGGGTATTGTCCTCCCTGGACCCCTCAGCCCATGCGACGTCACAGGTGCTCTATTTCCCTGCAGGAATAGAGCCCGTGCGCGAGTGTTTTTCTTGAGAGAATGGGGCATGTGAAAATTGGGCTTTTAGTTTATCAGGAAAAGAACGAAAAAGATATATATATATATATATATATATATATATATATATATATATATATATATATATATATATATATATATATATATATATATATATATATATATGTTGATGTGGCAGCATTGTATTGGCTCAAAAGGTAATTTCCTTCATTCTAGAAATTTAATGGTAGCTCTAATGGTTATAAAAGAGAATATCAAATTTATGAGGAAAATGAGGGAAATCTAAATAAAATATAATTGGAACCTAATTCTCATTACAACTCTAAAGTAGTGCTATACATGATAAAGTGGAGATTAACACATGGAAACCCTAGTTTTGGGTACTAAGATGTTGAAAATAGTAAAAAGCATTTCTTTTTTGTTGATTATCTAACATTATTGAACATGATAGGAATCTAATATTGTCATGGTAGTTATGATGAGAAACTAGGACTTCCATAGTGGATGATCCTTAATATGTGTAATTAGGATCTTAAACCTTAATGATGTTACTCACTATAACCTTAATGTGCCTACTCTGATATAAGTGGTCCTAATAGAATATCATGGTAGATTTGATAATAACAACTACACTCAATATGAATTAGGGTTCTTGAGTCATAAAATCAATGAATGTGGGAATCAAGCTATTGAAGCATGACTCTATTGTCAAATTGACACCAAGGAAACCTTGAACCCTATATTAGGGCCGAGTAGGGTTTAATTTGATTAATGTGATGGTTAAACTTTAGGATTTATATTCATGCGGACTAAAATATGGATTTCTTGATTTGCTTGTTGATTGGATAATATGCTTGAAGTGTATTCTACATGATAAACTGCATGGCTCACCATCTAGGTACGTAATGTAACAACCCCCACTTTTGATGTCTGAAGCACCTTAAAGTCAAGGATCATTACTCTAATTTTCAGGATCAGATTTAACAAATAATAAATAACAATAAATAATTTTCATTAAATTAACACTAAATAAATACATAACTTCAAATTTTTACTCGTCAATGGAGTTGCATGAATTTTTAATAGAAGAAACTACCTTATACATGAGAGATGAAATACTAAACTATCTAATCCTCTTGCATAGATTTATTACCTTCCATGAATTTTATCTTTATCTTCATGTTTGTATATTGTGTATCAACTACCTAAAATTTCGAAAAACAAAATGCGGTCAACATATTTCTATACTGGTATGTGGGTTCATCCAATAATCACAAGTACATATAAAAAACCATTAATTATTTTCACATAATAACATGTATTTTATTTCATATTCTAACCCATATTTGGTCTACTACCTCAGGTGTATTAACTATCCATCATTGGACTTATATGTGTTACCCTTCGATCAATGTAACCTAGGGTTCAAAATATCATTATTTACTTTATTTGATACTCACAGGGACTTTATAATTTGCATGAAATAAATAAACATCCAACATATATCATTCATTCAGTCTTCCAAAAACCTCGACAAACATCGAAATTTGATACATGTAATCATAAGAGTAACCATGTACCTGGATGGTGATCCATGCGGTTTATCATGTAGAATACACTTAAAGCATATTATCCAATCAACAAGAAAATCAATCAATCAACATTTTAGTCTGCTTGAATATAAATCCTAAAGTGCCATCATTACATTAATCACATTAAACTTCTTGGTGTCAAGTTATCAAAAGAGTCATGCTTCAATAGCTTGATTCACATATTCATTGATTTGATGACTTAAGAACCCTAATTCATATTGAGTGTAGTTGTGATTATCAAATCTACCCTGATATTATATTAGGACCACTTATACCAGAGTAGCCACATTAGGGTTATAATGAGTTACATCATTGAGGTTTAAGATCCTAATTACACATATTAAGGATCATCCACTCCAGAAGTCCTAGTTTCTCATCATAATTATCCTGACCATATTATATTCCTATCATGTTTAATAATGTTAGATAATCAATAGAACAGAAAAGCTTTTTAAGGTTTTCAACATATTCGTACCCAAAACTAGAGTTTCCATATGTTAATTGTCACTTTATCATGTATATCACTACTTTTAGAGTTGCAATGAGAATTAGGTTCCAATTATATTTTATTTAAATTTCCCTCATTTTCCTGATCAATTTGATATTCCTTTTATTACCATCAGAGCTACAATTCAATTTCCAGAATTACTACAAGGCAATTACCTCTTGAGCCAATACAATGTTTCCCACTGGTAGATTCCTTGCTTGGCCCGATAAACTGAAGACCTGGTCACCTTCCCCCTTCCCTCCCACAAAATGCTCACGTGCAGGCTCTGTTCCCGTGGGGAAACAGAGTGCCTGCGGCACTGCCTGGGCCGAGGGGTCTGGGGAGGCCAATACCGAGAAGCAGTGCTCCCAGCAGCCATCTAAGACTGACAAGGCTCCCTGGACTTGCTTCTGCCTCTTTGGGCACTGAAGATGCTTCAGGTTACTTATGCTTGGGAGCATTGAGGTACCATGATAGCAATTCCCGTTGGCTAAGGAAGGGTGGGAAGAGTTTGGTGGTAGCAGAAAGGAGTTCTCTCCTTATGATCTCCATGCTCCAACAACATACAAGTGGGGGGTTCAACACCTTCCCCAGCTCTTCCTATGGTGCCATACCTCCCTCTTTCCCCAACATAGGCTACCAAACATCTATGGAGGTCCCTTAGGTGGCAGAAATTAGTGATGATAAGGGTAATAGGGATTCTGGGATCTTCTATCCCCTGAGAAGGCCATGGTTTGCATGGTGTGAGGAAAATTTGAAGGGGGGGGGGACTTTTATAGGCAGAATTAGTAGGGGTTACATCCATGTAACTCGTCGTAGGCCTAATAAGGGAACATGATTCTCGACACCTTGTTTGAAGGAAAGGAAAGATCCTTTCACCCAAAAGGCAATTTTCTTTTAATAAAAACATATATTTGAGAAATAATTATTTCTCTCTCTCTCTTCATAACTCATCTTCTTATCAAAACTTAGGAAAATATTCTATTTCACATTATCCTTATCTTAGAACAACAATGGATCCAAAATAAATGGTTACTAATTTTAAACTATACATTTTAAGAAATTCTAGATAATTACATATTTAATTTCCTAATTCACAAAACATCATGGAAAGCTTTGATTTTTCTCCCATAATCTTAGATTGGGATCATTTACCATTTAGAATTGTATTTGATATTAATCATGGGCACAGAAAACCCCATGTTCCTATTTTTTCACAAGGACTTTGGTCTGATTGTTAGGAATAATTATGATGACAACAAATTCAAGAAATATTTTCATGGTCATGAGGAATACATTGAGCTACCTGATCTTGAGGGTGTCACCTTGACCAACAAAGATAATTGAAAATTTTCCTTTGGTTATGGGACTGACTCTAAAGATCAACCTAAAACTTCCCATGCAGTTTCACCACAACCTCCTCCTCCCTCCATTAGCACTCAAACAGAGGAAAACTAGGCTATTCTAGATGTTCAACTTCTTTATGGGTGTGTTCAACAATGTTTTGATCACTAGGACACCCACCTTGACCAACTGAGCCAGAAGTACCCCGATATTCACAACATGTTATAGAGGATGGATATGTGGCACATCTCTCAGGGAGACTATGCCATGCCTCAACCACCACCACCACTGTAGGAGCCAACCTCTACTCCCATTCCCGATGGTGATGGTACTCTATGCCACCATTTTTAGCTAGATATTGGGGCACTGGACCTTCATTCTGGTCACCCATGGTAGGTACTCAATTGGTATCCACTTGGTTTGATTGATGTAATGAGGACATTGCAAATTTCTAGCTTAGGGGGGGCATACAAACCAGCCATTAGGTTTTAGTTATAGTTGTTTTCCTTTTTATGTCATTTGTTTTGCAATTAGTTTCTGTTTGTGCTTTTCTTAATATGTTTCACCCTGTTTTGTTGAGATCTTGCAGAGTATGAGTTGATAGTCTAGTTTTGTCCAATGTGTCTTCCTTATTCTTGAACCATCTGCTTACATTGGCTACATAATGATAATTAGGTATGCATCAACATCACTGAATTTTTTTGGATCTAGTCTATTCATATCTACATTGAGGTATTTGGCTAAATATGAATTTCAATTCTCTCACTCATGCTTAAATCATGTAGTAATTCAAATTCTTTGAATCCCTCAACTTTATAGTGTTGATTAGCAATATGATGACATTGACAAGTTCCACTTGGGATTTTTTTTACAAATGGATGACTTTACACTTTGTGTGTTATCCATCTGCATGAAATCTCTAAAAAATGGGGAGGGGACTTAGCATAGGACCATGTAGTTCCAAAGCAAAACTCGAATCACAATCAAAAGGGATCTTGATCTTGATATCAAAATTTTAAACCCCACAAAAGATGGATAAGTCACCCACATTTTCTACGAACTCAATGAAGGTTGGAAATTATGTCTGAAAAAGGGAAATGAATCCCCAAACATTATTCCATGTTCATGTAAGCCTAATATAGCAGCTGAGTATCGTAGAAAAGAAGCCAAGATTGAAAATGTTATGATTTGAATGATAATGTCATTGTAGATGGATGGATATTTAAAGGGATTTTCATTTCATTTCATATGAACTATCAATGGAGTTATGTGGAGAATCATTATATAATTGCCTATGTCATCTTATTTCTATATATTTCTATCTAGTTGATACATCCAAGGCAATTTGAATATCAATTTGAACTTAATTTCTTATCTTGAGAGTTAGAATTGATTTCATGATTAATTACATATCTAAATGAAAAATTTGCCATTCTTTTATCTACCAATTCATTTTCATGAGGATTTTATTCTATGCCCATCTGTTCATCTTTAACCATAAATCTATTTCTTTTTGCTTGAGGACAAGCAATGGTTCAATCGTAGGGGGATTTGATGTGCAGAAATCATATCACTTTTTGGACCATTTTTGGATGTACATTTCACTCATTTTGACCATAATTCCATTCTCAATCATGCTAGATTTCTCATTTTTCAGTTGTTTTACTTGTTTCATGTTTGTGACCACATGTGGATGACTACAATGAGGAAATGGGTCAATCCAACCAAAATCCAACCTTAGTTGGGTTCCCCAGGAGATTGCACATATCATAGTGAATTTCTTGAAGTTTCTAAAAGGAACGTAGAGTGTGTATTTTAGCATGCAACATGTAAGTTTGCATATGGTTGCATTCCCCCCCCAACCATGAGCAAAAACATAGCATGTCTCTTAGACAACGCATTGTGCCCATCCATTCAAAGTTATCGCCAAAGTTTCTATCAGTAAACATAGTGTGTTTATTAGCACACAACATGTTCACTCCATTGAAGATCCTCACCGACTTGTATAAATGTTGAATATCTCTCAGGTGACACGTTGTGCACTCTTTGGGTAGGGCAGTTTCAACATCAGTTACTCAAGGCAACATGTCGTGTGTCTTCTGCAACACATCATGTCGCGGTCGATTTCTGCTATTTTTTAAAACAAACATCCCTCCTTTTTAAATATGAAATCTCACACAAGGGACAATTATCTCTTGAAATTTGGAAGAGTTTTCAACCAGAGGACATACCTAAGAAAAGGAGAGGCAATTGGGGGGGGGAACCAACGGTTACTTGGGAGAGAACCCATTTCTCTACTCCGTTGCTTCATCATATTGTAGCAAGGACGTCCATTGTCCATTACAACCCCTCAATAGAGAAGGTTGTTAAAGAAGAAGATTTAGCAAGGGTGTCACTTTGTCCCCAATATAGGGTTTTCCTCCTCTTCTTTACAGATTTCTTTTCTCTTTCCCTTCTCTAGTCATGTTTAGTTTCATCTTCCATCTCTTGTACTTGTTTATTGTCATTATGTATGAGTAGAACTTCATTTCTTGGGCATTGTAGAGTAGCTCCCATGTCACAAATTATGTGCAATCAAATTTCTTAACTAATTCTAGTTAATTTCTTTCCTAAGATATGCTTTGGAGTTACACTATTTGTTTTCTTTACAGGCCGAATTTCTTGCAAGTATTATGCTTCTTATATGATCTGTGAAGATATGTTAAGGAACAAGGAGTAGTTAACTTGGAAACATATCCTTGACCACGGGAGTGGCTAGGATTGTGTGGAGGATCTAGATTTGTGGTTCAAAACTAAACATAAACATGGGAGTGCTATGTGGAGTTAGATCCATCTTATATCACAGAGAGGTGCATGAATACATTTTGGCTCAACTTTATCCAAGTTTTGCTGAGGGAGCGACACACATGATGGTGTTAGATACTATGTGTCATTTATACATGATTTCTCCAAATTTTTGGATCACTTTTTCTCTCCTTTGCATGCTAAATAGCTAGTTGAATTCTATTTTTGTATGTAATTTGTGATATGGAAGTGAATTCCTATACCCAAGATCTTCTTAATCTAGTCTAAATATTCCTCCAAATGATAATAATTTACTGTTTTTCTATAACTTGTATTAAGTAGTTTAATCTAAAAGAATCCACCCTTTCAAATCGAACTAGATTTTTGAAGAATAACACTCTTGCACCTAATAATATCATTCTCCTTGGATGACCTCAATAGTACTATAGGCACCCGTATACTTGTGGGGTAGTGTTTGAGTTTATAAATTTAAAACTTGTGCACATTTGCACCACTTGTCCATCACTTTCCTTGTGGTCTACCAAACCAATTCACCGCTAATTTATCCAGGGCTCGTTCCCTATAATAGAAACATCCAATTAGGGCATCTACGCCCTAAAATACCCAAACTCCTAGAGCTTTATAGTCTGCGTAATACTCCTATAAACCTACCAAGAAACTACTGTTGGACCTCTTGTATCCCTCCTCCATGCACTAATTGCATCACAGGCGCCTTGTTTCATAGTCTCCAACTCCTTTTTCCTTTTCTATCATCACAGTTTCTCCCTATCTACTACGTTCCCCAACACCAAATCCCTTTCCTAGGCACCTTCTTGGAATCATCATACAACCTTTCCTCCTATGATTCAACAAGTTTTTCCTACCCAATTTGAGGAGCTCATGTCTACCAGCACCACATGGATTGGGCATCTCGCCACTCCCTCTGACTCAAAGACACCCGCATAAAGTTTGGATAGTAATGGTAGAAGTAGCTTTGGGTGATTTCGACCACCTTAGAACCCATCTAAAGGGTTTTTGAGATCGGAAGACCCTAGAGAACTCGAGTCTGACTTGGTTTGAGTGAGAATCATGGTGGTTTGGGATCTAGGATCTTTCATACCAGGTTTTGTATTGATGGTATCTCATTTTCAAAGGAGGAACAAAGCCTTTGGTAGTGTTTCGTTTCTGCCCATGGTTTCCTTCCTCTTCTTCACTTAGGCCGAGGGGTATTTTCATCTTTTCTCTACCTCTATTGAATCTTGTCTCGCTAAACTATTTACTAGGCTTTTTGTGGGTCATGATAGTTGGCCAAGCCTTATTGGGCCAACTAACCTGGGATTTTAAAATGGATAATGCTATATATGTGGTTTTCTGAATGTTCCGATTGGTCAGTTGTTCTAAAATTTATAGTAATTTATTTATAGCTCAAAAAATAAAACAAAATATGTTTTGGAATTAGAAAATTATTCTCTATCTAGTGATGTAGTTTCATCACCAAATTCCAATCTAATAAATATGTGATTTTTATGTATTTATCAAATTGGTTAAAAATTATAAAACTCATAACTAATAATGTATAAGTCATAAAAGTAAAGTAAATAATAATATGAACTCAAAAATATATAATCCACAAGATGATATGGTTTTGATATCCTATTTCACTAATAGTAAAAAGGTGGTTTTTAGGATTTATATAATTAAAGTAAACCTAACCATAATTTCATATATGCCTTTAATAGGTTGCTTGTCGATTGAGATGGAATTAGTGTAACAACCTCACTTTCTGTGCCTCCCAATTAATGAAAGACCTTCAAGTTGAGATCCATTACCTATATTCCCAAGGATCCAGACTTAGCAAATAATAAATAACAATAAATAATTTCAATTAAATTTCAAATATTGTTTACAAATTGTAACGTGATATACCTCATGCTCATGGAACTAATATCTATTGAGAAGAAGTGTCATCTATCTAATCCTCCTGCATAGCTTTAATACCTTTCATGGATTTCATCTTTATCTTCATATTTGTATCTTGTGTATCAACTACCTAAAACACCGAAAAACAAAATGCAATCAACATATTCTACATTGGTACATGAGTTCATCCAATAATCACAAATACATATATTCAATCATCATTTACTTGCACATAAGAACATGTATTTTCTTTTATATTCTGACCCATACTTGGTCTACTATCTCAGGTGTAACCATTATCCATCATTGGTTCATTACCCTTTGATCAGTGTAACCTAGGGTCCATAATATCATTATTTACTTTATGTGATACTTAGAGGGACTTTATAATTTGCATGAAATAAATAAACAACCAACAGATATCACTCATTCAACCTTTGAGAAACCTCGACAAATATAAAAATTTGATACATGTAATCATAAGTGTAACCACGTACCTCAATGGTGAGTCATGTAGATTATCATGAAGAATACACTTCAAACATATTATCCAATCAACAAGCAAATCAAGCAATTCATATTTTAGTCTGCATGAATATAAATCTTAAAATGTCACCATCATGATAAATAGATTAAAACCTACTCATCCCTAATCTAGGGTTTAGGGTTCCTTGGTATCAAGTTATCATTAGGAGTATGCCTCGAAACCCTAATTACTATATCCAATGTATCCTTTCATGATGGTCATTTAGATTTGATTAGTTTCATTAACAACATAGAAAATTAGGACCTTTATCCCTAATTCTTCATATTTCATCTAGAACCTCTAATCTTGCTCATAGTCGTTTAAAACCTATCAAGAACTTGGATTCTCATCAAATTAAACACTAGGCACAAATTGTATCTATACATGTTGATGATCATTAACATATGGAAACCATAGAATTGGTTATTATGAGTGGTGAATACATCAAATATTTTTCTCTCGTGTTGTAACAAGATATAGTTGATCAGAGCCATAACCCCTCCAGTAGGTGGGGCCCACATGGGCATGTGGCATGCCAGTCTTAAGCCGTGCGGTCCAGGCAAGTTGGAAAGGGCTATTCACTAAGACAAGATGAAGCCGCCCTTGTGTTGATAGCCATGGATGGAAGCTGGGTGTCCATGGGCCATTTTGGGTCTGCCCTAAAATGGGGAAGTGATTATGAGGCTATATGTTGAGTCTTGACGAGGACGTCAAGAGTCTAAGTGGGGGAGATTGTAACGTCCCAGAATTTGAGGACTCAGATAACATGATCTTAAAAGGAATGATTAGACTATGCATATTTCCAAGGTACACCTCCTTTTTCAGGAGCTCATCACTAAAGAACTCCATAGTTAAGTGTGCTCAGCTTGGAGTAATACTAGGATGGGTGACCAGTCGAGAAGTTGACCCCATCTTATGCATGAGTGAGGACAAAGTGCGCAGTTATTTCTAGTGGTGGTTTGTAGGGCCAGTCATCATTCTTGAAACTCTACTAGAGCCTAGTGCAGTGGGTACAAGCCTTACAATTAGGGTTTTGACCTTGTACATATGTAGACTTCAACTGAGGTATGTTGCATTCCCTATTACTCTTATTAAGAAACACCTTTTTTCTCTCTCTTTCTCTTGAAAAAATAGCCTACACCATTTATTTCTCTTATGAGAATTTATTTCATGTGAAAGTTTCTATGTTTATTTTGATCTTGTGATCATCGTACTTTGTTGGATATTCCTATTGGACTCTTATTTGTATCATTTTCTTCTCATTCCTTGTGGAACCCTAATCTAGACAAGAACTACATGTGGACTTGTATGCATCTTATTTGTGGAGATTGTTGAACATTGGTTTATGGGTCATCTGAACCCACATTAAAATTGTTGGATGTTCTCATCCTATTACTTCAAATTGAATGAACTTATACTTGCCTCTACATTGTGCATGCATTAGACTAATTTTATTTCTTGTAGTGATACATATGTACAACCATATTTTTGTATGTGTATAGTTTGTCCCAAGGGTGTGTATTCAACTCGTATTTATATAAGTGGGTGTGTGTATTCCAACCAAGGTATGTGTACTCCACCCAATACTTTTCGATTAAGATCCTATTGAAAACTACTAAAGGGGGGGGGGTGAATAGAGTTTTATAAAGATTTTAATAATTATTTATCTCAAACAATCAACCACAAGAATATTGGACAAGGGGACAAGGATTTAGAGTGGTTCCAACTTTAGCAAATACTAAAGTTGTCAGTCCACTACCCGGTTGCTTACCCAACCGGGATTTGGAAAGAATTTAATTTTATTACCTCGCAAGGACTTTACATAAAATTACAATTCTCTCCCTAAACCCTTCAAGCAGCCTTCACCTAGAAGTAATCACCCAACCTTGAAGCAGCCTTCACCTAGAAGTAATTGCACCACCTTGAAGCAGCCTTCCTCCTGAAGTAGCTTCCCGATGCAATAGCCTTCTTGAAGTAGCTTCCCGTGCGATAGCCTTCTTGAAGTAGCTTGAAGTCCACCTTCTCCTCCGAGAAGAACCTTCTCCAATCCGCAGCCTCCAACCCTAGGAGTAGCAAGGAGAATACAAAGAATAAAAGGAACAAGAAGGAAAATAGAAATTACAACTTGTCCTTTTAAGCACAAGGCTTGATTTGCCTATATCAAGCGTATTGATCTCCTAACCAATGAGTGTAGAAGTGTAAGTGCTGTGGTAAGGAGATGCTAGCCTATAGGACATGAAATGGGAGCAATGGGAATGAATAGCAAATGTAGGAATTGCTCTATTGCTCAAAACAGTATTGCCAATGTGAATTCAAGCTCAAGTATAGCACAAGTGTAGCTTGAGTATTTTGGTGTCCTAAGGCATGTCCTATTTATAGGAATGGCCTATGGATGCTTAAGGACGTTCTAGACAACTTCTAGGGGCTTCTAAGTGCTTAACTAGCCGTTAGATATAAGTTAGGTGCATTAGTAACGGCTAGTTACTTTATTCTGCAGTTGCTGTCAGAGACCATCTCAGTCGACAAATTGTCGACCGAGATACCTACTCGGTCGAAGTTTTGTCGACCGACAGGCTCTCTGGATCAACGTTCATTTGCAACTGCCAACTACTTTGTCAGCTGTGTCTAACGGCTACTTGGGTCATTCTCGGTCGAGAAGTTTGTCGACCGAGAGTGTCTCGGTCGAGGAGTTTGGTCGACCGAGATTGACCTTGTTTCAATCTTTCAATTTAGGCACTAAGTAAATGTATGAGTGTGCATATGTGAACCTATTTGAAAGGGATGACCTATCTAAGTGTGGTGATTTGCTAGGGAAGATCTAACGCTTGATTTACATGAAATCTAAGTACTTGTACATTATATGTTTGTACAAGTTTACAATTGATTACATTGCATGACATTTACAATCATTCAAGTGTATGGATTCCCTAGAGCTTTGTCATCCACCTCATTCCTACAAAACTCAAGTAGCACGTTAGATTAACAAGAATGAAATGTTTGTCATCATCGAAACAAAGGGATTTATCATAATATCCAATTTATCCAACAATCTCCCCCTTTTTGAAGATGACAAACATTTCCTAAATATGAAATAAGGAAATATAAAGCATGTGAGTTTCATACCTGAAAATTACCTTTTGTAGCCATTTATGTTTTGCAAGTGAGTGTTGGCCAAGATGTTATGAAACTCATTTATATTTTTGATTTTATATTCTTTCTCCCCCTTTGTCATTTCAAAAAGATATCCAAGTTGAATATTTTATTTTTCTTCTCCCCCTTAATTTTATATTATGCTCCCCCTTAAATAGATATCCTATTAGGAACATGGATTTTTGTCTAATTTATCCACAATTTGTTTCTCAATCATTTGCAAAGGATGTTAAGCCTTGAAATGATATGAGATTCCCTTAAGCTTATGATGAATGTATATTTATTTCTCATTTATCAAGGGATGTTAAGCCCTAAATAAATTGAGAATCATTTAATCTTAGAGTACATAAAAATGTCTCCAACCAAATGCAAGGGATGTTAAGCCCTGATTTGTTTAGAGAGTTCCTTTAAGTACAAGCTATATCATTTTTATGAAATTCATAGATTTCTTCATAATCAAGAGTAAAAAATACTAAGGTCGTAACAAGCTTCAAATGATGTTTACAATGTTTTTCTAAGCTTCTTAATCAATTAAACCAATTTGTTGTTATGAGCTCCCCCTTAATCTTACAATTTAAGCAGTTTGATGCTTCTAAGGTCACAAATAATTTTAAATTTTGATTTTGACCTTTATCAAAAGTATACTAAGATTAAGTGCAATAAAATGATGTCCAAATAAGCATTTTGTCAAAGCTTATTTTAGGTCGCCCTTGACTACGACCATGGCGCCCCTTGGTCAATTTTAATTTTAACCAAGAGGCAAATTCTGCAGATTTCCAAGATAAACATTCATATGTGAAGTATAATTTCTGCAGATAGCTATAATTATCAATTTTGAAGCACATTAAGATATACCTATTATGAAGACTTAATATGAGCATCATAGTGAAGTCTTTGACCTTGATTTTTCTAGAATGCATGTTTTACATTCATTGTAAAAGATGTTTCATATGCTTTGCTATGGGTACATAAATATTAAATCCCATTTCTTCTTATACCCTTATCATAAGATCCTTTAGAAACATATATTTTGAAAGCAAGATTAATATCTTAAAGTCAAGATTTTTGCTTTTGATTTCTTAGAACAAGCAAATAGATAAAAACATTAATATTTTGTTCTAAGAGGCACCGTTTGGCTTGTCATAGCAACATCATCATTACAAGTTGTCCACAAGCATTATCTATTATTTCAAGATGCTTTTATGCTAATGACATTTGCAATTTTCTGAATCACAATGATCATTCATGGTTTGTATATATTAATCAAAGCTTATTTTAAACCAATGAAACATAATGATCATGATGAAGCATATCTATGATAAAACAGTAATTTCCTTGGTTAAGCCAATCATGATTTTTCAGTTTTAAATCCAACCATTGAGAGTAAACCAAAATAGTCTTATATAAGTTTTCAATTTTAAGACAAACTTTTATAACTGATCATGTCGAAGAAACTTTTCAAACAATGAATAAGGTTTGTTCAAGATTAGTCTTCTCACATCACTTTTGCAATATGTTTAAGGATTTTCTACTCATAATGTCATATAATGTAAACAATCAATATGTCTTGCTACAAAAATTGTCTTCCAAGATTTTATTCTTGATTTGCATGTTAATTCAATCATCAATAACAATTTGATAGCAAACTAGGTTGATTGAAAAACAATTTCAGAAGATTTATGTCAGACTTGACAACAGAAGCCTGCTCGGTCGACCATTTCTCGACCGACAGATCCCTCGGTCGACAGTGTCTCGACCGAGAAAGGTTCTGTGTTGTTTCAAACCTATTTTCAAATATTGTTTATAATTAAAAGCAAAAGTATGAAAGTTAAAGCTCGATTTAGTTGAGATATTTAAATATCAAAGCAACATTTAGGTTAAATCTCAACTAATCATATACATTTTGTGAATCCAAACTAAACAAGTAGTTTAAGATGTATATTTGGAAATTTAATTTCTTGGATTAACTTGGTGTCCTATTATGTTAAGTTGAGATAGACATAGAGATATACCACTTAGAGTCTTTGGTCATATCTCAACTTAATTTTATCCATTTAGTTTGGGGGTTTTGGAACCCATACTAACTCAACATTCTTTTTCTTGTATGGGCATGAAAAAGAGTAATGTCCAAGACGTGAGCAATAATGGCAACATATAGAATCAACCTCAAGTCTTTTTCTATGGTTTTGTTCTAGGTTGTTCTTTGGTACAAATGTAGCTTGATGTGCTCGTGTCTTTCTCCAACTAGGTTGTTGATGAGATTTCCCTTTGGGCTTATAACCTAGTCCTCTTCTCCCAATTTGATGATAGGAATTATCCAATATTCTATCAAGGATTCCATTGTTGCTTAACCTACTAACTTCTTGTTGCAACTTAGTGATCTCATCCATTCTTTTCTTAATATCTAGTTTTGCTTGATCTAGATTAGATGATAAAGAATTCCTTTCTTTCACTATATTATCATAATCTAGATGTGTACACAAAACAGGTTGTTTTTTAAAATAATTTAACTTTGCAAGTAATTCAACCTTTTCTTGATATAGAAGATCATAATTTGTTTCTAGAGTAAAAATCTTCACATCACTACTACTTAGAGATGATTTCAAAGTACGATTTTCAGAAACAATGCTATCTTTTTCAAAACCAAGATTATTCAATTTAGCATATAAATCTTCATTTTCGGATGTAAGAGCAAGAAGTCTAGCATTTAACTCATCGTTTGTTTTACTAGATTTCTTTAATTTCTTCTTGCACTCAATATACTTATTGTGTGTTTCTTCAAGACTAGAAATTAGCTCTTCTTTTGATAAATCAAGAAGGCTTACCTCTTCTTCTTCTTCTTCATTGGTTGTAGCAATGAGACAATTTTTGTGGACCTCTTTCTTCTTTTCTCTCCATGGACAACCGATTGTTGTATGGTTTGTTCCTAAACACCAATTGCAGCTTGTTGAAAGTTGGTCCAAGTTGCTCCTTTGCCTGCGGTTGTAGTCACCTCCACCCTTCATTCTTCAAGACCTGGTTAGGGTTCCTTGAAGCCTGCTCTGATACCAACTGAAAACTACTAAAGGGGGGGGGGTGAATAGAGTTTTATAAAGATTTTAATAATTATTTATCTCAAACAATCAACCATAAGAATATTGGACAAGGGGACAAGGATTTAGAGTGGTTCCAACTTTAGCAAATACTAAAGTTGTCAGTCCACTACCCGGTTGCTTACCCAATCGGGATTTGGAAAGAATTTAATTTTATTACCTCGCAAGGACTTTACATAAAATTACAATTCTCTCCCTAAACCCTTCAAGCAGCCTTCACCTAGAAGTAATCGCCCAACCTTGAAGCAGCCTTCACCTAGAAGTAATTGCACCACCTTGAAGCAGCCTTCCTCCTGAAGTAGCTTCCCGATGCAATAGCCTTCTTGAAGTAGCTTCCCGTGCGATAGCCTTCTTGAAGTAGCTTGAAGTCCACCTTCTCCTCCGAGAAGAACCTTCTCCAATCCGCAACCTCCAACCCTAGGAGTAGCAAGGAGAATACAAAGAATAAAAGGAACAAGAAGGAAAATAGAAAATACAACTTATCCTTTTAAGCACAAGGCTTGATTTGCCTATATCAAGCGTATTGATCTCCTAACCAATGAGTGTAGAAGTGTAAGTGATGTGGTAAGGAGATGCTAGCCTATAGGACACGAAATGGGAGCAATGGGAATGAATAGAAAATGTAGGAATTGCTCTATTGCTCAAAACAATATTGCCAATGTGAATTCAAGCTCAAGTATAGCACAAGTGTAGCTTGAGTATTTTGGTGTCCTAAGGCATGTCCTATTTATAGGAATGGCCTATGGATGCTTAAGGACGTTCTAGACAACTTCTAGGGGCTTCTAAGTACTTAACTAGCCGTTAGATATAAGTTAGGTGCATTAGTAACGGCTAGTTACTTTATTCTGCAGTTGCTGTCAGAGACCATCTCGGTCGACAAATTGTCGACCGAGATACCTACTCGGTCGAAGTTTTGTCGACCGACAGGCTCTCTGGATCAACGTTCATTTGCAACTGCCAACTACTTTGTCAGCTGTGTCTAACGGCTACTTGGGTCATTCTCGGTCGAGAAGTTTGTCGACCGAGAGTGTCTCGGTCGAGGAGTTTGGTCGACCGAGATTGACCCTGTTTCAATCTTTCAATTTAGGCACTAAGTAAATGTATGAGTGTGCATATGTGAACCTATTTGAAAGGGATGACCTATCTAAGTGTGGTGATTTGCTAGGGAAGATCTAACGCTTGATTTACATGAAATCTAAGTACTTGTACATTATATGTTTGTACAAGTTTACAATTGATTACATTGCATGACATTTACAATCATTCAAGCGTATGGATTCCATAGAGCTTTGTCATCCACCTCATTCCTGCAACACTCAAGTAGCACGTTAGATTAACAAGAATGAAATGTTTGTCATCATCGAAACAAAGGGATTTATCATAATATCCAATTTATCCAACAATCTCCCCCTTTTTGAAGATGACAAACATTTCCTAAATATGAAATAAGGAAATATAAAGCATGTGAGTTTCATACCTGAAAATTACCTTTTGTAGCCATTTATGTTTTGCAAGTGAGTGCTGGCCAAGATGTTATGAAACTCATTTATATTTTTGATTTTATATTCTTTCTCCCCCTTTGTCATTTCAAAAAGATATCCAAGTTGAATATTTTATTTTTCTTCTCCCCCTTAATTTTATATTATGCTCCCCCTTAAATAGATATCCTATTAGGAACATGGATTTTTGTCTAATTTATCCACAATTTGTTTCTCAATCATTTGCAAAGGATGTTAAGCCTTGAAATGATATGAGATTCCCTTAAGCTTATGATGAATGTATATTTATTTCTCATTTATCAAGGGATGTTAAGCCCTAAATTAATTGAGAATCATTTAATCTTAGAGTACATAAAAATGTCTCCAACCAAATGCAAGGGATGTTAAGCCCTGATTTGTTTAGAGAGTTCCTTTAAGTACAAGCTATATCATTTTTATGAAATTCATAGATTTCTTCATAATCAAGAGTAAAAAATACTAAGGTCGTAACAAGCTTCAAATGATGTTTACAATGTTTTTCTAAGCTTCTTAATCAATTAAACCAATTTGTTGTTATGAGCTCCCCCTTAATCTTACAATTTAAGCAGTTTGATGCTTCTAAGGTCACAAATAATTTTAAATTTTGATTTTGACCTTTATCAAAAGTATACTAAGATTAAGTGCAATAAAATGATGTCCAAATAAGCATTTTGTCAAAGCTTATTTTAGGTCGCCCTTGACTATGACCATGGCGCCCCTTGGTCAATTTTAATTTTAACCAAGAGGCAAATTCTACAGATTTCCAAGATAAACATTCATATGTGAAGTATAATTTCTGCAGATAGCTATAATTATCAATTTTGAAGCACATTAAGATATACCTATTATGAAGACTTAATATGAGCATCATAGTGAAGTCTTTGACCTTGATTTTTCTAGAATGCATGTTTTACATTCATTGTAAAAGATGTTTCATATGCTTTGCTATGGGTACATAAATATTAAATCCCATTTCTTCTTATACCCTTATCATAAGATCCTTTAGAAACATATATTTTGAAAGCAAGATTAATATCTTAAAGTCAAGATTTTTGCTTTTGATTTCTTAGAACAAGCAAATAGATAAAAACATTAATATTTTGTTCTAAGAGGCACCGTTTGGCTTGTCATAGCAACATCATCATTACAAGCTGTGTCCACAAGCATTATCTATTATTTCAAGATGCTTTTATGCTAATGACATTTGCAATTTTCTGAATCACAATGATCATTCATGGTTTGTATATATTAATCAAAGCTTATTTTAAACCAATGAAACATAATGATCATGATGAAGCATATCTATGATAAAACAGTAATTTCCTTGGTTAAGCCAATCATGATTTTTCAGTTTTAAATCCAACCATTGAGAGTAAACCAAAATAGTCTTATATAAGTTTTCAATTTTAAGACAAACTTTTATAACTGATCATGTCGAAGAAACTTTTCAAACAATGAATAAGGTTTGTTCAAGATTAGTCTTCTCACAGCACTTTTGCAATATGTTTAAGGATTTTCTACTCATAATGTCATATAATGTAAACAATCAATATGTCTTGCTACAAAAATTGTCTTCCAAGATTTTATTCTTGATTTGCATGTTAATTCAATCATCAATAACAATTTGATAGCAAACTAGGTTGATTGAAAAACAATTTCAGAAGATTTATGTCAGACTTGACAACAGAAGCCTGCTCGGTCGACCATTTCTCGACCGACAGATCCCTCGGTCGACAGTGTCTCGACCGAGAAAGGTTCTGTGTTGTTTCAAACTTGTTTTCAAATATTGTTTATAATTAAAAGCAAAAGTATGAAAGTTAAAGCTCGATTTAGTTGAGATATTTAAATATCAAAGCAACATTTAGGTTAAATCTCAACTAATCATATACATTTTGTGAATCCAAACTAAACAAGTAGTTTAAGATGTATATTTGGAAATTTAATTTCTTGGATTAACTTGGTGTCCTATTATGTTAAGTTGAGATAGACATAGAGATATACCACTTAGAGTCTTTGGTCATATCTCAACTTAATTTTATCCATTTAGTTTGGGGGTTTTGGAACCCATACTAACTCAACATTCTTTTTCTTGTATGGGCATGAAAAAGAGTAATGTCCAAGACGTGAGCAATAATGGCAACATATAGAATCAACCTCAAGTCTTTTTCTATGGTTTTGTTCTAGGTTGTTCTTTGGTACAAATGTAGCTTGATGTGCTCGTGTCTTTCTCCAACTAGGTTGTTGATGAGATTTCCCTTTGGGCTTATAACCTAGTCCTCTTCTCCCAATTTGATGATAGGAATTATCCAATATTCTATCAAGGATTCCATTGTTGCTTAACCTACTAACTTCTTGTTGCAACTTAGTGATCTCATCCATTCTTTTCTTAATATCTAGTTTTGCTTGATCTAGATTAGATGATAAATAATTCCTTTCTTTCACTATATTATCATAATCTAGATGTGTACACAAAACAGGTTGTTTTTGAAAATCATTTAACTTTGCAAGTAATTCAACCTTTTCTCTATATAGAAGATCATAATTTGTTTCTAGAGTAAAAATCTTCACATCACTACTACTTAGAGATGATTTCAAAGTACGATTTTCAGAAACAATGCTATCTTTTTCAAAACCAAGATTATTCAATTTAGCATATAAATCTTCATTTTCGGATGTAAGAGCAAGAAGTCTAGCATTTAACTCATCGTTTGTTTTACTAGATTTCTTTAATTTCTTCTTGCACTCAATATACTTATTGTGTGTTTCTTCAAGACTAGAAATTAGCTCTTCTTTTGATAAATCAAGAAGGCTTACCTCTTCTTCTTCTTCTTCTTCATTGGTTGTAGCAATGAGACAATTTTTGTGGACCTCTTTCTTCTTTTCTCTCCATGGACAACCGATTGTTGTATGGTTTGTTCCTAAACACCAATTGCAGCTTGTTGAAAGTTGGTCCAAGTTGCTCCTTTGCCTGCGGTTGTAGTCACCTCCACCCTTCATTCTTCAAGACCTGGTTAGGGTTCCTTGAAGCCTGCTCTGATACCAACTGAAAACTACTAAAGGGGGGGGGTGAATAGAGTTTTATAAAGATTTTAATAATTATTTATCTCAAACAATCAACCACAAGAATATTGGACAAGGGGACAAGGATTTAGAGTGGTTCCAACTTTAGCAAATACTAAAGTTGTCAGTCCACTACCCGGTTGCTTACCCAACCAGGATTTGGAAAGAATTTAATTTTATTACCTCGCAAGGACTTTACATAAAATTACAATTCTCTCCCTAAACCCTTCAAGCAGCCTTCACCTAGAAGTAATTGTCCAACCTTGAAGCAGCCTTCACCTAGAAGTAATTGCACCACCTTGAAGCAGCCTTCCTCCTAAAGTAGCTTCCCGATGCAATAGCCTTCTTGAAGTAGCTTCCCGTGCGATAGCCTTCTTGAAGTAGCTTGAAGTCCACCTTCTCCTCCGAGAAGAACCTTCTCCAATCCGCAGCCTCCAACCCTAGGAGTAGCAAGGAGAATACAAAGAATAAAAGGAACAAGAAGGAAAATAGAAATTACAACTTATCCTTTTAAGCACAAGGCTTGATTTGCCTATATCAAGCATATTGATCTCCTAACCAATGAGTGTAGAAGTGTAAGTGTTGTGGTAAGGAGATGCTAGCCTATAGGACACGAAATGGGAGCAATGGGAATGAATAGCAAATGTAGGAATTTCTCTATTGCTCAAAACAGTATTGCCAATGTGAATTCAAGCTCAAGTATAGCACAAGTGTAGCTTGAGTATTTTGGTGTCCTAAGGCATGTCCTATTTATAGGAATGGCCTATGGATGCTTAAGGACGTTCTAGACAACTTCTAGGGGCTTCTAAGTGCTTAACTAGCCGTTAGATATAAGTTAGGTGCATTAGTAACGGCTAGTTACTTTATTCTGCAGTTGTTGTCAGAGACCATCTCGGTCGACAAATTGTCGACCGAGATACCTACTCGGTCGAAGTTTTGTCGACCGACAGGCTCTCTGGATCAACGTTCATTTGCAACTGCCAACTACTTTGTCAACTGTGTCTAACGACTACTTGGGTCATTCTCGGTCGAGAAGTTTGTCGACCGAGAGTGTCTCGGTCGAGGAGTTTGGTCGACCGAGATTGACCCTGTTTCATTCTTTCAATTTAGGCACTAAGTAAATGTATGAGTGTGCATATGTGAACCTATTTGAAAGGGATGACCTATCTAAGTGTGGTGATTTGCTAGGGAAGATCTAACGCTTGATTTACATGTAATCTAAGTACTTGTACATTATATGTTTGTACAAGTTTACAATTGATTACATTGCATGACATTTACAATCATTCAAGCGTATGGATTCCCTAGAGCTTTGTCATCCACCTCATTCCTGCAACACTCAAGTAGCACGTTAGATTAACAAGAATGAAATGTTTGTCATCATCGAAACAAAGGGATTTATCATAATATCCAATTTATCCAACAATCTCCCCCTTTTTGAAGATGACAAACATTTCCTAAATATGAAATAAGGAAATATAAACCATGTGAGTTTCATACCTGAAAATTACCTTTTGTAGCCATTTATGTTTTGCAAGTGAGTGCTGGCCAAGATGTTATGAAACTCATTTATATTTTTGATTTTATATTCTTTCTCCCCCTTTGTCATTTCAAAAAGATATCCAAGTTGAATATTTTATTTTTCTTCTCCCCCTTAATTTTATATTATGCTCCCCCTTAAATAGATATCCTATTAGGAACATGGATTTTTGTCTAATTTATCCACAATTTGTTTCTCAATCATTTGCAAAGGATGTTAAGCCTTGAAATGATATGAGATTCCCTTAAGCTTATGATGAATGTATATTTATTTCTCATTTATCAAGGGATGTTAAGCCCTAAATTAATTGAGAATCATTTAATCTTAGAGTACATAAAAATGTCTCCAACCAAATGCAAGGGATGTTAAGCCCTGATTTGTTTAGAGAGTTCCTTTAAGTACAAGCTATATCATTTTTATGAAATTCATAGATTTCTTCATAATCAAGAGTAAAAAATACTAAGGTCGTAACAAGCTTCAAATGATGTTTACAATGTTTTTCTAAGCTTCTTAATCAATTAAACCAATTTGTTGTTATGAGCTCCCCCTTAATCTTACAATTTAAGCAGTTTGATGCTTCTAAGGTCACAAATAATTTTAAATTTTGATTTTGACCTTTATCAAAAGTATACTAAGATTAAGTGCAATAAAATGATGTCCAAATAAGCATTTTGTCAAAGCTTATGTTAGGTCGCCCTTGACTACGACCATGGCGCCCCTTGGTCAATTTTAATTTTAACCAAGAGGCAAATTCTACATATTTCCAAGATAAACATTCATATGTGAAGTATAATTTCTGCAGATAGCTATAATTATCAATTTTGAAGCACATTAAGATATACCTATTATGAAGACTTAATATGAGCATCATAGTGAAGTCTTTGACCTTGATTTTTCTAGAATGCATGTTTTACATTCATTGTAAAAGATGTTTCATATGCTTTGCTATGGGTACATAAATATTAAATCCCATTTCTTCTTATACCCTTATCATAAGATCCTTTAGAAACATATATTTTGAAAGCAAGATTAATATCTTAAAGTCAAGATTTTTGCTTTTGATTTCTTAGAACAAGCAAATAGATAAAAACATTAATATTTTGTTCTAAGAGGCACCGTTTGGCTTGTCATAGCAACATCATCATTACAAGCTGTGTCCACAAGCATTATATATTATTTCAAGATGCTTTTATGCTAATGACATTTGCAATTTTCTGAATCACAATGATCATTCATGGTTTGTATATATTAATCAAAGCTTATTTTAAACCAATGAAACATAATGATCATGATGAAGCATATCTATGATAAAACAGTAATTTCCTTGGTTAAGCCAATCATGATTTTTCAGTTTTAAATCCAACCATTGAGAGTAAACCAAAATAGTCTTATATAAGTTTTCAATTTTAAGACAAACTTTTATAACTGATCATGTCAAAGAAACTTTTCAAACAATGAATAAGGTTTGTTCAAGATTAGTCTTCTCACAGCACTTTTGCAATATGTTTAAGGATTTTCTACTCATAATGTCATATAATGTAAACAATCAATATGTCTTGCTACAAAAATTGTCTTCCAAGATTTTATTCTTGATTTGCATGTTAATTCAATCATCAATAACAATTTGATAGCAAACTAGGTTGATTGAAAAACAATTTCAGAAGATTTATGTCAGACTTGACAACAGAAGCCTGCTCGGTCGACCATTTCTCGACCGACAGATCCCTCGGTCGACAGTGTCTCGACCGAGAAAGGTTCTGTGTTGTTTCAAACCTGTTTTCAAATATTGTTTATAATTAAAAGCAAAAGTATGAAAGTTAAAGCTGGATTTAGTTGAGATATTTAAATATCAAAGCAACATTTAGGTTAAATCTCAACTAATCATATACATTTTGTGAATCCAAACTAAACAAGTAGTTTAAGATGTATATTTGGAAAATTAATTTCTTGGATTAACTTGGTGTCCTATTATGTTAAGTTGAGATAGACATAGAGATATACCACTTAGAGTCTTTGGTCATATCTCAACTTAATTTTATCCATTTAGTTTGGGGGTTTTGGAACCCATACTAACTCAACATTCTTTTTCTTGTATGGGCATGAAAAAGAGTAATGTCCAAGACGTGAGCAATAATGGCAACATATAGAATCAACCTCAAGTCTTTTTCTATGGTTTTGTTCTAGGTTGTTCTTTGGTACAAATGTAGCTTGATGTTCTCGTGTCTTTCTCCAACTAGGTTGTTGATGAGATTTCCCTTTGGGCTTATAACCTAGTCCTCTTCTCCCAATTTGATGATAGGAATTATCCAATATTCTATCAAGGATTCCATTGTTGCTTAACCTACTAACTTCTTGTTGCAACTTAGTGATCTCATCCATTCTTTTCTTAATATCTAGTTTTGCTTGATCTAGATTAGATGATAAAGAATTCCTTTCTTTCACTATATTATCATAATCTAGATGTGTACACAAAACAGGTTGTTTTTTAAAATCATTTAACTTTGCAAGTAATTCAACCTTTTCTTGATATAGAAGATCATAATTTGTTTCTAGAGTAAAAATCTTCACATCACTACTACTTAGAGATGATTTCAAAGTACGATTTTCAGAAACAATGCTATCTTTTTCAAAACCAAGATTATTCAATTTAGCATATAAATCTTCATTTTCGGATGTAAGAGCAAGAAGTCTAGCATTTAACTCATCGTTTGTTTTACTAGATTTCTTTAATTTCTTCTTGCACTCAATATACTTATTGTGTGTTTCTTCAAGACTAGAAATTAGCTCTTCTTTTGATAAATCAAGAAGGCTTACCTCTTCTTCTTCTTCTTCATTGGTTGTAGCAATGAGACAATTTTTGTGGACCTCTTTCTTCTTTTCTCTCCATGGACAACCGATTGTTGTATGGTTTGTTCCTAAACACCAATTGCAGCTTGTTGAAAGTTGGTCCAAGTTGCTCCTTTGCCTGCGGTTGTAGTCACCTCCACCCTTCATTCTTCAAGACCTGGTTAGGGTTCCTTGAAGCCTGCTCTGATACCAACTGAAAACTACTAAAGGGGGGGGTGAATAGAGTTTTATAAAGATTTTAATAATTATTTATCTCAAACAATCAACCACAAGAATATTGGACAAGGGGACAAGGATTTAGAGTGGTTCCAACTTTAGCAAATACTAAAGTTGTCAGTCCACTACCCGGTTGCTTACCCAACCGGGATTTGGAAAGAATTTAATTTTATTACCTCGCAAGGACTTTACATAAAATTACAATTCTCTCCCTAAACCCTTCAAGCAGCCTTCACCTAGAAGTAATCGCCCAACCTTGAAGCAGCCTTCACCTAGAAGTAATTGCACCACCTTGAAGCAGCCTTCCTCCTGAAGTAGCTTCCCGATGCAATAGCCTTCTTGAAGTAGCTTCCCGTGCGATAGCCTTCTTGAAGTAGCTTGAAGTCCACCTTCTCCTCCGAGAAGAACCTTCTCCAATCCGCAGCCTCCAACCCTAGGAGTAGCAAGGAGAATACAAAGAATAAAAGGAACAAGAAGGAAAATAGAAATTACAACTTATCCTTTTAAGCACAAGGCTTGATTTGCCTATATCAAGCGTATTGATCTCCTAACCAATGAGTGTAGAAGTGTAAGTGCTGTGGTAAGGAGATGCTAGCCTATAGGACACGAAATGGGAGCAATGGGAATGAATAGCAAATGTAGGAATTGCTCTATTGCTCAAAACAGTATTGCCAATGTGAATTCAAGCTCAAGTATAGCACAAGTGTAGCTTGAGTATTTTGGTGTCCTAAGGCATGTCCTATTTATAGGAATGGCCTATGGATGCTTAAGGACGTTCTAGACAACTTCTAGGGGCTTCTAAGTGCTTAACTAGCCGTTAGAAATAAGTTAGGTGCATTAGTAACGGCTAGTTACTTTATTCTGCAGTTGCTGTCAGAGACCATCTCGATCGACAAATTGTCGACCGAGATACCTACTCGGTCGAAGTTTTGTCGACCGACAGGCTCTCTGGATCAACGTTCATTTGCAACTGCCAACTACTTTGTCAGCTGTGTCTAACGGCTACTTGGGTCATTCTCGGTCGAGAAGTTTGTCGACCGAGAGTGTCTCGGTCGAGGAGTTTGGTCGACCGAGATTGACCCTGTTTCAATCTTTCAATTTAGGCACTAAGTAAATGTATGAGTGTGCATATGTGAACCTATTTGAAAGGGATGACCTATCTAAGTGTGGTGATTTGCTAGGGAAGATCTAACGCTTGATTTACATGAAATCTAAGTACTTGTACATTATATGTTTGTACAAGTTTACAATTGATTACATTGCATGACATTTACAATCATTCAAGCGTATGGATTCCCTAGAGCTTTGTCATCCACCTCATTCCTGCAACACTCAAGTAGCACGTTAGATTAACAAGAATGGAATGTTTGTCATCATTGAAACAAAGGGATTTATCATAATATCCAATTTATCCAACACCTATGGCTTCCCAACCCTGCTTGAAATGATCTTAGTCTATGTTTATTTACATGCACTTCTAGATTTGTGATATTATTATTGTGGAACTGCTTTAAGGCAAGAAATCTCATATTCTTCATTATCATTTTATTTGAAACTCATATTATTTTAATACCCACTTGGGTGGTACCTTTCCTCTTCTATGGGAAGCCTTGTTATTTTGATGTCCCTTATCCCTTATGTTGCTCCATGCCATACTAATATGCTCATATCGGATTCTATTTTAATAATTTCCATTTTATTTTATCTTCTGGGTATGCGTCCAACCCCAAGTGTAGGACTTGGAAGACTAGACCTGGTGACGTGGACCTGCTAGGTGAAGCTCTTGGGAGATAAACTTAAGATATCTAGATATTCCTATATTTAGATATTTATGTTGTAACTTTCATGTAAGCCCCTTTCATGGGAGATCATTATGTAAACTTTGAAATTGAATATAGTCATGATTTGTTATTCCACTTTTATACTTTGGCTATTTTTATATCATCATTTGAGAAATGAAAATTTTACACTGATTCCAACATACCTTTTGAGTGTGTTTTGAATACATGGGTTTATTCCTCAAATTTAGTAGGGTGTGGATCCCCATATGAGTCCCACTCCTTATAAGACCCTAGGATCTTTAGGGGACATTTGGCCATTATCATCTAAAATGTTGTAGTTGTTTGTATGTAAATGATTGGACTAGTGGTCATAATGTGATTTGGTATTTAATATGGTATTTCATTCTAGCAAAAGCATGACTCTTCCAATCCCGCCATGCATGGGGAGATGGGAACTTGTGCATTGTGCCCAGTTTTCAGCTTTTCGGGTAGCTTATTTGTTTTCCTTTAGCACAATATTATCATCCAAAGATCAAGTGGTCCTGTAATTTTACAAACTCTTACCTGCAACTGCCGAGATTTGAGAAAAAGGGGATCAAACAGCCCCTTAAGGTCATTGGGTTAGCAAGAGTTGAGGAAGGTGAATGATAAAGAATCATGCCAAGAGGAGGAAATGAGAGAGAGAGATATATATATTAGGTGAGAGACAAACGTGTTCTTCTAGTTTCTATTTTGGATAAAGGTAGAAGAGAAGAGGGGATGCATAGAACTAAGATCCAATGAACCAAAAAAAAGTCTATGATCAAGCCCATATAGGGAAATCCTACATGACACCAACTTAGGCAGAGAAATTGGCATAAGCTTCTTTATTGTACCTTATGTAATTAAGATTGGGTAAAATTAATGTATTTCCAACTTTAGTTTATTTGGACTAGAAAACAAGGTTCAAACAAAGTGAAATTTGACACCTAGGCTGATTAAGGAATTTAGAATATGAATTTTTCATTATTTCCATTGTTGGAGTAATCCATTATATTATTTAATTATTTTTAGTTTAACTTATATTTTCTTTCTAGGATTATTCAAATAATGTTAAACGTGTCCTATAAGCTAACTAAAATGTGAGGATTATGAATATCACACTGCATTCCATTTTGGACGTTATGAATAAAGTTATCTATTGGATGGGTTAAAAGAGGTTGTTTTCATATTTATTTGCCAATTAAATATAATTATGGATAATATGTTAAAACTAGGTTTATTTTAGTATTAGCTTATCAAGAATTTTCTTATCTCTTATTGCAATCATATCCATTATTCAATAAAATTTCCCTTCTAAAAGATATTTTTTGCTATTATCTTTCCAATTAAAAACAAGCCAACTCTTCATTATTTCATTTATCCTTATGCCCTTTAGGATGGTCCCCATCATTATTAAGAATTTGTATATATTAAAATTCATTTCCATCACAATTAAAAATATTAATGGAATTAGTTACCTTATTTAGACTTGGGGACACATTTGTACATTTATATGCATGTATTATGTATGAAACTATCATATATTATTACATGAGTTTCTGAATTATAGTTTACTTGTTCGTTTCAAGGGTATGAGTTGTTTACATCATATGATCTTCTCTTCATTACGAAAATCCATTTAATTTTTATTCATCAATATTAGCCGTCTAAGAACCAACTAGTGGTTATCTCCATCCTTCTAAGGTTTGTATGAAAAGAGCCTATATATATCTGTGTGTGTGTGTGTGTTTGTGTGTGTGTGCGTGTGTGTGTGTGTGTGCATAGGCATGTTTCAACCTATTGTGATCATTTATCAAAATTTCAGTTCAACCAATTACTTGTCATTCCTATTTGGGTTTAAAATGATATTAATTATACCACATTTTGGGGGTTTATTACCGAACTACATCCAAAGACATCTAGACCTTAATATTAGGGTTCTCAGGGATAAGAGGTCAAGTTCCAATATGTTACAACACTCCATCCCTTACATAGGACATCATTCTCAAGATCTAACCATCCTTGCATACTGACCAACTAGTTTCTACCATTTAGAAGAACTAACCTAATAAGTCAAACTAAACAACTTTATAGGTATTAGGGTTATATATGTACATTATTTAGTCATGATTACTTTATGTGTTTATGATGTTCATAAGTTATGCCTCCAACTATATGATCTTAGCTACCTAGGGACAAGGTATCATGTCAAATAACACCCCTAGAGTTCACATTAGCATCAATGAGCCATTGGGTACAACAACCCACAACCTAATGGATTAATTCAGTAAAGAGGGTAGGTACACTAAACCTTGTATACAAGCCCCATATTCCTAGTCATTACTCCATTATTAAAACTAGGATTTTAGATTTTTTTTCCTAAATATATGGTTTCTCTACCAAATGACATACATTTATTCCTTCTTTGCGACTTATCTAAATAAACCATTTATAAAATCTAGAAAATTGTATTTACATATTATATCATAAACAAAAATATTTTGATGGCAAAACTTTGAGATACAAAACTAAGATAGTGATAAAATCAATATGAAAACTAAGCCACAAATTTTCCATATCAACATATCCTTATACTACTACTTTATCATCATAATTACCTAATTTGACCCTAAATTCAGATCTCATAACATCCAAAGAGACATAACGACACACAACCTACATTATAGGGCTTGAGCATCTAGGGGCTCATCAAGTTAGAGTTAACTAATCAACTCTTTATGGGTACCTCATCCAATTCAATATCTTTCATTCATCCTCTCATAAACAACTTAGGTAAATTCTAGGGTAAAAGATCTCACCTAAGGTTTTCACTTAGAGTAAGGTTTCTATGTAGGGGAGAATAAATTGAATGAGTTAGAATACAAATATATTAACTTTCATATCATCTTGTAAGGAGTAGCACCCAACAGGGGATCCCATCCCTAGTGAATAAAATAAGTCTCATCATTCATATAATAAACACACATCAAATTTTCACAATGAATGAAGAACTATTATTTAATCTTTCATAATGGATATCATTAAGACAAAAGTATAGAAGAGAAAAATATAGTGACTACTTACAATTTCACAAGATACATGATTGATCACCCACATGGAAATATGTAAAGTATAAAACTTCAACAACTAAGCAAAGGGTATTCTAGTCTAGTTAAAGTCTATCTCCCAAAATTTAACTCCACTAATCAAAGTCCTAGTCACTGATTCAAGTCCTTTATGTCCTTCACCTAAGGGGGTGGAAGCATACCCCACAAAAGAATAAAAATTGGAAGTTGTTAGCATAAAAGGTAGTATGTACATACATAGAAATTGGGCAATATTATGGATAGAGGACAAAAATAAACTCATCAAGGCTATCTAATTCAAAAGAGAGATATCAAAGCATCCAAGTGGATGATCAAAAGAATAATGGTTGCAAAATGGTAATTCATTTTAAGAAGATAAACAATAAGAGGGTTCCTTACCTTAGACAAAATCGCAACAAAATATCTCATCATAAACAGTGCATGTCAAATAATTAGGCTAACATTATTTAAACATGGTTGAGACCCATAAAATCTCAAAAACAATGTATTGGATAGAAAACACACACCCTCTGAGGATATACATGTGCCCTACACACAAAATGCTCACACACGGATATATATTTATAAATGTATATATATGCATATATATATATATATATATATATATATATATATATATATATATATATATATATATATATATATATATATATATATATGTGTGTGTGTGTGTGTGTGTGTGTATGTGTGTGTATGTGTACGGAGTATAAAAGCACACTTGGAACAAAATATGCATGTCCAAATGTGATGGTGGTACAGAGGTGCCCCTACTCTATATAATTGGAGTCAATTGTACATGCACAAATGTAGAGGAAATAAATAAGTTATTTAAGCTCAAATAAGGGGATGAGAATGTTCAGATGTTATCATAAGGGGTTAGAGGACCCATTAAAAATTATTCAACCATCTTCATAAATGTTTGATCTATAGATTTCGAGGATGAAATCCTTTTAAGGGGTGGAGTGTTGTAACATACCAGATCTTGAACCCTACCCTAGAAGTTTGATCTTTTTGGGCTTAGCCAAACAAGGATAAGCTAATACATGTAATTAAGACAATAATGGAACATAAAATGTGACATCTCAAGTATATAAGGGAATACATAATAATACTTTATGCTTAATAATGACTCATTTGGATGATAATGAGAAATTAAAGAACTTAATTGGTTAAGTAATTATGTTAATGAGCCACTAATGTAACATATGACATATATCATAAAAAGAAATCCCAAAAGTAATTTCCTTGGGTCCCAATTGCCTTGGGAGTCAAGTTTCACTTTATTCACATAATAATAATTCATTTAATTCAATTTGGAAAAGAAGATATGTGTTTTCCCTAAAATATCAAATAAAATAATAAATGAATCCAAAAGAAGATGTGGTTCTTTGATTTCTATTCTTGGAGGGTTCTTCCTACAGTTTTGATCTTGGAAAACATCTCAATAGTGTCTTTGTGGCACCGATCAAGCGTATGGTTTTGGATTCTCAAACTGGTTTATCGAAAAATCCCATATTTGCCAATATAGATTTGAGGTTTTTGGCTCTGTTCCTCACTCGCGATCGCTGGCCGAGGGAAGAAGAAGGTCAAACATAGATTTCTAAGAGTTATCTTGACCTGGTTTTATTTCATCACTATCTCGTAGGGGCAAATGCATATTTTCACCCTCTGTGTTTTATTTTATCGTGACGAGCCCTGCTCCTGTTAACTGTGGGTCCCCGGGCCAGGTGGCTTGTAGCAACTGGGACATCTCAACATGGTTTATGTATATCCAGATAATGTTTTTTCGTGGCTTATCAGAATATTTTGATTGGTTGATAGTTAAAAAATTCATAACTAATTATTCGTTAATCCAAAAATTACAAATAGATAGTTGTTGGATTTAGAAAAATAAGGGCTTTCTAATGGTGTTGGTTTTGTCACCTGAATCTGATGTTTTAAAGGGGTGATTTTAATGGATTAATCTAACTATGTAATAACTTGTTAAATTCATAACTAAATATTTATAAGTCAGAAATATATAATCAAATATGTTTTGGTCTCCTAATGGCATATACTAAAATATGGCATAGTTTTGATAACATAATTCATACATTAATAAAAAGGTGGTTTTTAGGGTTTTGAATAATTAATGGAAACCTAACCCTAATTCCACAGATATAGGTTCTTTGGATGCCTAGGCTTGGACCTAGAAGTGACTTTGACTCTAAAGTTGAGGTATGTTGTATCCCCTATTCCTCTATAATGAGCAATTCACCTATCTTTTCATTCTCTTGAATTTGGCCTACACAATATGTCTTATCTTTTGATATCATGGTTTGTGTGAACTATCTTGATTATTATGGACTTGGATATTTTCTTGATATCTTATCTTGTGCCTTGGTGCATGTTGGTCTCTTATATTGATATGTGCCACTTTGAAGTGGATGTTATATGTTTGTGTTGTCCATTGTGTGATGGAAACCTTTGTATCATCTTATGACTAAACTATTTACTTGCCTCTATATTTTACATGCTATGTGAATTAGTAACACTAGAGTAGTGTAAATTACATTGATTTTTGGGTGTGTGTCCTTTTTGCTTATGGGATGGTGGTGGTGGTGCCCCATACCCGAGTTTCAAGGATGTGAAGCCTTGGCTCAACTTTTATATATATTGGGAGTTTGACGGTGAGTCATTCTCTATCAAGTTTTTAAGGATGTGAAGCCTTGGTCTCCTTTGTGTTTATATTGTTCTAGGGCTATGTTTATCTCACATGCATGCAGGTTGATGATGTTGTGGGGTGTGTGCCCTACTACCTATTTATGTGCTTTTGTTGCACAATTTTTTATTGTTTTATTTATGGTAAGTATCTTCTTTTATATGTTGATGATTCTTATCTTTTATGCCCCTTTGGGTAGTCCTTATCTCTTGCATGGGAAGTGTTTTATTTTGATGTTACTTATTCTTTCTAAATTTCTCAATTTGCTTTTTAGTATCCACATACCAGCCTTTGTTGATGTCTACTATTGTTTCTCTTTTGCTGGGGTATGCTTCCAACCCTAGGTGAAGGACATGTATGGCTTGACATGTGGACCCGGGCTTAGATTGTGAAGTTAAAGCTTGGAGACAATCTTAGATTCCCTCTATAGGGATCCTTATGATGTAAGTTTGTAACCCTTTGTTTTATAATTGAATATAGTCATGTCTTTATTCCACTACTATACTTTGGTCTTTTGATTACCATTACATAAAAATTTGAAAATTTTACACCCACTCCAAGATACCTTGAAGGTGTGTTTGGACTGGAGGTTTTATTATTCAAATGTTTAGTAAGGAGGTGTTTTCACTTCTTTACAACATGGTATCAGAGCCCACGGTAGTCAAAATTGACTATTTCAATTTTTTCTCCCTATAGAACCCTTGACTTTTCTAGATAGCTTTAAGTGAGATGTTGACCCTAGATTTGCTCAAGGATGATCTTCTTATGCAAAAAGGTTTATTTTGAGGATGAGATTAGGTTATGAGGAAGTATTCGTATGGAAATATTGTGACTTGGTTTTCGCATTGATTTTGAGATCACCATTGTTTTATATCACATGATTCTTCAAAGAAAAATTATTTTCATTATACTACTATATGTACAAAAATTTTCTCTAATTTATCGATGTTTTCTTGAAGTAAGTCACAATGAAGAGAAACTCTAGTTTGAATAGAATCTAACCCTAGTTTGTAACTAAGATTGTTATAAAGGTGTAGTTGACCTACCCTATGACTTTTGGATGTTCATGTAGGGTTGATAGGTTAGAGACATGAGGACCTATTACTCAACCCTAGGTGGTGACTAAATAGTTGGATATATGAGAAACATAAATCTCTAAAAACTTTCACAATTAAAAGATGTGGGTAGCTCTAAAAGGTTGTTTAGTTCGACTTGTTAGATTGAACCTTTTTAAGGGGTGGAGAATAGCTAGTTGTTGATGTTTGATCTATAGATTTTGAGGATGAAATCATTTGAAGGGGTGGAGTGTTGTAACATACCGGATCTTGAACCCTACCCTAGAAGTTTGATCTTTTTGGGCTTAGCCAAACAAGGATAAGCTAATACATGTAATTAATACAATAATGGAACATAAAATGTGACACCTCAAGTATATAAGGGAATACATAATAATACTTTATGCTTAATAATGACTCATTTTGATGATAATAAGAAATTAAAGAACTTAATTGGTTAAGTAATTATGTTAATGGGCCACTAATGGGCCATATGACATATCTCATAAAAAGAAATCCCAAAAGTAAAATCTAAGTTTAAAATAGTATTCCTTGGGTCCCAATTTCCTTGGGAGTCAAGTTTCACCTTATTCACATAATAATAATTCATTTAATTCAAATTGGAAAATAAGATGTGTGTTTTCCCTAAAATATCAAATAAAATAATAAATGACTCCAAAAAGGAAAATAATCTTAGATTCGTAATATACATAATGAATATAGCCTTTGGGTGAATTTTCATCCAATTTAGAGAAAGTTTGCTTAAAAGGTGAAATCAGGAGAGAGAAAGTGTGTAGAACCTTCAAAAAATTAAATAAATGCTCAAACAACTCCAACATGTAAAATTTATGGCAAATTCGTATCTAACACATTAAATATGACTTGCGGGTTAAGTTTCATCAAATTTGGATAATCCTAATGCCATTAATGAAGGAGGAAAGAGAAAATGAGATTTGATTTATTTAATACATAAAAAAATTCAAAAGGCAGAAATTATTATTTTATAATCAGAATCTACATGCTTTAATTAGCCTCTGTGCAAAATTTTATCCAATTTGGAGTTTATTTGCACCCTCAAATGAAGAAAAAGAAAGAGAGAAATAAATGTCTTCACACTTTATTCAGATTCGATTTATATTGTCACGCTAGTGATTTTATTTTTGTCTTTGTGCACGGGCTTTTGTGGCTATAGGATTTGAATCTCACGGTTCCTATAGCATCCCCTACCTCCTATTTCTTTGCGCCCCCATGAACTGGGAAACCAATTTCCCTTGCATTTTCCTTCTTCGATTCCTCCCTTTCCTCTCCATCTTTTTCACCACTCTCTTCGCCTCCACATTCCTTGCTGGCTCTCGAACCCAATGACCCTATAAAATATTGGGCTCGAGGCATTGTTGCCCTATTCCATAGGCATTGTGAGAGCCCTCTGTTCTCTCCCCTATTTTCCCGGCCTTCTCTTCTCCTCGCGCCACCAGGCTTTCGGACCTCCAGGTAATGAGCTCATGTGCTTCGTGTATGGCCCTACAACCATTCCCAGTTCTCGTATGGTCCAGCTTGTTGTCTCACAGTTTATCCCTCAGCTACCAAATTCCATGTACCAGCGATGAAGGATGAATCAGGGGTCCTGACTGTCGGGAGACCTCCTGAGCATCCAGAAAGTCTCGATGGATCTTCTTCAAGCTAATCGACCAGCACATACACCGGATTCGTGGCATTACACCAAATCCCTCTTTCTTATTTTGTTTCTTCGATTTCTATTCTTGGAGGGTTCTTCCTGCAGTTTTGATCTTAGAAAAGATCTCAATAGTGGCTTTGTGGCACCGATCAAGCGTGTCATTTTGGATTCTCGAACTGGTTTATTGAAAAGTCCCATCTTTGCCAATATAGATTTGAGGTTTTAGACTTTGTTCCTCACTCGCGATCGCTGGCTGAGGGAAGAAGAAGGTCAAACACAAATTTCCAAATGTGACCTTGACCTGGTTTTATTTGATCGCTATCTCGTAGGGGAAAATACGTATTTTCACCCTCTGTGTTTTATTTTATCATGACGAGCCCTGCTCCTGTTGACTGTGGGTCCCTGGGCCATGTGGCTTGTGGCGACTGGGACATCTCAACATGGTTTATGTATATCCAGATAATGTTTTTTTGTGGATAATCAAAATTTTTTTATTGGTTGATAGTTAAATAATTCATAAGTAATTATCCATTAATCCAAAAATTACAAATAGATAGCCGTTGGATTTAGAAAAATAAGGGCTTTCTAATGGTGTTGGTTTTGTCGCCTGAATCTGATGTTTTAAAGGGGTGATTTAATGGATTAATCTAAGTATGTAATAACATGTAAAATTCATAACTAAATAATTATAAGTCAAAAAAATATAATCAAATATGTTTTTACTCCTAATGGCATATACTAAAATATGGCATAGTTTTGATAACCTAATTCACACATTAATAAAAAGGTGGTTTTTAGGGTTTTGAATAATTAATGGAAACCTAACCCTAATTCCACATATACGTATAATAGGTTCTTTGGATGCCTAGGCTTGGACCTAGAAGTGACTTTGACTCTACAGTTGAGGTATGTTGTATCCCCTATTCCTCTATAATGAGCAATTCACCTATCTTTTCATTCTCTTGAATTTGGCCTACACAATATGTCTTATCTTTTGATATCATGGTTCGTGTGAACTATCTTGATTATTATGGACTTGGATATTTTCTTGATATCTTATCTTGTGCCTTGGTGCATGTTGGTCTCTTATATTGATATGTGCCACTTTGAAGTGGATGTTATATGTTTGTGTTGTCCATCGTGTGATGGCAACCTTTGTATCATCTTCTGACTAAACTATTTACTTGCCTCTATATTTTACACGCTATGTGAATCAGTAGCACTAGAGTAGTGTAAATTACATTAGTTTTTGGGTGTGTGCCCTTTTTGCTTATGGGATGGTGGTGGTGGTGCCCCACACCCGAGTTTCAAAGATGTGAAGCCTTGGTTCAACTTTTATATATATTGGGAGTTTGACAGTGAGTCATTCTCTATCAGGTTTTCAAGGATGTGAAGCCTTGGCCGCCTTTATGTTTATATTGTTCTAGGGCTATGTTTATCTTGCATGCATGCAGGTTGATGATATTGTGGGATGTGTGCCCTACTACCTATTTATGTGCTTTTGTTGCACAATTTTTTATTGTTTTGTTTATGGAAAGTATCTTCTTTTATATGTTGATGATTCTTATCTTTTATGCCCCTTTGGGTAGTGCTTATCTCTTGCATGGGAAGCCTTTTATTTTGATGTCCCTTATTCTGTATAAATTGCTCAATTTGCTTTTTAATATGCACATACCAGCCTTTGCTGATGTCTATTGTTGTTTCTCTTTTGTTGGGGTATGCTTCCAACCCTAGGTGAAGGACATGTATGGCTTGACATGTGGACCCGAAATTTTCTTGGAGACAATCTTGTGGTGGTTTAGATTCCCTCTATAGGTATCCTTATGATGTAAGTTTGTAACCCTTTGATTTATAATTGAATATAGTCATGTATTTATTCTGCTGCTATACTTTGGTCTTTTGATTACCATTACATAAACATTTGAAAATTTTACACCCACTCCAAGATACCTTGCAGGTGTGTTTAGATTAAAGGTTTTTTATTCAAATTTTTAGTAAGGAGGTGTTTTTGCTTCTTTATAGAAGCTCGATCGGCATTTCCATCCAATCAGCAGCACCTAACCCCGCCCATCTTCCATATTCTCTCCTATTTGCCGACGCCCTGTTCGGGCGAGACGAAAGCTCTCAGGTAGGACTCCCGACCACCAAATGAATATATGATGTATGTCCCTGGTTGGCGGAGCCAGGCGAAGATGGATCAGCGTGGTTGGTGATGATTGGCATCCTCGCGAGATAGGCCAAGGAGGGAGAGTGGTCGCCACCCAACTATATTCGTGATCCTCTATTTTATAGAGGAAACATGGGACTAGAACCCCATCCCACGAGAATGATGAAGAGGAGCCGGACTGGGTTATCAGGTACATGGAACGCTCAGGGGATCCGTGAAGCCAGGATAGCCGCTGGAGAAGAATAAAAGGATCAAAACGCTGACGTGGCAACCATCGATTGGCTGAAGGGTTAGTTTGTGAAAACCCTATTTAATTATCTCTAACTCCGATGATAGCAAGTAATATATGAAAATTGATGAAGAGAATACTAGGAATCCAATAAAAATGGAATTATAGTATGAATCTGATCATAGTTCTAAAAGTGGCTAAAGTTACCATAAGTAATGGATGGAATTATAGTAAAACCCTAATTTGCGATATGAATCAGATTTAATGTCTTGATTAGGTTATTGTGAGATATAGTAACCTGTTGAGAATAAGAAGATGAATTAAATCTGATTAAGGTGATAATATGTTTGTTTTAGGGTTTTGTACACATGAATATGCAATAATGAACTTAGAAACCCTAATTGAAGGTTGATGGTTTCTTATGTGGTTTAATTCAAAATTCATCATAGGGAAGCGATACTAAGTTGATCCTAAGCCTGATAGGAAGGATTTAACAAGCTAGTTAGGGTTTGTGATTAGATTTGTTGTTCTAGGGTTTATAGTGCCAATAATGAAGATGAACCCTAATGAAACGCTAAAAGGAAGTAGGAAACCCTAGGAAGTGAGTTCAAATGAATAGAATATGAGGAAGTGAACGGTAATTAGATTACATGTACTTTTCAGGGTTCTTGCTTGCATGTGTGGATTGAACTTCTTGCCTAGATACTTTCTTGCTTGGATTACTATTAGCTTGTTGAATTGACTAAACACGTATGTGGTTACTTATGAATAATCGCCTTTAGTTTCACAGCATTTCTCAGATGATTTTATCGAGTGATTGCAACCTAAAATGTTGGATGTTCAATTCTACAATCCTATAAAGTCCCTATGAGTATCACAATTAATTATGTATGTGTATTCTCGAACCTACATGCCACCCTGATGTATGTTGCAAGACCAAGCCCCAGAGGGAAGGTCTGATTTGGTCAAGCCCTGGAGGGAAGACCATTGGGCACCTCGAGAGGTGACCCCAGACACCAAGCTCAGGATGGAGAAGGTGGCCTTATGTCCCTTGCAAGGCAAAACCCTAAGAGAGGGTAATCTAGGGTTTAGGACAAAAGCGGTTGAGAAGTCACATTGAAAGCATAATTTGGATTGTTAATCAATTATTTTTGCTAATTAGGTTGTTAGAAACTATTTGTGAAATTGTGATTGTTCCCCACATACCAGTATAGCAATATATAGATCGACGTTTTGTTTGTCAGCATTTTAGGTACAATTCTGAAAATGAACAAATAGTAAATCAAAATATTGTGAAGATACATTTAATCTGTTCAAGGAGGATTAGTTAGTTAGACTTTTTCTGTGGATAGAAGTCTAGATCTGAATTTTACAAGGTAAGAAAAAGATTTATTTTATTCCATCTTTTCAGTTTAGTAATAGTAGAATTTGATAATTATTTTTTATTAAATGTCAAACCATGGATCCTGAATTATTGGGATAGCGTCTCTGACCTTTTGGTCTCCCTTGGTTTGGGGTTAGCGGGAGGCGGGGTCATTACATTATCCTCATGAAAATTTATTACATTGTTGGATCCTAGATGGGTGATTAGATGCTCTAGAGGGGGAGGTGAATAGAGTTGAATGCACTTAAACAAAATTCATTACACCTTCAAGATATATCACAAGATAAGGTTGCTAAATAGGAAATTTGAGTGTAACTAAAACATGCATAGCAAGGGAGAGAGATTGAACATACACCAAGTAGACAAGCTATTTAGAGTGGTTCCACACTTCCAACTAGAAGTATGTCAGTCCACTTACCTAGAGAGGTAAACCTCTAGGATTTCCTAACCATTGCATTCTTATATTCATTCATAAGACTTACAATACATGACCAAACAAAGGACTTACCTATCCAATACAAAGAGTCTTCAACCTTACCAAGGACTTACCCACTTTGCAAGGAGTCTTCTGCCTTCTTCCAAAGACTTACGTACTCTTGCACAAGTCTTCAGCCTTGCAGGGATTACCCACTCTTCTTGGATCTTCCGCCTTTGACTTCACCTTCACTCAGAGAAGCTTCCACCAAGGACTTACCCACTGGAGCAAGGAGTCTTCTGCCTTCACCAAGGGCTTACCCACTCTAGCTCCAAGTCTTCAGCCTTGATCTTCACCAAGGGACGCCTTCCCTTGTTCTTCTTTACCTCTCTTAGCCAAGAGAGAGGACCTTCATCTTCATGATTGAAAGGAGAGACGGGGAGGTGGTGGAAGTGAGAGCCTCACAAGATATACATGTAGGACTAGCTCTCTTACATATTTCCTACTCACTCTAATGGATGTAGCAAGTGATTTAGCTTAGAGAGAGAGGAGGCTGTAGGAAGCACTCAACTATAGAATAGGAACCTCACATAGAGTTTGCATTGAATGCTCAACCTTGGAATGAAGCCCAAGGGTTCCTATTTATAGATGGGAATGCCTCTTAGCCTTTGGGAACACTTGAGAATGAAAACTAGCTATTTGTTGGCTTGCAATGGATATATTTTCACTTGTTGCAAGTCCACAATGGCTAGAAGCACTTTTCTACACTTTTCCGTACAGTGCAATCGGTCGAGTTTCTATAAGGGTAACTCGACTGATAGAGTAAAAGACAAAGCTGATATTCAGACCATCGGTTGAGTTTGTCCTTGTGGAACTCGACCGACCAATGAAAATTGAATTGGTCTGGAACTCCATCGGTTGAGTTATGTGTAGTGTAAACTCGACCGATCAAAAGTCATTTTCAAGATCCAATCATGATCGGTTGAGTTTGCACCTCACATAACTCGACCGATGAACAGCCTTATGTGAATTTTGGAAAATGGCTTTTGAGTGCTTAAATATTCGATCTAAGTGCTCCTGATTTTTTTAAAGCTTAATTACAAGTCATACAATCATTACAAGTGATTTACAATATGATTCTAATGGATTTACATCATATTACAAAAAACGTGCATTTGTATTAACTTTGACTTGTCTTTTCTCCAATTTGAGATGCGCAAGATAGGGCATTTGGAGTGTGTCTATACCTAATCTGAAATCACTCAAGTAGAGACATTAGACACCAATACGTGGAATGGTTAGTCATCATCAAAACACGGGTTTAGTCAATTTAGACATGAGTCAAAATTGACCTAATTGACCTTGAGTCAACATACATATCAAAGTGGGTAGAGGCAATTCCTACACAAGCTCCAGATGCAAAATTAGTGACTAAGGTATTCCAAAAGATTATTTTTCTGAGACATGGCATTCCAAAGGGCAGTCATGTATGATGGAGAATGAGAGAAACTTCAACAACTTACTGAGAAAGTATGGTGTCAAGCATAAAATATCTACACCTTACCATCCAAAAACTTCATGGCAAGTTGAGATCTCAAATAGGAAATCCAAAACAATATTAGAGAAGACAACCTCTGACTCAAGGAAAGACTGGGCATTGAAATTCGATGATGCATTTTGGCCTTATAGGATAGCTTACAAGATGCTGATTGGTACGACTCTATTCAAGCTGGTTTATGGAAAATCTTGTCATCTACCTGTAGAACTTGAGCACATAGCACTTTGGGCAATTAAATTCCTCAACTATGCTCAGAAGAAAGTGGGAGAAACAAGGTTGTTACAACTCCAGGAACTGTAAGAGCTCATATTGGATGCATATGAAAACACCAAAATTTATAAGGAAAAAACAAAGAGATGGCATGACAAGAGGATCCAGAGAAAAGATTTCAAAGAAGGAGACCAAGTGTTGTTGTTCAACTCCAAGCTTAAATTCTTTCCAGGGAAGACGAGTTCAAAATGGTCCAGACCTTTCCTAGTGTTGAAGGTTTATCCATACAGAACCGTGGAGCTACAAGGAAAATAATCTACATTCAAAGTCAACAGACAACACTGCAAGCTCTATATTGATGGAGAGAAGATAGATCAGAGAGCTTTCTTCTCCCTCTCAGATTCTTGAGTTGCTAAATCAAGTATCACTCCAGAATCTAAAGGAGGACCTTGTGGGATTTGACCCCAAAATTAGGATATATTTCATTTCATTCATTTTCTCAAGAACTTTCCCTTTTCAAAATAAATTTTCCATGGATGAATGTAAAATTTAGACCCTTATTAAGTACATATCATCATCATTGCACGTACCAAAGAAAATCAAAGAACAAAACTTATATTTGTAGAAATTCAATTAGACACAATGTGTCCTACCCATAACACGATGTGTCACCACAGACAAGCAAAGTGCCCAGGATGCACACCATGTTAGCACTGTACATGATGTATCCCGTTCCAAAATATATCTAAGAGGCTGTTGGAAACTTACATGATGTATCTAAATGTGTACACGTCGTGTCTACTAGGTCATTTATTGTTTATATCTTGCTGGAAACATACACAACGTGTATTGATTACCACACGCCATTCCCACATCAGACAGAGCAGATTGACAACTCCACTAGAAACTTACACACTATGTATTTAATTTGTAGAGACCATGTTCTTGAAGAGAATTTCTTGTGAAATTTTTCAATGCATCAACATACCGTGTGGAAGTTCCTATACGCCATGTTCTCATCCACAAAAGCAAGAGTAAAGAGGAAGCTAAAGACATGTCGCAACATGACATGTGTCCATTTATACACAACATGTTTGGATGCTGAAATAGGGTTTTAAACCCCTTTTTTATGAATTCTCTTCACCCTAGAATTCACTCAAGCAATGTTCTTTGCCTCGCATCCATGTGAAAATGTCTTTTCCACATCCAACTTCAGCAACATCCATCAACGTCTCCACCCAACTACATTTTCCCAAGTGACGAGACACCACCATGTAGTCCACCATCTCCATCGAGCAAGCATCTTCTCTATCATTGCATTAGGCTCAGATCTGCGACTGAGGGATGTCACTGCTGCCATCACCACAGCTAGAAACATCACTGGATCCACCTCCCAATTCCCTAAATCTAGGACATCCTTGACCTGAAGCTCGCCACCTAGTGTAGAATACAAGATGTGACCAGAGCCAACATGGCATGACGACTAGTTCATCCTCAACCTATGAGTCACCAAATCTAGAGAACACATGGTGGGTGGTTCACGATACATGTCGCACTCAACCATTCATCAACAACTTCTCTATGCCCAGAGTTTACACTGTGTCCTAATTCTACATGCTCAGCTTCAGTCTCCTACAACCACATCAACACATTAATGTCTCCTACGAAGCAGATGGCAAAGCGCCAAAGGGGAGAGAGTTATTCTTATGCACCAACATATATCTCCTCCACTCAGTTCAATGTCACCAAGGAGGAGGACAATACTTACCAAACAATGATCACTGGTAGGGTCTTGCCTACAAGATTTTCTTGTGAAGAGACATCAGAGGTGCTTAGCTTTAAGGATGAAGTCGTGGACCTGCTCAAAGAACTAGGGCTCAATTATACATGTTGCACTATAAGCTCTACCTATTCAAGATTAACAAATGAATTTCTGACTACCTTGCATGCTGAGGATGACCCCAAGAAGCCATATGAACCATTTTCTATTATCACTTTTTGACTTCTTGGACATAACTCTAAGATTACTTTTAAGAAATTATGTGATGCCTTTCAATGCCATTATGGAGGAGCAATGTCATTCCATGGCAACCCTCAATTAAGGAAGGCCAAGAAACTAGAGCTGTTATCCCAAAAATAGGATCAAATGTTTTTCACATAATTAAAAATAATTAATAAATCCTACTAAACTAACTACGTTTGATACATGATAAAAATTCTTTTCATGAAGGTTTACAAAATATAGGATTCAAAGACTTTACCTAAAATATGTACCAACTAGCTATATCCTCCAAATATTATACTGTCTGGTTCACTTTCAATGTCCTTTTTATTATTGTCCAGTTTCCATCTTGGAGTAGATTAACCTAAACTCTGACAAACAAAACATTGGTCACTATAACAAGTTATACTGATATGTGGGGGAAAGTAAACTACGAAAGTAAGGGTAACAACATAATTCAACAATTATTGTTTAACAAATCAAATTTAACACTTTCATCATGACTACCCAATCTAGGTGTCTCCACCCTTTGTCATAACCCCTCAGGGCATCATACTAAATATTCACAGTTTTCCCCTATTCAGGTGGATGACTTTATCATGTATCCCCCTATTTAGGTGGGTGACTTCTCATGTACCCCTATTCAGGATGGTACCAATTTGTGCCTTCCCCTATTCAGGTGGATGGCCTTTCCATAGATCCATAGGTAGACTAGAAATGAGCTAGTCATGTCCATATATAATGCGATAGCCATGGTCACTTTATAGTTTGCAAGGAAGTAAGTTCATCCAACATTCATATATTTGCAAACCATGCCAAGAAACCCGAGAAAGCCACATGAAACTAAATCGAATACTCATAGGCATAACCACATACTTGTATCAGAAGCACTTGAAGTCCAAATAAGAATAATCAAGAATAACCACACAAGAAACCAAGTAAGTCAACCTAAAATTTAAGGCATAACACCCACGTGTCACTACATGATTCCAAAACCCACTATTAGGACTGACTTGGGTTCCAAGTTAGGTTTTTAATACCATCTTAGTGTTTCATTAAGTTTTAACCTCCATAAACCCAATTATCATCTTTAATGATCTTTTGGTCTACACAACTCTAGTTTTGATGTCAATTGCATTATTTCTTTCCAAAGGCGTCTTCTTATGCAAAAGTCCCAAATTTTATCCTTTTTAAATCATATTAAGGCTAGTGAGTTAAAGGAAAGGTATTTTGATAGTTTTATGTTCTTTGGATTTCCAAATCCTAATTCCATCATTAAAGGAACTCTTAATCACAAAGAAATCTTAGTCTTTCAAATATTGGATTATGATATTTATATAAATCCAAGGTGTTCCTTTTTTTTGGAGTAAGGTAAATATATTAAACCAAAAAGAAGGTATAGTTTGGACAAACTATACAGTAAAAAACGAGGCACCCTTATCCAGGGTCCTACTGAAAACTAAACATGGGGATTACATACAAAAACCCCAGTAAGTTTGAGTGCTAGCATTCAGTCTATACAAAATGTCATTTCTATTCTTCATATGCCATTTGAGTTCATTAGAAAAGTTGTTAATGAATGCTTGTTGGCTGGTCTTCTTCTTCTCATGGCTTCTCTTATTCCTCTCATTCCACACAAAATAGCTGAGACCTTTAATGCAAAGAAGGGCGTAGCTCTTTAGGTATTTATCATTTTTGTAAACATCGTCATCCCATTTGATAGTTTCATATAGGTTATTGGGAACATTCTGCCCCCAGCCGTTCCTGAGGCACATAACACACCAGACCTGCTTGGACCACCTGCATCTGAAAAATGGGTGTCTATTCGTCTCATTAGCACTCTTGCACATAAGGCATGTCTCATCTGCCGGAATATCCCAAGCAGCCATCCTGTCATCAGTAGGGAGTATGTTATGAATAGCTCTATAGTAAAAAATGCTCCACTTGGGGTAATGAGTGCAACCCCATACGGTAGCTGATATCCCCAATCCAGTAGGGGTGCCTACAGCAGTGTTGATCAATGGTGGCTGGTTAGAAGACCAAACACCATTCACATCAACACTAAACAGGTGTTGATTGGCATCCACATTTGCACACATCAGCCGCCAGGTGCGGGAGGGTTTGCTTCTTTCATCACAGACTAGATTGGGACCATATCTATATTTCATCCAAACAGTCCAACAGTTCATCAGTAAGTTGATAAACTTAAGGAAGCGGCTAGCACTACTCTGCTGCATAAGCTCCTCTTTATCTTTAATCTTCAAACCACCTTCGTCGAAAGGCTTTGGAATATTATCTTAAGCTATGGCATGATTCTTCCCTACCCAAAGAAAACTTGATGTAAGGGATCTGAGAGACTATAAGATAGGATTAGGTATGGTGCCCAGGGAAGTCCAAAAATGCAGGAAACTTTGTAGCACCGATCTGATGAGAACCAGTCGACCAGCCATTGAGATACGAAGCCCACTCTAGTTTTCAATCTTTTCTTTGTACCTATCAAGGTAGCCACTAAAGTCTTTGGAGGTAATGTGGCCCACAATGAGGGGGAAGCCCAGATACTTGGTAGGTAGAGAGCCTTCATGCACTAATAACATCAACTGTGTTCATTAGATTCATTAATACTCAACAATTAGGGTTTTGATCTATTTAATTAATTTAACGATAACAACTTTAAATACTTTTTGTACTAGAAGCAGATAAGACCAAGATTATATTTTTATTGAATATTGTGAGAACCTGTTACTCTTAATGAGATTACTCAAAATATAAAACACAATCAATCACCAATTAACCACATGCCCAAAAATATGGGTAAATTAAAACCGATTTCAACGTCAGCACCCGCCCAAAAACATTTGCATAAGATCCCAACATCTTTCTTATATCCATACTATGCCAAGAATTTGATACAAATTGTTCTATCACCTTATCTACAACATATATACATAGGAGAACAATATTTGTATATGCCACACAACAAGCATTAACATGCTAACAAAATTCCGATTCGTTTGAAACACCATATACAGACTTTTTCTGCCTGGACCCGAGAGTACAGGGATGACTCTTGGACACACTAGACATCTAATCAACTTTCTCAAAGATTAATTACAATAGCTCCTCTTTGCTGACACAAGTTTGTTTTCATCACTTCTGATTACCTCAAAAGATGTGGCAAACCACAAGGGTGAGACCCATGTCCCAGCAAGATATATAACCTCCAACAACATTTATTGATTCCAACATTTTAGGTAATGAGACAGTTTAAGCAGTTTAATCATATATAACATATAAGCTCAACAACACTGATGATTAACAAAATACATAAAGGAGCAGATAATAACTATCTTCATTAGCCAGACTATTCTCATATCCCTATTAACAATATAAGGATTCTAGCAGCATGAGCATCTCTAACATCATGAATAAATCTAGTATCATATACATAGCTAACAACATCAACATGTTTAACAGGTTGAACATGTCAACATCATAAGAAGAGCTAACAACATAAGCACAACTATCTGGATAAGTATGATTAGCAGTATATGCATCTCTAGTTACAAAGGCATGACTAGCATGATAAACATAACTAACAACATGATATAGCTAGCATCATGATTATAACCAGCAGTAGAAATATAGTTATCAACACAAGCATAGATATTGTATGTATGCATCTACAATCTTAAGCATATCCACAACCTAAGTATATCTACTATCTCTTGATTGCACTAAGCATCATCTTTATGTAAAGATAACAAACAAGTGGTATCATCCAATGTGAAACGTCGTGTATAACCCTAAACAAATATGCTACAAGGTTGTATTACATCTTTTATTATGCCCTGGGGAGTTTGAGTCGTACCACTCAAAGTCCAACTAACCACCACTTGGTCGCAATCAGTTCCATATAGGATCTACGAAGAGCCGGACTCCAAGATCTTCTCCATACTCGGTCAGTACGAGTCTGCACCACAGTGACATATAGTCAAACTGCAAAACAACGACATATAGTCCTATAACTAGCCCATGTTGGTACAATTCACGGCTCTATCATCTAGGGTATTCAAACCCAATCACTAAGGTACAACCGCAGTTGTCCTCTAATCACATCATGTTATAATCACTGAGACCCAATCAAAGTTTTTCTAAAAAAGCGGGCTAGGAATGACTGCACCCATCCTCTCAAAACACTTGGTGTCATGATGACAATCATCTCACATACTCAATAGTATGCACTCCGAGTTTCCCTTAGGCTCCGATTGGTTTTTCATAACTGGTCCGAAAAACACATGAATTGGAGTTCCTTGAGTAGTTTTTCATGATTGGTTTAAAGTAAGTGTTGGAACTTGAGTTCCGTGACTTTCGGGGAGTTACAAACTTACATACAAAATACAATTCCTGAGTTCCCTCTTAAAAAGAGCAGAAAATGAGTTTTGGGACAACTAACAACATTTCTTATATAATTATATTATTCATTCGTTATAAGTGACACATGTAAAATATTTATGACTAGAAATATTAATGGTGAGGATATAGTTCGTTGCTAAAACCACAACATAATATGAAAAAATATCATACACTATATTTGCACTATGTAAAATATTTAACATTATAATTACCATTATCAATACAATCTACAAAATAAAAATACAAACATCATGAAAAAAAAAACGCACCATGTGAAAACAATGTGATTTACGTAATATATTTTTATTCTTCATGTTTAAACAATATGATGCAAAAAATGATAATTAACTATAACCATGCACGAGTAATATAGTAAAAATTTCTGACAGAAATAATGTAAAAATTAATGTTCTACATTGCGTTAAACACTGATGAACCAAAATTTATATTTACAAGCACATGAAATGTGGATATTATTACAATACTTTTTATAGACAAAGTGAAATAAAAATATTGTGATGTGATTTTAATCATAATATTTTCTTATAGACAAAGTGAGATAAAATGGCTAGTTTTGGTGCTTAGGGATAAGTGGTTCCCCTCTCCAGCCTCTCTCGTTCCCGAAGCTCCCCATATGGATCAAAATCAAAAATCCAGGGCTGCATTGGACATCGAGAAGGATCAACGGTGTCGCCAGCCTCATTGGTAAGCCTCTTGATGTTGAAGACTCCAGCCTCTCCGTTCATTGTTTGTGCGAAGCCACGGCATGCGTGGAGGTTGCATCTGGCTCTGTCTTCCCAAGGCCAGTGATGGTCAATATAGACGGGAGTCGCAGGAACTTGAGGGTTGGCTATGTGGCGAAACCTCAGGTATGTTCAGGTTGCTCTCAATTTGGTCATCGTCTGCCCTCTTGCCCCAAGGTCACAGGGAGCAAGCCGATGCAGAGTCAGCTACAACTGAGAGCCGGAAAGAACAGAAGGCGTGCATATGTTTGACATTATGCCGAGGAGAGGAGTCCCAACTGCGGTGAAGTTTCTAGGCCTAGTTCAGAAGCAGAGCAGAGGGTGGTTAACCTCCTTCGACTTTAGTCAGAACCTGATATGAGGAGTTTCTCTCCAACTGAGGTTGCGGGTGCTCTGAATTTGGAATGGGAGATTACATCCTCCAAACCAGTTGCTACTCCTCCCTGTTTAAAGCAACTCACTCTAGATACTGGGATTTTTATGGAATTCCAGCAGAGGCTCACTTGTAATTCTGATGAAGGGTCCTCGGTTTGCTCTTATGAGTTTGATTAGGAACTAACTGACGATTTCAGTGTAAACAAGGAGCCAAGATCAAAGAAAAAGAAGAAAAGATATAAGAGGACTAGTGCTGAAGAGATTCCCATGCTAGGCTTGTCTGAGTCCATCTAAGGTTTCTCTGCTAGTTGTGCTTATGTGCAGATTTCTGAGCTGAGGTTTTATCCTGGCTGGGATGTCCATTTTATCCTGGTTCACTTAGCTCCTTTGCAGTTGGTTGGATTCCTCTCCAGTAACATAAATTTGTGGGTGCTTTGATAATAGTGGTACTGGCTGGATGATGATTGGTTGCACAGATGCTAGGTGAGCCAAAGGTGGTCTCTCCCTAATAAGGTTTTGTATCTGTCTTGGAGGTTTTTTTCTTCATTTTGTTGGAGCTTAGTTTGGTGTGGCAGATCATGCGTGCTCCAGGGAGAATGCTTGGATGTGGCAGATTGAGCATTTCTCTTTGTTTCTCTGTGTTCCCAGTTATCTTTTGTCCTTTGTTGCAGACCTATGGCTATTCCCGGTGAATGGTTTGCAGTAGAGAGGAGAGGTGTCTTCATAGATACTTTTTTGGGTGTGCTCAATGATCCTGTGTGTCATCTCTCTATTTCTTCTGAAGCTGTTTTCCTCGTGTTAGTCTTTTTTCTGCTCTTAGGTTTTGGATACTTGGGGTTTTCTTTCTTTCATTCAGATCTGATGTTTCTTCCTGTGTGGAGACACATAGATCTAGTTATTTCTGAGGCACTTTGTACCTAAAGTTTTGGTTTATAGTAACACGTTTTTTGGCTGACCAAAAAAAAAGAATAAGAAAAAGTTGAAGTTCTAGTATCTTTCCAAGTGTCCATGGCCTTAAACTATTAAGAATATACAAGCACACATAAAATAAGCTCCCCCACCGTACATAGAGACATGGTTATCCCTCATTTCTTAAATTTCTAAGAAAAAAAATTCATTAGTTGATAGCTACTAAAGGGAGCTCATCCATGAAGGGGTAAACCCTAAAATACCCTTGGAGAAAACACCTTCAAACCAAGGATTAAATAGGTTACCCATGGCTAAACAAGATCAAGAATGATGAGAGAATATCCAAGGAACATAATGTAAGTGATAAATTGCAAATAAAACCTCTCAATTGGGTAAATTGTAGAAAAGTCTAAAATGTGCATAAAATTGTATAAATTGCTCAAACAATGTCCAAATTGGACCAAATTTGAAAATTAAGCTTATCTTATGCTTTCAAAGCATCTCATAAGGTTATATTAGGGTTATAAGAATTAAATTATGATAATTAAGCTTATTCAACTCATTAAGCAAGTTTAGGGGCCTTAAAAATATCATGTATTTTTCTGATTCAAATTCATATATTATTATTAGCCATTATCTAATCATTCTACTAATTATTAGGATTTTTGCAAGATTATTATAAATGGACCTATGAGGATAAGCCATGTCATCATAGCTACCTGAGTCAGCCATAGTTGGGACGTAGAAAGGTCTAGCATGCCCTTATGTCTTGGTTGTGCAAGCAAGGGCAAGAGAGTCTTTTGACTATGTCCTTCCCTTCCCTTGAATTTGGCCACTTCAAGCACCAAAGATTTCCCATTTAGGAAGGCCAATGCCTCAGTCGAGAGCCACCCTCTCAGTTCCACTTGTAGCTGCAACTCCTCGACCCTCAAGTGGAGCTCACCCTCACTGCCCTCCGTGACCAAGCTTGGTCGACTACAGTTGGCCCTAACCTCCACTGCACACACGAGGAAGGAAGAAGGAGATACAAGGGGAGACACATGTACATTCCTTATGGTCTCTAAAAGCCATGAATCTTGGTTGGACCTAGGGTATGCCACTTAACAGCTGTAGTTAAGAGTAGGAAACCAAATGAGGAAGAACGAGAAACGATCCCCACTACGTCCAGGGTTCATCTGCGGGATTGTTTACAGTCAAGAGTAATGGAGTGCCACCTCCCTTGACATCTATAGGTTGCCCACCGTAACTGCAAAGACCTACCCTTTATATATGTATCCCTTCCATAGAGTTTAGGGTTACGAGAGAAAGATAAAGGGAGGTATGGGTGTCAAGATTGTCTACTTCCTATATATGCATCCTTGTGTACTTACTTTACTTCCTTTCTTTTCCTTGGCATACGAAGAAGACCAAAGCAATGAATGCCGACTAATGCTATTATCATTTACCTAAAACACATGAGACTGAATACTCCTTCTTACTTCTTTCATATTAACCTTTTTTCTCTTTCTTGATTAAAAAGGTACTCATAGAAAGGTATATATATGTTGTTGTTAAGAGGAAGTCATTCAATATCTTTCCCTTATGTGTCTTAAATGTCCACAATTAGTTTCCGATTTTATTTAGTCGACGCTTCCAAAAGCCAGAAAAGAAAATACATCACCACATGGTACTTTATTGGATAATTCTATCATAAATTCTAGATTATTTCTCTCTCTCTCTCTTATCAATTTAGTCCCACTTTTGGTAAAAAGTTCGGAATGATTTTTATCAAAATATGGGCAAGGTTTGAGACCAAAATTCAAAAATAGAATATGATTTTCTTAACATGCAAGTCATCCATTTTTAAGGCATATATTTTTTTTGGTCGGTCAAAAAAACGTGTTGCTATAAAACCAAAACTTTGGGCACGAAAGTACCCCATACAGCGAAGCTAGAAACTAGCACATAGGGGACAAAACCCCAAACAGAGAACTAAACTATGATCCCAACAAGCTGGAATCAAAAGAGGTCCTACAGAAGGACATTCGAGAAGGAGAGAAAAGAATAGATGACAGTTCAACCTATCCTACACTATCAACTACCTTGCAGCTACCGTACTACTTACAAAAGACAAGATAGTCAACTAACAATAAGAACACCTTCAAAATGTGATATCATGTCTTCTGAAGCAAACTTGACCACCAGGGTCGATAGTACCATCAAGTAAGAACAGCCAAGAAGACTCTTCTCTACCAAACCAAGCAAATTCCCAATCTGCATAATAAGCAAAAAGACTCCTGACTCCCTTGATCAGAGGACTGACTGGAGGAGAACAAAACTCAGCCTAACACAGCTGCACCTCATGAGGAGCATGTGGGCATCGGCTAGGACTAGTTGTGGTTGACTTCAAGGCCAGAACCCAGCCACCAGCTTGAACCCTTGCCCATAGGGGAAAGCCGTCGAGCATGTTGTGAATGGCACTGCATCAAACGAGGCAGGACCGAAGAAACGCCGCCTCCAAGCCGCCCATCAGAGCCCAACACCGAAGCAAAACCGAGACCAGGGGATCAAAAGCTGGGACCACTGAAGCCTCTCTTTACTAGCACTTAGAACACCCACAAAATGAAAGAAGGGGAGACAGAGAATCGAGCAGCTTTAGCCCCTGCCCCCGGATCAGCTGCAGCACCAAGTCCTGAGAGCCTAGAGGATGCATGTTTGCACAGAGGCAAACCCACGAACACTTGCAGGGCGTTCCAGAAAACTAGTCCAGCTGGTAGCACGCCACCAGCAACCTCCGAGCAAGCTCCTGATAGCGCCTTGACCCGAATCGCACAGCAGCACTAGGCCAGCTACCGGATCATCAGGGGGGAAAGGGGAAGCTCGAGCTACCCCTAACCACACCTAGATGCCTGATTGCACAAATCTTGACGAAGAGTCGTAGTAGCCAGCGTCGCCGACTATAGACTGCCCTGGCCTCCGACCCATCCTGCAACAGGATGCCAAGGTGACCGACCCAGCAGTAGCTCTGCTGTTGCGGGGGTCGTGGGAAGCACCACCTGGAGTCGGAAAGAAACCAGAACGCTCACCACCAACCACCGAATCAGGGAACAGAGATGCTATCGGAGTCGAAGAAGCACTCCAGCGAGAAAGAAGGGGCGCCACTATCAACCCTGCAAGGAAACCAACCGCCGAACCTCGGATCCGAAGCCGTAACCCAAGATGAGTAACACTGTCGGAGCTTGGGCTCTAGGAAGCGTTGTCAGGCGAGCTGGGGCAAGCCCAAGTTCCACCAGCTGTCGAAGCCGCCGAGGAAGTCGATGTCGCGGGGTCTTCACTAATCTGGTAAACCAGATCCCACACAGAAGGTGCAAGGAGTGCGCGAGAGAGAGGCAACGACCTCTTTCATCAGCGGCGGTGCAGAGCAGCCAGCGAGAACCTCAGACCTGTGGGAATGCTCTTTCTATTTGCCACTCACGGACAAGACGGAAGACAAAATAAATGACAATACGAACCTCGGACCCGACCTCGCTCCACGCGGCGCTCCACTACTCCTGCCCAGACTTTCGATGAGAAAACCCAATGACTTGCCAACCTGCGTCTCTACCACAAAGACTCACACCACCCTCACTAGGGACACACCAGTGGACGAAAGAGAGCCAGGGGGAGGAAAACGCATGGGGCGCTTCCTCCCCCCAGCGGCGCCACCGGGAGGAGCTAGAGAGAAGGGGGAGCAAACCCTAGAGAGAGAGCCGAGAATCTTCTTGTTACCAATGTTAAACTCCCCTTTTTTTAAGGCATATATTATGCATTTAAAGTACATATTTTCACTTTCTTTCTTTTCTATTTCCTTTATTTTGGCTATTATTTCTACTAGCAACTATATGCAATTGAAACTAATCAATTTTGGCCATCTATGCCACATTCTAGAGAATTCTACACTATTCTCTCAAGCACATTCATTTATTATCTATTTTCTTTTTCTCTTTGATTAGTATGGATTTTTGTTCTCTCCCTTTTCATTATTAGATTAATAAGACAATAGTACTCACGAAATCTTTCATTCAAGGAAAATTTGCAAAGGAATCCATTATCAAAAACAAAACACACAAATTTCCAAACAAGTCTCTTTTTATAGAATAATTACACTTCAATGATTAAAATATAAGCAAAATTGAGGTTATAACATCCTTCCCATCTTATAGGAATTTTTTCCTCAAAATTCAACTAATCATACAAACACCTCAGGATAAGACCTTTCCAAGTCTGCCTTCAACTCTCATGTGGTTTCATCCTCTCTATCATGCTTCCAAAGAACCTTTACCATCTCTATTTTTTATTCCTGAGCTCTTTCACCTTAGTATCCAGTACCCTCATAGGTGACTTAGGGTATGTTAGCCTCCCTTAGAGTTCAATAGGTTCAATGCTCAACACATGACTCTGATCCTTCACATAGAGCTTTAAATGGAACATATCATGTATTGTACTATATTGCGGGGGTAAGGCTAGACCATAATCAACTTTCCCAATCCATTCCAAGATTTCAAATGAACCCATGTATCAGGGACTCAACTTTCCTCTATTCTTAGCTATAGCTCGGAGGAGTTGGATTTTCAGAAAAAACATGTTCACCCGTAGTGAAGTGCAAATCAGTCTGCTTTGCATCAACATATGAATTATGTCAATCCTGGGCTCTCCTTATCCTTTGCTTGATCATAGTGACTTTATCAGCATATAACTATAGTTCTTCTAACCTCAACAATGTCCTCTCACCAACCGTATCCCAGTGAACCGGTGACCGACACAACCTGCCATACAAATCTTCATACAAAGTAGCTAACTCAACTAAGGGCAAGTATCACTCCCAATTGAGCACACATGCTCTAAACAAAATTCCTAAAGTATGAATCATATTAACTGACTGCCCATCAGTCTAGGGGTGATAAGTTGTACATAAATCTAATCTTGTACTGAGTTCTTTATGCAATTATTTTCATGATTTAGGAATGAACTTTGGGTTATGTTCACAAATATTTGAACCTAAAACACCATGCAAGCGAACTATTCCCTCATAATGTAGTTCATATATCCCTTGTCACATCATGACCTTTTCTAAACTCACCACAAAATCCATAGCGGTCAGGTCACATTTCCCCTCATGAAAACTCAATTGTTTGCAGTGACCCATCGGGTCATTGGTGTTCAGCCTTCATCATCTGGTCTATATGACAACTTGGCTACATATACTCCTACTTCTCTTTTCATTCCCAAGAAAAAATTTCCGTAAGTCTTTAATCATCCTTGTGGTGCCATGGTGTAAGGTATACTCAGAACTATTAGCTTCTTGCAATTTATGAGTCTTTAAGGATGAATCCCCAGGAAACGAAAAACAAATTGCATATCAGATTACACCACTCACATCCATCAAGATGTGTGTCTGAGACTTCCCCATCAAACCCTTTATCTTATCTAATTATAGGTCATCTAACAAGTTTGATCAACAAATCATGTTTGGGTTATCGTTATTTGGTACTTCTACTCTTTCATCCATTATTTTGATCACCAGATTCAATTTTATACCCATAGAATTCAATATCCATTTGATAATTTTATCATCAATTGAAATTTCAATTTGACAATTACCTTGCTCCTTTAGTTCATACAAACCATTCATTCAATATTTTCCTAATGTTAATACCTCAAATTCTCGATTGTCTTAAAAGGATTTTAGATCAAGCATTTATTCCTCATGTCATTTCTTTTTCTAATATGGCATGTGTCTATCTCATCTCTCACACTCATAACGGCATGAAACAAGCATTTGGATGCAGTCCAAATACAAAGCTCATCCCATTCCAAGAGTAGAGACAGTACATCACACATGACTCTATACCATACATGCTTTCATATCATGAAGTCTAAAGCCTTCCTCACTCCAAGGTTTTTGCAATCTTATTATTATTTTACTTCCTATACCTCATGTCTGATTCATCCCTATTTTAGGGCTTCGTCTTGTGTCTTATTGCACTTCAATCACATCTATACCTGATAGATTATATGTTATTTCCTTCAATATGCATATTTGTATAAAATGCACTTATGGACATTATTTGCATGTTTTTCAGGCATTTGGACCATGCTTGATGAAAGAGAGAGAGAATGAATGATCCTAGGGTTTCTTTACCCTTGGAGAGACCTAAAGTGAAGTCTGATGCTCCCTCAACCTACCCTAGTGGCCAAAGATCCATTGAAGCAAACATATCTAAGATAATTCAAAGAAACAAGTCCAAGTGTTGATCCAGAGACCAGCATGATCGTGGTACCATAGAATGGCCATTCTAGTACACTTGCAAATCAACAGAGCCATCTCCAAGCAAAGCTAGAAGCACCACAGTCGTGCCACACAGAATGGTTGTGGTGAACTGACCCAGAACATCCATGCCACCTTGCACGACCATGTGACAATAGAGGGAGAATGACTGTGGAGCCAAGAACGGGCTGTGCAATCTGAGCCACCATGGCCGTAGTGACCACCACGACCGTGCTACCCTAGCCCCACCACGGCCGTGCCACCTTCAGTAAAAAATCCACCAAGTCCCTGTGATTTTCCCCCATTTCTCACCACACTTGTTCCCATCCACCACGACCATTCTCACCCCTCCCCACCACGACCGTAGAGACAACCATGGTCGTGCTACTCATACAAACCTAGCTATTTTTGAATTGCATTTCCCATACTACCCCTACTTGACCTAGTGCTTCCCCTACACCTATATATATCTAGGTGGCGGCTCCAACATGAGGTTATCTACCTTCTACCACCTCTTAGATTCCCATTTTTTCCCCTTAGACATTCCACATCATTTCCACCTCCATTCCACTCCATTTCATCAATTCCACTACCAAAACCCTAGTTGCTTGTTGTTTCCACCCATTTCCACCATCATCCCATGCCATTGCACCTTGGAGGAGAGAGGAAGACACCCTATAGCAGTTGAAGTGGAGGAATTCTTCATCTACATTGTGCTCCATGGCTTCTTCTATCTCTCTCTCCTTTCTTTCTGTATTTTGCATTGCTATGAGTAGCTAGGCTCCTTGGGTGGGCTGTTTGGGGTGAAAAATGTTACTTTGATACCATGTTGGGGGGAAATGATATGTAAACATTGTAATTTCATTTGCTAATGATTATGTTCTATTTCTATCTCACTCTATATGAGTTTCTTGTTGGTTTGTTCTTGAAATCAATTAGGAATTTAGGGAAATTGCTTATATGTGTGAATTTTGAGATTTGCTCCTAGGTCCAATTCTTAGATCCCTAGCTAGCTACCCATCCTCCTACATTCTAATTAGTTCTCCTGACCCTAATTGGGAGATCTAAGTAGCTAGTTTAGATTAATTTGGTGTGCTTAGCATGGAGATTTCTCAAGGTTAGAATGTGGGTGATGGTAAGCCTAAAACCGCACTTCCACCCTCATTACTAACCTCACCCCTAATCATCCTAAGATCATCTAAACTAGAAACCTATAATTGTTTAGACTCTAATTGAATTAAACCTAAACCCTAACCCAATTGTGCCTCGCAAGGGTAGTAGGGGGTGTTAGGGACTAGTTCCCCTATACACAACCTAGAATATCCATGTACATATAGTAGCTTAGGCTAATTCATTAGACTCTAACTTGTTGTTTGGTTTGATAATCTAAATGAAATCATTATGTTCACACGTCATCCCCAACCTAATTGATAAGTACATCCCCCAAACATCCCACATCTCCCTTTATTGCTTTAAAACCCTAATTTCCTTCTTTCTTAGCTAGTGTTAGCTTAGTTAGCTCTTTTCTTACTTAGTTAGCTTCTTGCCATGTTCTTGCTTTTTTCTTTCTAGTTTAGGTCTTTATTTTCTCTTTTGCTCTGTTTGCTAGCTTAGTGTAGTGTAGATCTTTCCTGGCTTGCCTTAGCATAGATTGTTCTTTTCTTACCCTACCTTGTCTTTTCTTGCATAGCAGAATTAACTGTTTAGGGTTAACTTAGGTTTTTTTCTCACCTACCTTCCTTTACTTGCTTGCTTGTTCACCCTTAGTTTAAAAATCAAATCACCTTTAAACCCTTCAACCCTAGACTCCGCAGTAGGAACCTATCCCAAAACTAACCTAGCTCTAGTACCCCCTTTTCTCCCTATAGATTGACCCTATACTTGCCACCCTCCTATACTATGACACGACCCCGTGCACTTGTGGGTTAGCATTTTAGTAGAAGTAGGTTGTCCCTTTAGGTCCATTACAAATTTTGAAAGTGAATCCTCCATTTTCTTTTGTCAGTAGAGTTGCATCTATTCAAATCTCAATTGAGTAGTGTGTAACACCATTGGTAGAAGTGCATCAATGTCTTATTAGCCTTAGTCATATCCTCGAGATCTCTAGGGGTACATGTACTTATGGAGATATCTCATCTGTATGCATATAGAGAGTGCCCCTCATTTAACCTTTGGCTTCATGAACTCATGGAAGTGGTCAATCTCCTGACCCATGGGCCTCAGGAAAAGATTGATGTTACCTCCTGACCCTATGGTCTTATGAAGTTAAGGATGATCACATCATGATTCCATCGGTCATTTGTACCTTTAATCACCCCTTCTTGACCTTAGGATTGACTTAGGGTCTTATTGATATTTTGTGACTTTATTTTATTTAATCATACATTATGCTTGAGGTTTCTCTGAAATATCCAAGCACAACATGTCTCTTATAATTCTCTTACCCAGATTCCTTCATCTCTTAGGGTACCCATAGTTTTCTTTAGCCCCTTTATTGGGCCCATGGTGACCTACCCATCTAGGCCTGGTCCCATTGTATCAACCACTTCCATAGTGATTTTCCTTCATGTCCTTTAGAGATGGTCATACAAGGATTCCAAGAATCATACTTAAAATTATGTGCTTTTATACTTCCTGCACTTAATCTCTCAATTTTTCAAGTGAGATTTTATGTTATCTCAATTATTAAATTGATTTGTGGACTCCCCCTTCCTAGGGAAGGTCCTTTCCTATAATAATACAAAACTATCCTTCATTAGAAACCAAGAGAAATGATCTTCTACCAAGATTGTATATTTTCACAAGGGAACATGTATTTTAGGCATATTTCCATCATATTGTCCATGCATTTTCTTCATGGGATTTATATCATTATATCTCGTGACCTATCACTCAAGGGTTGGATTAATATGGTACTTTACTACCACAAATTGAAACAAGGTTGATGTATGACATCTCTTGTGTTCAGGTCTTCAGGAACATTACCTAATGTCAAGTGCCAGATACATTATTTAATCTATTCCATAAAGTAATCCTATGAATGGATTTGGAAGAGGGAAATTTTTTTCACCACGCATCCCTAGTCTATTGCATCAATGTATAAAATTTTTGTAGTCATTACTCCATCTTCCCTTCCTCATGCTAAGTTGATTTCCTTATTAAATGTTCATCCTAAAGTTAGCTAGTCACTTTCCTTTATCATATTTCATGCATGTGGCTAGCCAACAACAAGTAGAGACCTTATTTATTATCTCTCAAGGTTGGACCAATTTCAAATGTACTTATGATAGCATGGTAGTGCTAGACCATCTTGTATGACTGGCTCATCAAACATATATCGTAATCTAAGTGGGGTTTTCTTTAACCCAATAATTGAGGGGGTACCATGCTTAACCCCTATGAACTCACTCACCCTTGTGGGTATTATATTTACTAGATGCCACCACTTCCCCTCTTTGGTCTAGGAATCTCAGGTTTACCTCCTTAGCTTGGGTCATCTACATTGAATGACTTAGCCACTCGAGTACGTACTGAACCAACACTTGATATCTTCCTAGACTTCTCTTCACGTAAACAAACCTTAGGGTCCTATAGAAGAAACTCCCAATCTAAATATGAGGCTTCACAATATTTTTTCCCATTATGTACCTCTACAAGATCTTGGGAATCTCTTTCCCTCACCTAGATGGTATATCATCTACACATTTGTATAGGAAGCCTAGTTCTCTATTTCTAGGGCTTGGTCCTTCCAAGGATGTCTAGGGTAAAAGAAGCCTCTAGGGATTACACGTACAACAACTCAATTATCTCTAGTTTAGGACATATCACTAAAATATTCCTCATAATTCCTCATGTCCTGGGGTTTAGTTCCCAACCTTTTCCTTCTAGGTCTCACTATCTCAGGATTTGACCCTATATCTGGTCCTATAGGTCATCTATCTTATCTTATCCAAAGGAGCATACATCCACTCATATTATTAAATCCCAAAATTAAAGTCAAATTCTCAAATCCAACTGAGGTCATCATAAGTCATATTACTTAGCTCCTAATTCATTCCATCTAGTAGGACAAACTCATAATCTAACAAACATTAATCCTCTGTCTTAAAACTATTCCTTTTTCTAGTCTCACTTGCTCTCGCATAGATGCATATTTACCTCCTTCTTGTATCTGTGTGGGGACACACTTCTTATTAGGGTTCCTACCAAATGGACTTTAGACTTCCTGGTCCTAACCCGATCTTAGTGTCTGACTCTCTCATGGATCATCTTTCCACTCTTGGGTTGACCCACATTAGGTTGGGACACTAATCCCATAAGTTGTACCAAATGATCTCATATTTTCCTCATTAGGTACTCACTTTGGTATGTATGATCAATCTGCATTTGTATCCTACATGTCGTACTCAACGTACCTATGAGCATGGATGAACTCCTTGTATTTTCCATCATTTAGGATTTATGATTTTCTAACCACTCTAAAATTATGTCGATAGCATCTTGTTAACGTGCATTTTAATGTTTGGTAGAGGATGCCTTAATACTTATCATCCATAACCCCAACACTCAGAGGAGGTGGAGAGAGACTAAATCTTTAGGTACTTAGGGTTTTTTATGTGAAAGGGGATAGATAAGGGATGAAAGTAGATGAGGAATCCTAGAGGTATTTTATTTTGAATGAAATCCTCAACTTTGGGCAAGATGGAAACACGGGACTAGGAGTCCTTGTGAACCGACTAGTGGGGCGGAGGAAAATATTGCTAGCCCCCAGCCCGTGGTCCATTCTAGAAACATCCGCCTAAGGAAAACACTATAATAACCCCCTTTGGGCTCTATTGCATTTGTAAAAATTAAATATTGTTAGGGATTATATGGAAAACCATGTTCTGATACTAAATTTAACGACCCCATTCTGACAACCCCCAATTAAGGAAGGCCAAGAAATTGGAGTCGTTATCCCAAAAACATAATCAAATGGTTTTACACAATAAAAAATAATTAATAAATCCTACTAAACTAAGTTTGATACATGATAAAAATTCTTTTCATGAAAGTTTACAAAATATAGGATTCCAGGACTTTACCCAAAATATGTACTAACTAGCTATATCCTCCAAATATTAGACTGTCTGATTCACTTTCAATGTCTTTTTCATTATTTGTCCAATTTCCATCTTGGAGTAGATTAACCTAAACACTGACAAACAAAATATCAGTCAGTATAACAAGTTATACGGGTATGTGGGAAAACAAAATTTCACAAGTAATGGTAACAACATAATTCAAAAATTATTGCTTAATAAATAAAATTTAACATTTTCATCATGACTATCGAATCTAGGTGTCTCCACCCTCTTTCATAACCCCTTAGGGCATCATACTCAGTATTCTCATTCTTCCCCTATTCAGGCATATGACTTTATCATGTCTCCCCTATTCAGGCGGGTGACTTCTCATGTACCCCCTATTCAGGATGGTACCAATTTGTGTCTTCCCCTATTCAGGAAGATGGCCTTTCCATAGATCTAGAGGTGGCCTAGAAATGAGCTAGTCATGTCCATATATAATGTGATAGCCATAATCACTTTATAGTATGCAAGTAAACTTCATCCAACAGTCATATATTTGCAAACCATGTGAAGAAACCCCAGAAATCCACGTGAAACTAAATATAATACTCATAGGTGTAGCCACACGCCTATCTCAGAACCAGTTGAAGTCTAAATAAGAATAATCAAGAATAACCACACAAACAACCAAGGAAGTCAACCTAAAATTTAAGGCATAAAACCCACGTGTCACTACACAATTCTAAAACCTAGTATTAGGATTGACTAGGGTTCCAAATTAGGTTTTTAAGACCATCTTAGTGTTTTATTAAGTTCTAACCTCCATAAACCCAATTGTCATCTTTAATGCTCTTTTGGTCTACATAACCCTAGTTTTGATGTCATGTGCATGATTTCTTTCCAAAGGTGTCTTCTTATGCAAAATCCTAGCTTTTTTTTAAATCATATTAAGGCTAGTGAGTTAAAGGAAAGGTATTTTGACATTTTTATGCTCTTTGGGTTGCCAAACCCTAAATCCATCATTAAAGGTACTCCTAATCACAAAGAAACCCTAATCTTTAAAATCTTAGATTATGATATTCATATGAGTCCAAGGTGTTCCCGATATTCATAAAAGATCAATCTTTGACCAATAACATCAAATATGTTCATTAGATTCATTAATACTAAAAAAATTAGGGTTTTGATCCATTTAATCACTTTAAAGATAACAACTTTAAATACCTTTTGAACTAGAAGCATATATAGGCCAAGATTATATTTTTATTGAATACCTTGTATTTTTTAGTTCTGAATTCATATATTATTTACCATTATCTGATCATCCTACTAATTATTAGGATTTTTGGAAGATTATTTTAAATGGGCCAATGAGGATAAGCCACGTCATCATAGCTACCTGAGCCAGCAACTGCTGGGGCATAGAAAGGTCCAGTGTGCCCTTATGTCTTAGTCGTGCACATAGGGGCAAGAGAGTCTTTTGACTCTATCCTTCCCTTCCCTTGTGTTCGGCCGCTACAAGCATCAGCGAGTTCTTGTTTTGGAAGGCTAATACCTCGCTCGAGCGTCGCCCTCTCGGCTCCACATGTTACTGCAACTCCTCAACCCTCGAGCATAGCTTACCTCACTGCCCTCCGTGACCAAACTTGGTCGACTGTAGTTGGCCGTGACCTTCTCTGTGCACATGAGGAAGATAAATGGAGATTCAAGGGGAAACACCCATACCGGCCTTTCAGGCTCTGTAAGCCATGGCTCTTGGTCAACCCTAGGGAATGCTACTTAACCATAGTGGTTAAGAGTAGTAAACCGAATGAGGATGTTACAACCCCAATTTTTGGGTTCTTTTGGTGAGAAATGTAATTTCTCCTATTAAAGATATTTGAATAAATAAGGATATGATTTGTTTTGAATAAATGGATTTCGTTACAATAGCCTTGGCTGTTTTGTGGGATTTATTGGCTATTGGGGCCAATAACAAGGAAATTCAATCAGTAAATGAATAATTAAGAAATGAAGAAAATAAAAATGTAGAAACCTCTAGAAGGAAAAAGAATATTACCCAAAGGTGTATTTCATGCCTTTTGGATTCCTTGGGTTCCAAGGAGTCCAAGTTGAAAAGATAAAGCAATAAGAGAGAGAAAATATCAATTAAATGTTGCTTTATTATAGGAAATATGAGATAATAGTAATATTACAAGAAATATGTGGATATTTGGATAATGGATCCATCTTGGATAAGATTTCATGTCCACATAGTTTCTAATGGATAAAGGAAACAAAATCAAAAGAAAAACCATAGATAAACAATTAATCAAGAATATTTGGAATAAAGGAGATAATGCAAGAAATAAAGAGAGAAGTGATGGTTTGGTCAATATGAGTGATAATTCAAACCCCACTTGCTTTCTTGGATTACAAGGAATAGAATAATGGGAAATAAGAAAATAAGAAAGAGAAAAGATGGGAGAAATAAGCCTAATTGAGTAATATCTTACACCTAAAGAAAAGGCACGTTTTATTTTCGATAATGAGCCCAAATTTGGCAGAGAAGTAGATTAATTCATTACTAAGTTTCCCTCAAAATTTGGGATTAATTGGATACTCAGTTTGGGAGTTATGGCTTTTACAAGATTACCTAAAGTGTTGTGATTATAGTAAATGTCACAATTTTATTTGGAATAGGAATCTTGGGCCCAGCCCATGCGCATGTCACGCGCATTGCGGGCCATTGGATCCAGATCCAAGGAGGATCCCTTTGACTCTTAGCTCGTGACAGATTAGGAAAGTGGCGAACAGAGGGAATGATCTTCCAAAGCATTTTTCTTGCGTTTGATGCAATAACTTGAGGTGTGGACGAGTCCATCACCTTCAGGAGTCCGTTCTAAAGCCATCCAACTCGATTTGTCAGTGGTTTCATCGACAAATGAGATAATCCCCAAATCACCTGGACACCGCAGCTGACCCTATATATAGGGGGGGGGGGGGTGAACTGCGGCACCCGCACACTCAAAATATACCATCGCGAGTTTGGAGAGCGAATGAGCATTTTCATGTGGTCAATTGGATAGTTGGCCTTGTCCTTCCTCCTCTACAACCAATAGCCTCGCCGAAGATAGCCAGATACGTCCCGATGACAGGAGACAGAAAACGAGCAATTAAAGGGGTCCTTCAAGTTTGTGGTGACAAGACGGAGCTTTTGATGGCCTTGGTTCGCACAAAGACGCTCCGGAGCTCGAAGTCAACATCCCAGTTGACCGCCAGTTCGTGTGAGAAGAGAAGCGAGAGGTTGAAGATGACTAGTGAGGAAAAGTCATCCCTGCTCTCGAGTGTGTGTGAAAGAGGTAAGGACATTTTGGTCCTTCGCATACTTCAGATCAAAGTTTAGGCATGCGGATCCTAGGCCGTTGGATCCTGCGTGGACCAGCGGACCATTGATCAAGCGGTCCCCAATTTTCTAGGATTATCGAATAAATCAAAAAAATGATTTTTCTTGTAAAAATCATATCTTTTGCTAGAAAACTCTGATGAGAAACGTTTATACATGAAAGTTGATCAAACAAATATGAGGAATATGTTAAAAATAGTTTGAAAGCCTAAATCAGTATCTTTTTGCAAAAGTGTATAATTTGATGGAAAAATTATTAGTTTGTGGTTAGAAACCCTAATTGATGATAAAGGATAGATTTAATATTGCAAATAAGTTAATTCAAGCATTGTTAACTTGGATAGTGATAAAGATGAATCTTAACCTATTTTGAAGATGAAATTGTAAGATTTAGGGTTTTAAACCTAATACGATGGTGAATATACTTAGAAACCCTAAATAGGGGAAAAAGGAAAGAAAAGGACCTTTAATCCGAAATTAGGGTTATATGTTGCTAAAAGGGTAACCTTAATATCTTTTATGAAGAGTAGATGAGATAATTAGGGTTTGAGAGTAATTGTATAAAATTGGGGTTTAAAATAGTAAAAATGTAGTGAAACTCTAATTGCAATAGAAACCCTAAAAGTGGACTAGAAACCCTACGAAGCGAGCTAGATTTAATAGACCTTGATGGCCTGATCAGTGATAGGAAAATTGGATGCATATTTCAGGATCATCTTGCGTGCTTGCTTGTTTACTGGATTTCTTGTTTAGTTGGATTATTTCTACACTCAAGTCAGCCTGACATGTATGTGGTAAATTATGGTTAATAGCATTAGTTTCCCAAAGGTTTCCCAGATGATTAATCGCATTGAATGCAACCTATCAGTTTGGATGTTCATACTTTCAAATCATAAAGTCACTATGATTATCACAATTATAATATAAGTGTGTATTCTCGCACCTACATGCTACCTTGATGGATGATGCCAAAAGGTAAAGCCCAGGAGGGAAGGCCCAAGGACACCATGAGTGGTGAACCCAGACACCAAGCTCGGGATTGAGAAGGTGGTCTTTATTGCATGACTAATGGGCACCATGAGAGGTGACCCTAGGCACCAAGCTCAGGATTGAGAAGGTGGCCTTAAGTCATTGGCAAAAGAGAAACCCTAAGGTGGTTATGCGAGGGTTAGGACAAAAGTGGTGGAGAATGTCACAATGAAAGCGTTAATTGGCTTGTTATTTAACTTGATTATGATATTTAGATTGTTAGCCATATGTGTGAAATTTTGGTTGTCCCCACATACCAGCATATTCATTTATGTTGACCGACATTTTATTTGTCGGCGTTTTAGGTACAAATTGAAAAGGACAAATATTAAAGTGGCATATTGTGAAATTAAGAATTAAAGTGCAAGGAGGATTAGTTAGAATAGGGTCTAGATGTGGACAGAAGTAGATTTCCAAAGTTTTTAAAAGGTATGCAAAGTCTTATTTTATACCAGATTTCAGTTTAGTTGGTAGAATTTCATAATTATTACTGATTATTTGTCGAACATTTGATCCTGTTAATTGGGATAACAACTCTGACCTTTGGGTCTCCCTTAATTGGGGGTTACCGGGAGGTGGGGCCGTTACATTTGGTATCAGAGCATAGGTTCCTCATTTCATATTTAATAATTATTAAATTTTACAAATTCCATAGAACCGAGGGAGTTATTAGAGGATTTTCTGAAAGACAGAGGTGTCTAGAAAAGGATCACGTCTGGGGGCTAGAATTATTTTCCTCTGCACCGCTAGTCAGAATATGAGGACTCCAGGATTTGTGTGATTGTCTGGCCAATGTCTCAGGATTTGACTCGAAATAAGATACCTTTAGGACTCTCTCATCTTGTTCATCCCTTCTCATCTCAAATGTTGTTAAGGATTTTAAGGATTAGGGTTTTCTATCTCTTCCTCACCCTCTTAAGGTATGGGTAAAGTTGATAAGGTTTAAGGAATCCTCCACCAAATTAATGAAAAGCGTGTAAATAAGATGTCATGGACATAAGCTTAATAGTTTAAGTGTAAACTAAAGAATAGTTGCATGCTTAGGTCATATGACATATGTTGTCATGCCCTCAGGAGAGACCTGAGGCTAGACCTTCTTATCGGGAGGATGAGTAGAGAGAGTTGGTCTTGGTGGTGGAGACCTCCATTATAAGTAGAGACCTGGCACATCCTCAGAGGATGATGATAACCCTAACCCTAAGTGGTGGTTAGAGAGGGAGATGGCATGATGATTCAGATGCCATGGTCGACCATGTGTGTGAGTGGACATGTTTTTAGATGATATGAGCCATGTGAGGTTGGATGACCTAGTGCCTTTGGCGACCCAACCCTAGAAAGGGTCGTGTATGTTAGAGTGAAGGATAGCTCATTCATTGATGAGGTTACAAACCCTATGGGTTTATGCGAGTAGGGCATAGTATGCACCCAGGGTACGTCAGTAGTGCGGGCAGTAGGTTGAAACCCTGGCCAGGAGATTATGATGGATAGCTTATGAGATAATCATAAAGAGCTATGGATAATCTTGAGCAAACATAAGTTTGAACATAGGCTTCACCCATGTAGGGGTATGCCTATGAGTTTGATCCACCTTCATGAAGAGAGGACCTCTATTAGTAAGGTTGTTTGTAGGGTCAGCTCTAGAGAGAGAGAGAGCAAGACCCAAGCAAGAAGGTTGGAAGCTTAGACTTTGAGATATAAGGAACAATGGGGAGTTGAGGATGATGTGACCTAAGTGGATAGTTGTGGTTGCCTCATGCATGATCCCTAGAGGTTTATGGTATCTTGGTTTCCTTTAGAGGAAACAAACCCTAGAGAGAGGATGAGGCTGCTGGTACCTATGTGCCTATGGTATATGTGTTTACCTTCTGAGATGGGAAGAAGAGTTCCTTAGACCATGAAGAGGTTTAGTAACTAGTTGTGAGGCCTTACACTTAGTTGGTTGTCCTTGAGGAGGACTCCACTCCGAAGTGTTGTTCAAGTAGAAGGATCATGGGAAGTGCATGCCATACCTTATACATGCTCGATTCGTGGTTAAAAAGGTTGAGCATGTAGTGGGACATCTAAAAAGAGAACCTAGGGTTCCTAGGGCTAAAAGGGGAAGAGGTGTACTTGATGCTCATGACGAGATTTGAGTTTCTATAGATTCGAGCAGTGGCACTCCGCATGTTTAGAGGAAAGGGAAACCCCTCGAGTCGAAGATATGTTTGATGAACCCCTCACAACTAAGTTGCTGACATGGGAAGGTGTGTTCTTGGTCCAATGTTGAGGAATGAGAACAAGTCTGACCTAGCATGGTCTAGTAGGTGGTCTTCTTGTGCCTTAGTAGCTTGCTAGGGTAAATCATGCTCATGTGGATGTAAACCCTAGACATAAGGACGTTTGTGACCTTTGAAGTTTCCTCCCATCATGGGAGAGGAACCCTTTGTAGGGTGTATACCATTTTTTGTTGGTTTTGAGGTAACCTAAAGAGGTCTCATAGGATCCGGAGAAGAGAAATGAAAAGTACATAGTATGATAATGAACATGTAGACCCATAGATAACCATCTCTAAGTGCATGTGGATGTGTTACCATGGAGGTAACCGGTATGGGGCCTAACCAAGGTAGGCAGGTTGCCATGACCCTTATGAAAGGATGAAAGTCAACCCTTGAATGCAGAGAGAGATGATGGAGACTTGGGTAAGGTTCTAAGTTGGACGTACTATGTTAGAATCTTAAGTCTATCCTAGGGTCAGGTAGGGATAAGACTGATGGAAGTAGGAGTTACCTAATTCCCTAGTAGCACATGACCATAGGGTCGGGAGGTAACAACTATCATTGTCTTAGGGCCATGGGTTAGAAGATTGATCACCTTCATGAACTCATAGGACCCAAAGGGCAGATGAAGAGGGCACTCTCTGATGCATAAGGGAAGAGGGATGACCCCAAAAGTGCAGAAACCCTATAGACCTAGAGGAGATGACCAAGGATGGTGTGTGGAACCAAGTGGGTTCGAGACCAGTTTTTCATGGAAGTAACCTGGATATTGAGATGTTCATGATGTAGATGCATGTGAGGCACGTTTCAGATTAGATTTGTAGGTGTACCGGAAATGTGGGATGTACCATCTCTACTCTTGGAATGGGAAGAACTTTGTATTTGGACTGCAGCCAAATGCTTATTTCCTCTTGTTATGGGAGTGAGAGATAGAATAGTACACATGCCATACACTAAGAATAAAGATAATGTGAGTGGAAATGTTGCTATGATGCATGAGGATGGAGATAATAACGTACCCTTGTGGAGTGTAAGATGTGCGGATGTTGTACAAATACCAAGAGTACTAAGGTAGTCATCTTGTGAGGATGTTTTTATCATGAGCTATGTGGAATTTGCAAGCTATACAAGGTTGAGTTCGAAAACTATGAGGATGAGCTCAGAGTTTTCTTGATGAAGATAGTCTTAGAGTTGAGATGAGATAATAAGTGGAATACACAGAGGTGTATGTATTCAAAATTACCTTACACATAAGGATGTGAGGTGGTAATGGATGCTCTGGTTGAGATGCAGCTGCCTAGTTTAGCTAGAGGCTAGAAGAGGTTGTTAGGTTAGCCCTCAGTTTGAAAACAGAGATATGTTTGGATAACACTCAGAGGTAACGAGATATGTTGATCAAGTTATTGGTTGTTTGGTTAGCCATCCTAGGCCTTGATGCGATAAAATAATGGTTGTAGAAACTCAGATGCACTTCTCTGGAAAAGAAGGTGATGAAACCCCGACTAGAGTGATTTAGGGTTTCTGAGGATCAATCTTGAGGAATCATGACATACAAGATATCATGATTTTAAGTCACCATACACCATGGTATTACTAAGATGATAAGTTTCAGTAGTACTTTGGATGCCTAAGATGAAGTTGCATGTGGTTTGTCACCATGCATGTCTGGAGGTGAAGGATGAACACCAGTAACCCAGTAAGTTGATACAAAGAATAAAAGTCCCTGAGTGGGAATGGGAGTTCATCACTTTGGATGTTGTGGTAAGTCTCCCCTAGACCAAGGAAGGTCAAGATGCAATATGGGTTGTGGTAGACCGCCTTACCTAGATGACATGAGGAAGAAAGAATGTTGTCAAGGGACGGATCTGGTTGAACTACATATGAGAGAGAGATGGTTCAACTACACCATCATGCGAGTTCAAAAGTTCTTAAGTATAACCTCAAAGATTTTCTTCCATGCGGTGGAAGTAGATACATGAAGAACTCGATATTAGTACAGTTTATCACCCCTAACTAATGATTAGTATAATCCAGACTAGAGGATCTGATAAGAGCATGTGTGCTTGTTCAGGGTGATACATAGAGACAGTTCTTGTCCTCTATAAAATGTGATGATAACCACCATATCTAGTATTGGGATGTAAAGAAGCTCTGTAAGGGAGGTTATGTCGGTCACCACTTCATTAAGATGATGTTGGTGAAGGGACCTCGCAAAGGTCAGAAAAGGACCATAGTGTGTGCAGATGAAGTCGCTTTGATCGTGCAATGGCTGAGAGAGAGCCCAGGGGTGACATGAGTCATGAGCTGATGCAAAGTAGACTGACATGCAGTTCACTGTGGGAGAGTATGTGATGTGAAAATCTGACCCCTCTAAGCTACAACTGAGAAAGCTGAGATCTCGATATATGGGTCCATTTGAGATGGATTAGTAGAGATGGTTATGTTTATCCTTACCCCTCAGGATAACATGATGTATAGTGTGTTCCATGAGTCTGATCTAGAGCACTATGTGAGATACCCAAGCCATGTGTTGATGCCCTAAACATATTCAGCTTTATGAGAGGTTGAAATGTCCTGAGTCACCTATGAGGGTATGATATACCAAGGTGAGAGAGAACTCAGATGAAAGAATATGAGATGATGAAGGATCTTGGGAAGCACCATGGAGAGGGTGAAGCCACATAAGAGCCATGATGGACATAAGAAAGGCTAATCCTATTTGTTTGTGTGCCTGGTGGAATTTTGGGGGCAAAATTCCTATAAGAGGGGAAGGATGTTACAACCCCAATTTTTGGGTTCTTTTGGTGAGAAATGTAATTTCTCCTATTAAAGATATTTGAACAAATAAGGATATGATTTGTTTTGAATAAATGGATTTTGTTACAATAGCCTTGTTGGTTGTTTTGTGGGCTTTATTGGCTATTGGGCCCAATAACAAGGAAATTCAATCAGTAAATGAATAATTAAGAAATGGAGAAAAGAAAAATGTAGAAACCTCTAGAAGGTAAAAGAATATTACCCAAATGTGGATTTCATTCTTTTTGGATTCATTAGGTTCCAAGGAGTCCAAGTTGCAAAGATAATGCAATAAGAGAGAGAAAATATTAATTAAATATTGATTTATTATAATAAATATGAGATAATAGTAATATTATAAGAAATATGTGGATATTTGGATAATGGATCCATCTTGGATAATATTTTGTGTCCGCATAGTTTCTAATGGAAAAAGGAAACAAAATCAAAAGAAAAACCAGAGATAAACAATTAATCAAGAATATTTGGAATAAAGGAGATAATGCAAGAAATAAAGAGAGAAGTGAGGGTTTGGTCATAATGAGTGATAATTCAAACCCCACTTTCTTTCTTGGATTACAAGGAATAGAATAATGGGAAATAAGAAAATAAGAAAGAGAAAAGATGGGAGAAATAAGCCTAATTGAGTAATATCTTACACCTAAAGAAAAGGCACATTTTCGTTTTGATAATGAGCCCAAATTTGGCAGAGAAGTAGATTAATTCATTACTAAGTTTCCCTTAAATTTTGGTATTAATTGGATACTTTGTTTGGGAGTTATGGCTTTTACAAGATTCCCTAAAGTGTTGTGATTATAGTAAATGTCACAATTTTATTTGGAATAGGAATCTTGGGCCCAACCCATGCGCATGTCACACACATTGCGGGTCGTTGGATTCAGATCCAATGATGATCCCTTTGTCTCCTAGCTCACGATAGATTAGGGAAGTGATGAACAGAGGGAAGGATCTTCCAAAGCATTTTTCTCGCGTTTGATGTAATAACCTGTGGTTTGGACGAGTCCATCACCTTCGAGAGTCTGTTCCGAAGCCATCCAACCCGATTTGTCAGTGGTTTCGTCGACAAATGAGAGAATCCCCAAATCAACCAGACACCGCAGCCGGCCCTATATATAGGGGGGATGAACTGTGGCACCCACACACTCAAAATCTACCATCGTGAGTTTGGAGAGCAACAGCAAGTGTTTTCATGTGATCAATTGGATAGTTGGCCTTGTCCTTCCTCCTCTACGACTAGTAGCCTCACCGGAGATAGTCGGAGATGTCTCGATGACAGATGACAGAAAACGAGTAATTAAAGGGGTCCTTCGAGTTCATGGTGACAAGATGGATCTTTCGGTGGCCTTGGTTCACACACAGATGCTCTGGAGCTCGAAGTCAACATCCCAGTTGACCGTCGGTTCACGTGAGAAGAGAAGCGAGAGGTTGAAGACGACTAGTGAGGAAAAGTCATCCTTGCCCTCGAGCACGTATGAAAGAGGTAAGGACATTTTGGTCCTTCGCATACTTCAGATCAAAGTTTAGGCACGCGGATCCTAGGCCGTTGGATCCTGCGTGGACCAGCGGACCATGGATCAAGTGGTCCTCAATTTTCTAGGATTATCGAATAAATAAATAAATAATTTTTCTTGTAAAAATCATATCTTTTGCTAGAAAAATCTGATGAGAAAAGTTTATACATGAAAGTTGATCAGAAAAATATGAGGAATAAGGTTAAAAATAGTTTGAAAGCCTAAATCAATATATTTTTGCAAAAGTGTATAATTTTGATGGAAAAAGTATTAGTTTGTGGTTAGAAACCCTAATTGATGATAAAGGATAGATTTAATATTGCAAATAAGTTAATTCAAGCATTTTTAACTTGGATAGTGATAAAGATGAATCTTAACCTGTTTTGAAGATGAAATTGTAAGATTTAGGGTTTTAAACCTAATATGATGGTGAATATACTTAGAAACCCTAAATAGGGGAAAAAGGAAAGAAAAGGACCTTTAATCCGAAATTAGGGTTATATGTTGTTAAAAGGGTAACCTTAATATCTTTTGTGAAGAGTAGATGAGATAATTAGGGTTTGGGAGTAATTGTATAAAATTGGGGTTTAAAATAGTAAAAATGAAGTGAAACCCTAATTGCAATGGAAACTGTAAAAGTGGACTAGAAACCCTAGGAAGCGAACTAGGTTTAATAGACCTTGATGGCCTGATCAATGATAGGAAAATTGGATGCATATTTCAAGATCATCTTGTGTGCTTGCTTGTTTACTGGGTTTCTTGCTTAGTTGGATTATTTCTGCACTCAAGTTAGCCTGACAGGTATGTGGTTAATTATGGTTAATCGCATTAGTTTCCCAAAGGTTTCCCGAATGATTAATTGAATTGAATGCAACCTATCAGTTTGGATGTTCATACTTGCAAATCATAAAGTCACTATGATTATCAAAATTATAATATAAGTGTGTATTCTCACACCTACATGCCACCCTGATGGATGATGCCAAAAGGTCAAGCCCAGGAGGGAAGGTCAATGGGAACCATGAGTGGTGACCCCAGACACATAGCTTGGGATTGAGAAGGTGGTCTTTATTGCATGACTAATGGGCACCATGAGAGGTGACCCCAGACACCAAGCTCGGGATTGAGAAGGTGGCCTTAAGTCATTGGCAAAAGAGAAACCCTAAGGTGGGTTTGCCAGGGTTAGGGCAAAAGTGGTGGAGAATGTCACATTAAAAGTGTAAATTGGCTTATTATTTAACTTGATTATGATATTTAGATTGTTAGCCACATGTGTGAAATTTTGGTTGTCCCCACATACCAACATATTCATTTATGCTGACCGACGTTTTGTTTGTCACTGTTTTAGGTACAAATTGAAAAGGACAAACAGTAAAGTGGCATATTGTGAAATTAAGAAATAAAGTGCAAGGAGGATTGGTTAGAATAGATTCCAGATGAGGATAGAAGTAGATTTCCAAAGTTTTTAAAAGGTATGCAAAGTCTTATTTTATACCAAATTTCAGTTTAGTTGGTAGAATTTCATAATTATTACTGATTATTTGTCGAACCTTTTATCCTATTAATTGGGATAACGGCTCTGACCTTCGGTCTCCCTTAATTGGGGGTTACCGGGAGGCGGGGTCATTACAGAGGAAGAAGGAGAAAAGAGCCCCACTACATCCATGGTTCATCTATGGGACTGTCTTCAGTTAGGAGTAATGGAGTGCCACCTCCCTTGATATCTATAGGTTGTCCATCGCAACTGCAAAGACATGCCCTTTATATATGTATCCCTTCCATAAAGTTTAGGGTTACAAAAGAAAGATAAAGGGAGGTATGGGTTTCAATCCAGTCTACTTCCTATATATGCATCTTCATGTATTCATGTTACTTCCTTCCTTTCTTTTCCTTGGCATACGAAGAAAACTAGAGGAATGAACACCTTCCAATGCTATTATCCTTTGCTAAAAACACACGAGACTGAATTCTCCTTCTTACTTCTTTCATATTAACTCTTTTTCTCTTTCTTAGTTAAAAAGGTACTCATAGAAAGATATATATATATATATATATATATATATATATATATATATGTAGTTGTTAATAGGAAGTCATTCAATATATTTCCCTTATGGGTCTTATATGTCCACAATTAGTTTCCAATTTTATTTAGTTGTCACTTCCAAAATCCATTAAAGAAAGTACATCACCACATGGTACTTTATTGGATATCATAAATTCTAGATTATTTCTCTCTCTCTATTATCAATTTAATCCCATTTTTGATAGAAAGTTCTTAATGATTTTTATCAAAACATGGACATGGCTTTAGTCCAAAACTCAAAAAGAAAATATGCTTTTCTTAACATGCAAGTCATCCATTTTTAAGGAATATATTATGCATTTAAAGCACATCTTTTCTCTTTATTTCTTTTCTATTTTCTTTATTTTGGTTATTCTTTCTATTAGATACTATGTGCAAATGAAACTAATCAATTATGGCCATATGTGCCACATTCTAGAGAATTCTACACTATTCTCTCAACCACATTCATTTATTATCTATTTTCTTTTGCTCTTTGATTATTATGAGATTTTTCTTCTCTCCCTTTTCATTATTAGATTAACAAGACAACAATACTCACAAAATCTTTCATTCAAGGAAAATTTACAAAGGAATCCATTCTTTAAAACAAAGCACACAATTTTCCAAACAAGTCTCTTTTTATAGAATAATTGCATTTAAACTATTTAAATATAAGCAAAATTGAGGTTATAACACAATCCAATTTGTTAGTGATGATTTCTAGAGGGAAATCACCGATTATGACATACATGAGGTTGCAAAAGCTAGGCCAATATGTATCCACAACCCTTTTTCTATTATATACACAAAATCATCATCACTTGTGTATTTGCAATAAAAGAAACACGTGGTGTTTTTGGAAAGCAAGATCTATTTTTCATGTGGGATATGCTACATTATATTAAAATCAATTCTAGATACTATATTCTCTACCATTTCTTTGAGCTCAGACGTAACAAATTAGGTGACATTATGATTTGAGGATTGATAGCCCACATTGCCCGCAAGGTAATTGGTGAACTTAAAGGATTAGAAGCTACTCCTGGGAGGAACTTAAGTGTTCTCAAGTTCCTCATATCCTATGGCCTAATTTCCAGAGACCCATCCAATGATAATAAATCTATGAAACACTTTTCATAACATGAAATGTACATTGAGCTCCTAGATTTAGAGATGGTCACTTTGACCAAGAAGAATAACTAGAAATTTGCCTTTGCTGATGAACATGATTCTGAAGATCACCTAAAAATCTCCCATGCTACTGTAGCTTCATCTCTACCTCCCTCCACTAACACTTGGATGGAGTACAAATAGGCTATGCCTACCATCCAACATCTTTACAGCTATGTTCAACATCATTTCGATCAGTAGGACACCCATTTTGACATGATGAGTTAATAGTACTCTGACATGCACAACATGGTCCATAGGATGGATACATGGCATATCTCTCAAGGACACTATACCATGCGTCCACCGCCTCCACTACCGCCTAATGATGATGATCTTATAAGCCAACATTTTACAACTAGAAATGAGGGCATTGTCCCTTCATTCTATTTCACCATGACAGGAACTCAGTTTCTATCCACTTGAGTTTGATTATTGTAGTGAGGACACTACAAATGTCAATCTTAGGAGGGAGGGGAGTAACTGACAGGTAGTATAGTTGTAGTTTCTTTTTATCACCTTGTTCCATGTTTTTGTTCTAGTTTATATTTTAGTTGTGGAAAATCCAATATGATCTTAGGCCCCTTCTTTGTGTTTGGATTGGTGTTTCTTTAAGCTAGACCATTTGTTATATTTTGTTTGGAGAAATACTATTTGAAGAAAATTGTATAAGTCATGGATAAGTTAAATGAAACCTTTGACCAAACAACAATAACTTAAAATTGGTTTATGCCTAACCTGAACTCTCACCTTTCACACCCTTGATTGTCAAATACATGTAATAGTTCAATTTTTTTGGATTAATCATCACTACAACATTACTTAGCATTCTATATGTTTTTCCAAGCTTTTAGTGCATTTTCAACAAACCTCTTAGTGAAAAAAATTGAAATTAATGCATGAAATGCAGTTGACTGTGCAATCTAGTGAACTCTCCTATGTTTTGAGAAAATAATTTTAGTTCCATGTGGTTCTTAAGAGGAACTCGACTCATTCCTAAATATCCTGGTTGTTTTTTTCACACATATACCCTATAAAAAGTTGTCTACACCACCCATGTATCATGCTAGCCTAATGTAAGTTTAATATAGCCACAATGGTTAGGTTCTATATCCTAAAAGAGGGTAAAATACCCCAAATGGCATTCCATGTGTGCATATGTCTATTTTATCTGCTGAACGCCGAAACCCACACCACCTTGCCACATTCTTTTTGAAAATAAGGAGAGTGCTACTAGATTGTTCGTGTTAACTTGGATTTCATCTTTTACACCCATTATAATTAAGAGTATCATGTTGCACTATATGTTTGGATTAGTCATCTAAATTCTACTTGGTGTTGGTATTTTGATTTTTCCATCAAGATCGTTACCACTTTTGTTGAATTAAAATTCCTATCTTGGGTGTTTAAGTTGAATTCATGGATAATAAGAATAAACCAACCATTATGGTTGGATTGGTTTCATCCCTTTTTCCATTTCATTTGATAGGTGCATGTACTTGACACTTTCTTTATTTATATTTTTGTGCTCTTTTTGCTTGACAACAAGCAATAGTTCAAGCTTAGGGGGATTTGAAGTACACATTTTATATAGACATTTTACCCACTTTTTCACACACTTTCAATCCACTTTGTATCTCATTTTGTCTATAATCATACTTTATTTCCCACCTTTTTAGTTGTTTTACTAATTTCATGTTTGTGACCACATGTACATGATTACTATGAGAAAATGGGACCAATCCAACCAAAATCCGACCTTAGTTGGATTCCCCTGGAGATTGCAAACTTCACATAGATTTTCTTGAAGATTATGAAGGGAATACGACATCTTCTAATTACCACATGATGTGTGAGTTTACAAAAGGATTCCACTTCCCTTGAAGAAAAGAGACACAACATGTCCCTATGACCACATGCCATGCCCAACCTTTCAAAAGACATCAACAAGAGTTCTATCAAAAGACATAGTGTGTGTTTAATGTTACACGATGTGTCCAACCCGATTAGATTCAACCTAGGAATTCACCAAATCTCATCTACATGGTGTGTCTCTCAGAAAACACACTTTGTAATTCTCAAGAAAAATAGTTTCCATGTCAGTTACTCATGGGACAAGGCGTGTGGCTCTCAAACACAGTGTGTCCCAGTCAATTTCTACAGTTTTTAAACCAACTATCCCCCATTTTGAATATGAAAACTTACTTATGGGATGGTGATCTCTCGTCATTTGAAATACCTTTTGACCATAGAATAGTCCAGAGCAAAGAAAGGGTGATTTTTGGGAGGAAGAAGCAGTTACTTGGGAGAGAACCTCCATTCTTCTTCAAGGATTGCAGCAGGAGCTCCTCCATCTCATTCAGACCTCTCTAGAAGAAGTTTGTTGGAGTGGAAGCACCAAGAAGGGCGAAATTTCATCTTTGAGCTAAAGTTCTACTTTGTTCTTCCTCATTCCTTAGATTTCCCTTACCCCTTTCTTCTCCATTCATGTTTAACTTTAAAATCTATGACATGTTCTTGTGTTTCACCACAATGAACAAGTAGACTTTCATTTTTTGTGCATGCAAGAGTATCTCCCATGTAATTACTCATGTGAACTCAATTTTTTAACAAATGCTAGTTAATCTGCTGCTCCAATATATTCTATGGTGTTTATATGCTTGTATGCACTACTAGCCATCTTGCCTACATGTTTTAAGCTTCTTTATATGATCTGGGAAGATGTGTAGAGAAGTAGGGAGTAGATATCTTGGCAACATATCTATGACCATGGGAGTGGCTGGCATTATGTTGAGGACCCAAGGTTATGGTTCTCATCTTAGCATAAACACGGGGGTGCTATGTGGAGTTCAGAGCCGTCTCATATTACTAGGAGGTGTATGAAGACAAAACATCCTTTGCATGTTAATTAGTGTGTTAATTTCCATGGTTGCAAGAGTAATGATGTGGAAGTGAAATCCCATAAACAAGATCCTTTAAGTCTGATTTAAATCTCTCTTTAAGTGATTAGTGTTTACTATTTTCTTTAATTAGCAAAATAGATCAACTTTAAACAAACTAATCTTAGTAAATCGATCTAGATTGTTGAAAATTAACACACTTGCGCTGAGATGTACCCTGCTCCTTGAATAATATCCAACATACTAGACACACCTATATACTTGTGGGGTAGTGCTCAAGTTATAAATTTTAAGACTTGTGCGTAACAGTTCCCTATACCCAAATTATGTAAACAAAAATTTTGGGCTTTACTTGATGTAAAGTACACTCTTTACGGTAGTTTATAAGTGAAGATATAAGTTTGGGTGATTTAAGTCATTACAAACCTTGGTCAAATTCATTACTGAATAAAGTTTAGATTTCTTTGTATGTCACATGTGTGACGTGGACTGATTTCTGATATGGTAGTTGGGAGGTGTACTATGTCGTCCCCTACCTCCAATTTCTCTATGCACAGACAACTAGTTTAAAGTAACGAGTTTCTTCACACTCTTCCTTCTACTACTTCTTCACACTCTTCCTTCTACTACACCCAACCAATCTTTGTGATTTCCTTTCCAACTAACTCCACTTTCCCATATGACTCCAACAAACTCTAATTCACATTGAGTGGTGACCTATACCCTAAAAATATTTCATAGCCCTATGGGCACTCTACGGGCAGGTTTACAACCCCTAACAACCTCTCACACTATAACCCAATTGCTTAGAAACATCTTCAAAACTCTCTATAAACTTTCCCCTTTCTCACTTGGAGATGATCGACTACAGAGTGCTTGGATGGAGGGAATCTTCCTCTTCAGTGAGCAGCTGGAATCAACATTATCTGGGGTCACTACTAAGCAATTCGTGAGGTAGCCAAATATAATCTTCCCCCTTTCATTCTATATATTAGAATGATTCTAGTTTTCAATGGGTTGCTTGATCGACAAACACCACCACCCACATTGTTTTAGCTAATCTCCTAAAGTAGGTCCCTAGCCCTTGACACCCCAAGAAATTTCTAAAACCCACAATGGGTACATGTTAGAACTCCCAGAGTCCTCAACACTTCGGTTGGACGTGGTTTCACCTATGGTATTAGTATTCTTCCCTCGATGTTGTCACCATGTATACATCCTCACCATTGATGTGATTAGTTCCTAACACAATTGTGGTTGAGCTTCTTGTTTCTAACCTACATCAGTTTGATCATGTGGGTAGGATCCCTGGTTCCATTCCATCCCTTCCACTCTATCTATTCATGGTATATTTCCTGCCACCCAATGCCAACTGGAGTAGCATTTTTTCTACTCATAGATTATCTAAGAAAAACAAACATTGCCTCTTCCATGGCATAGCTATGTGGACACAACATGATCAAAGCTGCATGTGTAAGTGGTAGGCCTGGGACCATGTCTAGAGCCAAGATCCAGATCAAGCTCTATTCTCAAGCCATGGAGTGAGGGAGGGTTTTCATTCCTTATGGTAGAAGATTCCCTCTGCCCATGTGTCTCCCGTTTTTTTCAATAGAACCCTCTAAGGGTATAATCGTGATTTTTCCATTTTGACCTACATTTGATCGAGGGTTATCAGATTTACTAGTATAATTTAGCATCCCACTCATGTTAATAACGACATTACTTCCATGGTTAATAGTATATTTTCCCATTTTATTTTTGCTTTTATTTAGAAGTGGCTTTAACTTGTAAAATTCATACAAATCTATTAATTTTTTCAAATAGTACAAATAGTTCCATTTATGAAATTGGAAGAATATGACAAATACAATGATAGAGGCATTGAGAACATATTTCTAAAATTACACTAGGCTCATTTTCTAAGTAATGAATACAACGTGTTTATTATATGTACATACTCAACCTTTTCTGATGTATATCTTCTTTCTATGTTCTGGGTGATGTTCCCTTCCACCTAGGCGTAGAAAAGATTATTGACACTTTAGAAGAGGAACATGTTCTTGAGCATATTGAGTTCAAGGAACATATTGAACAGTAGTTGGTTGAGGCTTTTGAGATATCCATGTTTCCCTTCTCAACTGATCGACTTAGTGATAATTTAATTTTGGTTTCCTTTTTGTCCATGTGGACATCTCTTAGAACTACTTGGAACATGTAGTAATTCAATTTTAATCTTTTGGTTGTTATGCCTTTGTTACTCAGTTTATCCATATTATTTTGGGACTCTTTTAGACTATCTAATTTTTGTGAATGAATGATTGGGGTATTGATGGATTATTCTTAAATAAAGTTTGGGAGTGGTCTCCTAGTGGGTCCCATTCCTTACACCATTCCAGTTGATAAAGCAACCAAAAGAAGGGGCACCGTGCTATTTTATTCTTCCTCTCCTTATATAATTTACCCCCATGTATGCATACCTTTCAATGTGTAGGAGGTATATTTTTTTTCCACATCAACTACTCATTCACTTCGTAATTGGTGTGAATGGGGTATGTAACAGAGAAAGAGCATGAAAAGAAAGGGAGCAAATATATGAAGCGGGAGGTTGACCAGAAAGAGTATGAGAGAGATCATAGGTATCATCCTAGGATATCATGGAGCCTTTTTTATTACAATCATCCATCTTCTTAAGTCTTTATGGTCCTTCATTCCCATGAACCATTGTGAATCCACTGCATCATTGATTTACCTCTTTGCCAATGACATTATGCTTCTTTGTGTTTGTGCCATCTTGTTTCTAGTGCATCATTTTCGTACCTCTTTCCCAACGACATTGTGCTTTTTTGTGTTTGTTCCAGTATATGCATGTTAGCTGTCTATCTAATCTTCACTTATTTTAGTTGGCCACCATTTTCATGCCATGTTGAATGATCATTGTTACAACATTGACACACTTTGGGATAGAGCTTATTGTTCTTATTCATATCTCTTGTTCGCTTTGATGCTAGTCGGTGAGGATCCTACTACATCTGACAAGATGTATGGTTACTTTGTAGAATCTCATCAATTTTAAGCATACCATATTGCACATGTAAGGTTGATATTCATCCATATTTTATCTTCACTGAGTGATTTTTATTAATGTATTCTCACAGCTGCATCATTCATTTCTCAAGTGACAATGTGGTTCTTCTAGTGATCTACTTGGGATTCCTTGATTGTTTATTTCATTCCCATAAATCTCCCAATAGTCACACTCTAGATGGATCAATTTTGACAAGTATACTCAGACTTCCATGACATTGTCTTTATTTCTCATCAAGCCCCCAAGAGTCACATGTTAGATCGACCTAATATGACAAGTTTTATTGGGCTTCCCTAATGGTGTCTTTCATTCCTGTGAATACCCTAAGAGTCACACTCCATATGGATCCAATTTGTAGTCATCATAGTTGACAGTGAAGGAACCCAATGAAGGTAATGGAAGGCCTAGTTGAGGTTGTCGTGGCCTCCAACAAGGAGTCAAATGATGGTTGACTTTATGGTTTCCTATAGTGTGGGCTGGAGGAGGGAGAAGAATCCTCCCCAAATCATGTGATAATAATGTCACATATCATGGGAGAGGGTAAATCCTGCCTTAACAAAACCCAACCTTACAACATCTAGATAAGTAATTATTTAGGTGATGTGGTAGACAGTGATTGGTCAAAAATTAATCATTCTTTATGAATTCTACTATAAAATTTGTATATCAGAATATAGTCCATATATTTATATGAAATTGGTTATAAAATATGAGACATCATAAAATAATGGTTTCAAAAGTTAGTGTGGTCTTAGACAAAAATGATATGTTAATTCATGTTCTAGTATTATTTTGTATATGCAAATCTTAAATTTCAAGGAAATCATATTTATACTTTGTTCAATATAATCTTAGTTCGTATGATTTGATCTAGATTGATGACAATGAATATTTTATGCGATCTAAGAATTAGAGTTTCACATAATTCCTAATTAGGGTATTAAAGTCTTACAACTCATGATATGATAGTGTATGAAATTAGAAGAAGGCTAATGAGATATTTTTATTGATAGATGGCAAACTCCCCTCCTATGTATAGGAGATGAGGCAACTGCAAGGAAGAATAACTTAACCCTAATGGAACAAGACAATTTGAGCCATATAACATAATAAAATAATTAACAATAACTCTAGCATTCCCCCTCAAGCTGCAGTATGGGTGAAACACATACCTAACATGGACTTACAAGACTCAATAGATGACGTGACAAATATAAAATAAAAAATGTCACTTGTAATACAAGATTTTCACTCCCCCTAACACATGACTCTCAAACTAATAAAATATTTGGTGATGCCTCTTTTGAAATTATATTCTACAGGTGGGAAGTGCTTGAGATTTGGAGACGATCTTATGAAGAGAATATGGAATAAAGAACATAACCATCAATCTAGAGTAGATGATCAAAACACCATGATCAAACCAACTTCACTAGAGAATAATCTTTGCAATGATTGAGGCAGCCCGAGATGGAATCTACGACCTAAGGTAGAAATAAAGAAGTCATGGGATGATAAGAGCAATGTACCTCAAATTGTCATGAACAAAAGATCAAGGAGGACCCCTAGTGATCACTTATAGCTTTTCCAAGCTCTATGGTTCTCTACAGTGGCTTGAAGATAGATCTCCCCCACCTTCTCTAGACATATAGAGTCAGCTCACAGAGAGCACAAAAAGGGCTCCCTCCCTCTATTCTGGATATTAGAACTACCTTATAACTCCTAACAATGCTTATGACCAAGGGGATTGGTCTTATGGATTGGGACTGGATCACCTTACAAATTCCAAATGATGTTTATAACTAAGGGAATTGGTTGAAGGTGTTGTGAGTCACCTGGGCAAGGTCGTTATCATTAAGGAAGGTGAGGAAGTGTAGTGGGGGTTCTTAGGGTCTCTTATTCTGATTGAGGGTTGAGTTTAAATGGTGTGGTCACGTGGAAACTATGAGTGCACCTACAAAGGAATGAGGCGACAAAAATGCCTGTCAACAATTATCCCTAGCCTCTCCCAGTTACACTGGGATTGGATACTATCCCCACACACAATAATAATGGATGAGCATTATATCATTGGGATCGAATAACTCTCTCAAAACCAATGAAACATGTTTGAAGGAGATTGGTAGGGGAGAGAGAACAAATCTAAGGAGAAGTCATCTCCACATTGGTCTCACGGTGGAGGAGGAAGAGAACTAATGAGCCACCTAATATCATATCATCATCTGGGATCTGCAAGATCATCTCGCCTTAGCCTAAGTCCTAAATTATAGGGACCTTAGGTGTGACAACAAGATTCTTAACATCAATCAAAATCACACTCCCAACTATACTAGAATGTCACGAATATTATAAAGTTCACACACGTCTCTAGAATCCTCCATTTGACACCAAACTTCTAGATTATCTTCTCATTAGGGTTATCTCAAACTAGGAAAGTTTTAAAAAAGAAAAGGTAAACAATAAATGTCCATTTCATGAGCTTTAATAAGTTACTTTATTTAATTACCTAGGTCAGAAATAATCATATTATGCTCTCAAGATTAGATTTATCTTACTTTAGTAGTGATACCATGTTGGACCAAATATGTTACCAACTAAGTTTATTGGATACCCTAAAATTGGTGTCCAATTCATATAAGGATAATTCCTTAATTAATTACCCATGTAATTAAATAACTTTAAATATCCTATAATTTTATTTCCCTTTGAGTATGAAACCAGCAAACATCTTAAAATGATTTTGATATTAAATAAGAGCACATAATTTATGAAATTGGAAACCTTGCACCTAGGGACTTAAATGCAAAGCAAATACATAATATTTACGGATTTTCAAAGACACATTATCTATTGTTGTAATTACACAAGGTAAATCAAATTCTTGAAAATTCATTTTATTACATCCTTCCTTCCTTATCAAGAACTTTTCCCACAAAATTCATCCTATCTAGAAAATAAGTGTGGGTGTGCTTTCTCCATGTTTGTCTTCAGCTCCTATGTATCTTCGTCCTCACCATGGTTTTTCCAAAGCACTTTAATCATCTCAATTATTTTGTGTATGAAATATTTTAGCATTGAATACAAGATCCTTACAGGTGGTTTAGGATAGGATAATCTACCTTGGAATTCTATAGGTTCAATATTTAACACATGGACATGATCCTCCACATAGTGCTTCAGATTGGACACATGGAACATATCATGCATCATACTATATAGAGGTGGTAGGGTAAGACGATAAGAAACCTTTCCAATCTATTCAAGAATCTCAAACGAACTCATAATTGGGGACTCAACTTCCCTTGACTCTTAGATATGACACAGAGGGTCAGATCTTCAAGAATAGATGGTTTCCTATTAGGAAGCGTAAATCCGCTCACTTTGTATTTGCATAAGATTTTCCAGTCATGGGCCTTCTTTACTCTCTATTTGATCAATGCCACATAATTTGTGTAGAACTATAAATCTTCTAATTAGAGTAAGATCCATTTAAAGACACCATTCCAATGAAGTGACGATCAAGACAACCTCCCATAAAGAGATTCATAAGTGGGAACTAAGATGTTGTCTTGCTAAATATTTTTATAGGCAAACTCAACTAGAGATAGATACTTTTCCTACAATCCACCCATTTCTAAGAAACAATCCTTTAACATGTTTTCTAGGGTCTAGATCATATGTTGTGACTATATGTCAGTCTAAGGGTGGTAGCAGTGCTAAATTCATCATCTTTCAAAGTTATTCTTTAACTTATTTCCACAACATAGAGGTGAACATAGGATTACAGTCAGAGATGATGGAACTCGAGACTCCATGCATATACGAAATCTCTTGAATATACAACTCATATAGCTCAGAAACATTGATGGTAGTTTTGTGGGTTGGGAAATGTGTTGACTTTGTCAGACAATCTACTACAAATCATATTGCATCATATCCCCTTCTTGATCTTGGGAAGACTTACCACAAAATCCATGGTGATATGGTCCCATCTCTATTCAGTAATCTCGATGTATTCTCGTAAACTACCTAGTCACTGGTGTTCAACTTTCACCATCTAGACATAAGATATATAGCCACGAATAAGACTATGTCTTGCAATTTTTCAAACATCTTGGTGGTGTCAAGAATGGCCTAAACGATGTGAGTCTTTACTAAAGAATCTTTATGAATCCAAATATGTTTTTTGTATTTAATTCTTCCATCCACTCCCACAGAAAGGTGGGCTTATGGTTTTTCAAGCATGGCCTTTAGCTTCTTGAGATTAGGATTGGATGCTACTAATATGGAAAATAGGTGAGGGATGGTATGGATGTTGTCCACATGGAGCCGATCAAATAGGGTTGCAAGGTCCAGGTGGAGAACTCCTTGAGTCTCCTCTACGGGGTGGCTAAATTGGAAGCACAACTAATCCATTTTTGACTGAGTCAAGGACAAGTCCTGACAATTGATGAAAATAGAGGTGATGGAAACTGAGGGTTTCTAGGTATTTCCTTTTGATGGAAAGGAAAGCTATGTAAACTGATGGTAAAAAACATTAGATGCACATAGAATGGGGAGGAAGTAAACTAGGGTCTTGGGAAAAGTAGCCTTAGTCATAAACCAATGGAGGTAGTGATGGAAGTAGTAGTAGAAAATTGATGGGGAGTGGGAGCTTCAATAGACAAATCTATGAAACAACTAGGGAAAAAAACTAATGAAAATCCTCTAGGGTATCATCGATTGATCTAGGTATGTTAGAATGTCATGGCGATAAGAATGGTAGTGAGTGAGAAAGCAATGAGAAAGGAGAATGTTACTCGGTAGTCCAGGGTTGACAAAGTTTCATCCTGCAACTTTCATGAACACCCTTGATCTGTTGGTTCTCTGTCGGCTAGTATGGATGTGGATTTTCCCTTCTTCTCACTAGAGAAGATGACCTCCTCAACTACGCTCTGGATGATTGGGATGTCAAGGGAGTAGTAGAACTTGACTTAAGGGTCTTGCAATAAAAAATGGTTAAAAAGTGGGCTTCTATGAGTTGACAAGTGGTCGATATCTATCTTTGGAGGTTGAGATATCTCATTGGAAGTACAACACCGAATGTTGAAGGAGGACGTTGACAATGAGATATCTTAATTGATGGAAAGTGGAGGGTTAAAGTGGCAATTAAGGGCTTGATTAGAGCACTCAAGCAACTAGATATTGAAAAATAATCACAACTATAGGACCCTATATGCTTCTGTACTCTAGGGTATGTTCATTTGCGAACATTCCATCCCATATGTTGTTGCTTTACTACCTAGAGTGATGGACGTCTAGGCTTGCACATTATGGTGGTTTGCGACTTGTCTTCCAGTGGAAGGGTAGGTAGTGCCTTCCAATGATAAAGTAGTAGCACCTTTGGATGGTTTGGCAGGCTTTCCAAATTGAGTTTTGTTGGTCCTTGCTAACATTAGTCTTCCAACAGTGTCAACTGATGGTTTGTATTTATGCTACTCCAGGCATCGTCTACCAAAGGAAGTGTTGGTTACATATTCTAATGGTTTACTAGTTTGTACCTTCCAATGGCACTACTGTGCGAGAACTGATGGGCTATAGGTTTCAAGGATTGATGGGTTTCCTAATAGTCACAACTTGAGAAACTGATGTAGCCAATTGATGGAAAGTTTGCATTTTTATTTCCAATAGTTTCTCAATCTTTCCTTTAAACTTCACCTTGTTGAGTCTACCTGGAATTAGTCAATTGATCCTCACATTAAAAACCAAACAAGGTTTGAACATTAATAAATTGAAATTTCATATTATGAAAGTTCATGAAATAGACATAAACTAAAAAATGCAAAAAAAGATTTTAAAATAGCATAAAGGTTTAAAAATCTGCGGGCTGCCTCTCAAGAAGCACTCATTTTTTGTCTTTAGCTTGACTTTATTTGTCCTCTTTAGTATTGAGCATGTGGTTCCTTTATCTATAGGTCAAATATTCTGGTAAATGTTTCATCTTCATTGTAACTTTTCACTCAGTGACCATTTACAAGGAAGGTTTTGATTTCTCATTGAAAAGTTCTATCATTTGTGGTGGATGTATCTTCACCGATAGTAAAAGGTCAAGACCACCTTGACCTTAATTTTCGAAGAGATAATAAGGTATGATAATTGAATAGGAGTATTTTTCCTCCCTCGCTAACATATTTTCTCTTCATGTGTGAATCATTCACCTTGGTCCTCTCTTTATAGATGCGGGAATTTTCATAGGCATGCAACTTTAGCTCTTCAAGCTCATGGATCTGTAAGAATCTCTTCTTGTGTACCAATTCTAGGTCCATTTTAAGGAATTTTTTGCCCCATAAGGCCTTATTCTCTAGTTTAATAGGAAGGTGGCACACCTTTCCATACACCAACTTGTAGGGAGTGGTCCCTATATATGTCTTATAGGTAGTTTTTTACACCCATAGTGCATCGTCAAATTATCTAGACCAGTCTTAACTTGACTTGCCAACTATCTTCTCAAGGATTTGTTTTGTCTGTCTATTAGATACTTTTGAATTGACCGGAAGTCAATGGGCGGTATGGGATAGAAACCTTGTGCTTCAATCCATATTTCCTCAAGAGTGCCTCAAATTTCCTTTCTACAAAGTGGGATCAATAATCACTAATGGTGGTAGTAGAAATCATGTCATCCCCCAAGTGTCACTATAAGGCAAGGTATGGTATCCATATATGATTTGGGGGCATCTCTTCCTTAGGCATGCACCTCTTGTAAAGGTTTTCAGAGCATCTCCAGAACAACAAAGGATCATCCTAATACTATTTTTTAGATGAAAAAAGATCTTCTTCTTTTCATTATAAGTGACATATGGGGGTACTTGCTAGTACGCTAGATAATTGCAAATATGTATACCAAGGTATAAATATATCAATGGCCTTTACTACCATGAGTTATTTTTTAGGACAACTATCATTTATAGGTAGGGAATGATCATATGTATCCTTTATAGGTGATCATACGCAATTGTTTTTTATTCTCTATTATCTACTGTTCTCTGATCAAACTCGTACAGAAGAAGGAACCATCTCAATAACCTAGGCTTGCTACCTTTCTTGGTCATCAACTACTTTATCTCTCTGTAGTCAACATACACAATAACTTTTAAACTGGTAGGTGGGATCAAAATTTGTCAAAAGAACATATGACAGAATTTCTTTCTCTGTAGTCGTGTAGTTGACTTGATATTCATCAAAAGTCTTACTGACATTATATATGACATTGTGTTTCTTATCATTATTTTGCCACAAAACAACACCCACACCGTAGTTAGTGGCATCACACAATAACTCAAATCATATATTCTAGATTGTCTCTTGATTATGGGTGTAATAGTAAGAGAATTTTTCACAGATCGAAAGCTTTCAAGCAATTCTCATCAAAGTAAAATACAACATCTATCACAATGAAACTAGATAAGGGTTTTGAAATCTTGGAAAAATCCTTGATGAAATGTCTATAATAATTGGAATGTCCCAAGAAGCTTCTCACTCCCATCATAGTTTGGGAAGTGGCAATTTAGATATTGTTTCAATCTATATTAGGTCATCCTCAATTCCTTTTGTTGAGACTTTGTGCCCCAGGACTATACCTTCCTGCACCATAAAATGACATTTTTACCATTTAATCACACAATGATTTTCTTCACATATTTTTAAAACTATGAACATATAAATCATCCATAAGACTTCCATTATGTCTTCTAAGAAATTAGAGAAAGTGGAAGTCATGCACGTTTGGAAGGTTGTAGATGAGTTGAATAGACTGAATGGAATTTGTCTAAAAGCATAAGCACCATAGAAGTAGGTGAACGACGTTTTATCTTTGTATTCTAGGTGGACAAAAACTTAATAGAATTGTAAATAGCCACCCAGATAGAAAAAACATGGGTGATGGACTAGATGCTCCAACACCTGATCAACAAAAAGCATTGGAAAATGATACTTCTTAGTAGATGCATTTAACTTTCTATAGTCTATGCACATATTCATCTTGTAATAATTTAAATCACTATTTTGTTGCCATTCTCTCCTTTCACTACCATCATATCACCTTTCTTAGGCACCACATGAACATGGATGACCCACTTACTACCATTTATGGCATATATGATTTTGACATCATCACTTAGCTTGATGACTTATTTCATCACAACCATTCTCAAATTCTTGTTTAGTCCTCTTTGGCCTTAGGAAAGAGGTTTTTCATTAGATTATAGATGAATTTTGTGCATGCAATCAGTAGGGTTCCACCCTTCTATATCAGCAACAGAGCATTCGATTGGTTTTGTTCTTAGCTTCAACTTGGACAAAAGTTGCTTTTCTTTCTCCTCAGACAGAGCAAAGTTTATGATAATAGGATTTCGTTCCTCTATGTACAAGAACTCGTATAATTTTGGTTTAAGTCTTGGTGCTTCCTTGTATATTAGAGTTCTTTCTAGCAAGTCTTATTTAACTATTTCTATTTTGAAATCATCTTCAGTTTCATAGTTGCTTTCTTCAGTGTCTATGTAGTCAAGTAATTCTACAACATCAAAATCATAAACATTAGGACTTTGTTTGGTCATAGATCTCATCAAGGGGTCTACTATGGCATTTTATTCTTGTACTTTTGTGCATAGATAATTATAGCTATCAATGAGATACACTGACTCAAACAAAGATGGTCCCCTGATGGAGACATGAACTTTGAAGTCTATGTGGTCATTTCCATCTCTAGTCATAATGATTCTAGCTTCAACAGTGACCAAGGTTCTTCCTGTGGATAGGAAAGGTCTCCCAAATATCATTGGACATGTAGGGTCCTCCACAGTGTCTATCACTATGATATCATACAAGATGAAGAATCTCCCAACTCGGATTGAAACATCCTCAATAATGCAGACAGGTATGGTGAAGGTGTGATCAACCAATTGAATTGTCATTCTTGTTTACCATGTCTGTGAAGCCTAGCCTTTGTGATATGGTTAGAGGTATTAGTCTTATGCTAGCCCTAGATTGACACTCTCCTTCCTCTCTTCATTGTCTCCAACATTGAAAGACATGGTAAAAACTCCAAGAACTTTTTTTGTTGGAATCTTTTCATGTATGAAGGCACTAGACATATTGTCAAGCTTAATACCTCATGACCTCTTCTTATTTTAGTAATCGTGTCTTTGAAGAACTTAGTGTAAGTAGGAATCTAGGAAAGGAATGTCAAGATGTACCTTCTTCACAACCTCAATAAGCTTCTCATACCTATTCTTCTAGTGATCTTTAATCACTTGTAAGGGAATGGGATCCTTCAAGCATACAAATAAATTAGTTCTTCGACATATTCCATTTTCTTGTCCTTGGCAAATTTCTTCCCCTTACTTTTCTCTTTTGGTTTTGTTTTCTAAGTAATAAATACATGAGTTTGCTCTTGATCAACCTATAAAATTTCTAGCTGGTTATTAGGGATGGGTGTGCTCTATACTAGGCTTCAGGAGTGGTGTTTTCTAGAACACTCTATGATTTGAGAGTGTCCATGGTGGTAGTTTCATGGCCTCCAAGATTTTTCTCTGTATTATATGGAATTATCCATGTTGGGTTCTTTATAAAATATGACAATTTCAAGATGTTGATTGATCATTTTGTTATGTTGTCATAGATTGAAAATCTTCCTAGTTACATTTCATGCATATACATCATGGTTAGCATGTTGTTGTTAATGGGTCTTTGGTTTAACGTGTCGTTTATCTAATCTTTTCTCTTCACAAAGGTGAACATTTATCCCATCTAGTTTCTAGTTTTTCTTTTAATTCTATCTTTAGTTATTGGCATGGCCTTGCAAATTGTTTTCATTTTGTTGATATTTTGTATTGTGATTAAACCTAGATTGTCCATTGCATCTCCCAAAGATAGATGGTCTTTGAGGTGGATTGTCAGGATTAGCTTGTGAGAATTTTTAGCAGCATTTGTGTTCCCATAGAAGAATCATGGATGGTCTAGTCTTTTAAAGTTGGCATAAGAGACATTTTTAGTGGATCCATCTCGGTTGTCTTCCTCTTTATGGGGGTATATATAGTAGTCAATTTTGTAACCACTTTTCCCACAAGTAACATAGTTCATGGCAGTTTCAGCTTGATTCTTTCCTTTGAAATTGGTATCCTTTGAGGTGCAAGCATCAATAGCTATCTTGTCAAGCTCAAAAGTTAGAGCTTTGATGGCCTTTGAGTTTGAGGTAACCCCTAAAGTAGAGATTTCTAGTTTTTCCTTTCATAATACAAGGCAGATTTAGGCATAGGAATGTTGTCTATTATCTCCTTTGAGCCCTCTAATTTATGCCACATTAAATTGCTTCCATCTATTGCATTTATGGATGTTCTAATGTTTTGAGTGAGTTCATTATAAAAAGTGGTAACCATGTACCCTTCATCATAGTTGTAGTGAGGAAAATAACTTTGATATTCTTGATACCTCTCCCATGCTTCACTCATGTTCTTTGAAGGTTTCTGTCTAAAAATGGTAATGTTTTTCTTATAGTAGATCGTTTTCTCTACTAGAATGAACTTGGCGACAAAAGCATCTACTAATGGTTCACAATCTTGAAGACTTTTATGCTTCAGAACCTTATATCATTATAGAGCTTTATCCCTCAAAGTGAAATCAAATGCCTTGAAATGGATCACCTCTCGAGGCACTCTATTGATTTTAATCATATCACATATGTTCTTGAAGGCATCTATATGGTAATATGGGTTTTCAACTAGTGAGTTTCCCCCAAATGCTCACTGTTGAATCACAACAAGAAAGGTTGGCTTCAATTCTAAGGTAGCAACATTCATGGGAGGACGAGTAGTTTCCTTATTTCATTGGCACATGTAGCTTCTAGGGAACAATGGGATGGAGCAATAGGTGGAGGAAAACTATGACCTCCTACAACCCCACCAATAGGTAGTTGTTCAGGAGGTGGGAAGTTCCCATTCCCATCTTCGTTTCCCCTTCCATTTCCTCCTCCTTGCCCTTGGGCATCCATTGCTTCTTCTCTTGATGGAGAGAAGTCCAGGTCACACTAAGCACCTGAAAGAATTTTCGAGTCAAGGTGAGATAATAAACTTGTTAAACAAACTTGTAGGATTAAGTGTAATAGTACAAAATGAGTGTGCAGTTTAAGTCTATTGTTAGACTTAAAAGCATTGACAAAGTCAAAATAGACCTGGGGTCCTTTATAGTTGTCAATTTGCCTTGTACCTAGAAATTACTACATAGTTTGATCACCTACGACCGTGTATCGAAAATAGAGGTGGATCGAGAATAATAGTCTTTAAATTTATATACCTTATACTTAGGTGTCCATGACGATAATATGGGGTCTTGTGTAGTAAACATGGTCAAACTCAGGAACAACGGTGATAAACTAATTAGGATTGGAGATCTTAGATAAGCTAAGTGTAACCATATAGTATATAAGGTGTTCCTTATGGAATAGAGTGACCAACAAAGGAATAAAGCAACAAAATTAAAGTAAATCTAAGTTAAGAAATCAAGATTTGAGTTAAATTTTGTGATGTATTTTAACATTTGGATAGAATTTGGACAGGGTTTCACCATATAAGAACTTCCCACCAACATGCAATACTCACACCTATTGTATACCCTTAACATAGTTTATGAGAAATTATCATAATTGTATGTTTCCTCCTCTCTCGAGATCTAGATCATTAGCATGTCTCTCTTGAGATGGCAAACAAATAATCAAAATACAAACATATGTTCATCAACTCTAGTATTACAACACTTTCATGCATTCATGCTACTCCTTAACTCTAAATCTGAACTTATACTACTCTTTCAAGGTATTAGAAATCAAACATCACACGATGGAAAATAATCATATAAGTGAAAAATTCAAGAACAAGAGGCAAGAGATAAACATTTCTAGGAGATGTATACATTGGATGGAATGTAAGTGTTTACATGTTAGGAGAGACATAGTGGCTACTCCCAACCCAGGTAAGTTGACTAGAAATTCATGTTCTTGAGAGACAATATAAATTTATAGGTAAATTAATCCATAATGAGATGGAAAGTTGGAGGCAGAAACTAATAGAATGAGGAAGAAGGAAGAAACACAGTAAAATAGTAAATATAGGGGAGTAATGGAAGTCAATGAGACCTCCTTCTTCATGATGGTGGCAATGGTGAGTGAGACTATGCCACCCCTCTCCTTTTGAAGACAGATGTGGGAGTTAGTGGAAGTGGAGGTGAACACCAAAGAATCTCATACTTTCATCCTTGCCTTCCAATAGATCAATGAAGAAACTAGAACAAAGCAACCCTTTATTACTAATGGCCAAAGCGTCATTCTCTTTTGTCTTTAGATCCATATTAGGAAATGATGAGGCACTCAAGGCACATGAAGATGAGACTTTACTTGTGCTCCAATCTTCATGGCACATCCCTTGGGATGCACACTCAACTAATTGAGGTGGCGTGGTGCATGCAGAACATCCATCTTTTGATGATTGGTTCAGGAACACCATTAGACGAAGATGCTAGTGGAACCATTAGAAGAGGCTAGTCAATGCTATTGTTAGGAGACAATGTTGTAGAACCATTAGAAGATGATAGTAAGTGCTTCCATCAGGAGAATTTTCTACAAAACCATTGGAAGATGGTGGCATCATGACCATCAATTTCACTAGTAGCTCCACCAGCAGTAAGCAATGTCAGAAGGACCATAAAAAAATGGTGGAAGAACAACCATAAAAAGGTGAACTTCTTAGGAGAACCGTTCGTAAGATAAGGTAGTAGGATCATTAAAAGATGATATCCAATAAGACCATCACTTGTGGCTGCAGTGCTTTCATCAAGATGGGCTCCTTTGGTTAATGGATGGATGTAGTCAACCAATGGTTCATATGCATCCATGGGAACTGATAGTTTAACTACATTTATTGAGATTACTAGTTTCCTTGCTTGTTCACTACCAACAAGTAATGGTTTGACTATTTGTCTTAAAACATAAGATTTCCTATGGAAGAGTGGAAAGTTATTATCGAAAAAGGTAAAGTACAAAAAGTGAGAAAAATAATGTGAGAATATCTAAATAAAGATACAAAAATAAGGGAAATTAAGGATATAATAGGCATATAAAATCCACAAAATTGAATGTATCACTATGTTCATCAACTATCTTCAAATCAAAGTTTATTTGATAGATAGCCCATCATACCTTATGCTCTGGTTCCACCTGGAGGTGACATACTTCTTGTAGATTAATCTAAACAATATGGCTCCTAAGGGAATCTTGAACGTTGTTCTATAGGCCCACAAAGCATCATTGATGTTGTTTTCCAATCTGCCTTAGTGCGGCTTCCATCTTCTCTAAGATGGTTATGATTTGTTTATTACACACTTAAAGCTACTTACCTATTTGTAGATGTTATGGAGAAGTGGATTTATGATGAACTCCGTATTTCTTTAGCAAGGCTTCAAACCTACGCTTCAAAAAATGTGTGTCCCCATCTGAAATAATGGTGTAAGGGATTCCAAATTGATAGAATATGATCTCCTTGAATTGTTCAATTATTGGTTTTGAATCATTAGAGATAGTAGGAATACCTATTATCCACTTTCATACATACTCCACATTTACCAAGATGTAAGAGAATCTATAAGAATAGGGGAATGGACCCATGTATTCCACCCCCTACATCAAAACTTTGACTTCTTTACATAAGCTCAATGCATTTCATCCCTCTTGAATATGCTACTTGCTCTTTGGAACTGACCACATAATAAAATAAAATTGTGAGCATCCTTAAATATTGATGCCCAAAAGAAGATGCATTGTAGAACCTTCAATGCGGTCTTTTTGGAGATCATGTGACCCCATGTAGGGATGAATCAACACTTTTCTAGAATGAGAGGTGCCACCTCTTTAGAAATGCAATGACAATAAAGACCATCCACACAAAGCAATAAAAGATACAACTATTCATAGTAATATTGCATAGTATCATGTATAAATTTCTTCTTGTGTCTCTCGTACACTCTAAATGTAGGTTCATGCATCATGATAACTGACAAAGTTTGCAAACCATGGAGTGGTATTGTAAATCTTCTTCATCTGGTCATTTAGGAGGAAACCATTGGTAGGAATTCCATCAAAATCGTGCATATGAGACCACTCAAATGATGGGCTACCACAATTTCTCTTCCCTTATTGTTTTGGATTTCTAGATCAATTCCTATAAATGAAGAATCCACCAAATTAGTCTAGGTTTTATGTCTTTCTTGGTCAAAAAATAGCGGATGACAACATGGTTAGTAGACATAATAAAATGTGTCCCCATATTATGCGATCTAAAATTGTGAAAATCTTAGTTAATAACAAGAATTTATTTCTCAACAGTGGCATAATTTATTTGCAATTCATCTCATGTTTTGTAAGCATAGTATATCAAATGATATTTCTTATCTATGTGCTACCAAATGATGGATTCCACTGAGTAGATTCCGACATCACACGTAATCTCAAAGGGGTGAGACCAATATTACACCCAAATAATGGGGGTGGAAGTGATGGCCCTCTTCATATTATTCCCTTCATAGATGCATAATAAAAGTGAATACGACATCCTTATGAAGTATACTGGTCAATGGCTTAAGGATTTTGGATATATATTGGTCAATGGCTTAGGGATTTTGGATAAGTCCTGGATAGATCTCTAGAAAAACCTATCATGTACTAAGATGGCTCTAACTTCTTTGATAGTTGATAGAGGTGCAAGTCTTGCAATTACATATATCTTTTCCTGGTCTACCTCCATACATGTACTACTGATTCTATGTCCCAGTATTCTGTCCTCCTTCACCATGATGCGGCATTCTCCCAATTGAGCAGAAGATGTGCTATTTTATGTTCTTCTAGAACCATAGAGAGATGAAGTAGGCATGAGTCAAACAAATCTTCACTGATGGAGAACTCATCCATGAAACTCCATAATCATCTCAGTGAATTCATTGAAGAAGACTGACATGCATCATTGAAATGTGGTAGGTGCATTGCACATCCTATATGTAATCCTCCTAAAATATTAGATCTAGTACGTGAAAATACAGGTGATCGTATCTTGATCATCATGATGTATCAAATTTTAATAAATTGCTATATCCATCTAAGTAGAAAACATACTTCTAGTGCAAGTCTCCTTAACACCTATTCCAGAAAGGGAAAAGGGAAGTGATCCCTGTGTGTCTCTTTGTATATCTCCCTATGTATGTTGGTATCAAATCATTCTTCGACCACAATGGTGCCTCTCTTCATAGGGAAAACCTACATAGGGCACATCCATGGTGATTTAGAAATGGGATGGATAATCCATAAAATAAGCAATTTTATTGCTTCAAGATGAACAAGCTCTTTCATATTTATATTCAATACGCACTAAGGGTCCAGAAAGGGCTTACAATCCTCTACCATAGAGATTTTTCTCATATATTTATCCCCTGTAAAATCTTTCATTTTGTATCCTAGGGCCTTTTTCCTTTTCCTCAACTCTTCCAAAAGCTTGTCTACCTACTCAACTAGACAAAATTATATGTCATCAAGAAAGACATGCTTTAACGTGCTAACGTGGGTTTCATCTCAAGATCCTTTGGAGTTTTAACTTCCTCCTCAACAACATGAACTGGCTTTTAACTCTTCCATCTCATCTTATGGTTACTCTTTGAATGTGTCCAATGGAGTAAGAGATGCTTTGCATACTCATCAATAGACTCAGAAGCACATGGATCAACAAGGGTTAATTTAAAGGGTCATCAAAGTAATGGGCCTCCTACCTAATTTATCATTTTTTCTCTATGAAATCAATAAAAAATACTTCTTCATGCATACGTGGCCTCTTTAAGCTATCCAAACCTTAAACTTGAGTGTTTCTTTTTATAATCTTAAAAGCAAGGTCCCTGATTTAACATCAATTAATGCCCTAACTGTGAATAGGAAGGGAGGGGAGATGAGAGGATATATAAGATATTCCTTTATTTTCATGACAAAAAAATCACAAGGAACATAGGAATCTTTTCCTACCCTAAATAGACCATCCTATATTATTCCTACAAGAGTTGTCATTCAACAATATGCAAGTGCAATAATCATCCTTGTGGGCAACAAGTCAGTAAATCCCATTCTTTACACAAGATGAGGGGCATGATAGAAATAATAGTCTCAATATAAACTAGCCCCTTTTCTCATGTAGAATACCTAATATATAAAGTGTTCCTAAAAAGTTGGGATCCTTTTGCTTCTTCATCATTTTATTCAAAACAATGTCATAAGATATCCTCGCTAGAATAACTGTCTCATATTTCTCTCTCTTGTGTATTTTCTTGTGAGGAGTGTCTTACGATATTTAGACCATGCTAGTATATCAACCAATGAATCTAAGAATGGGATGTCACATGCTTGGGTACCATAATACTAAGTTGAGTTAGTTTTATTCCTTTTTGGCTATGTTAAAATCTGTATTATCTTTTAATCCTAAATCCTATTGTTCCTATATACTCAAATAATATAAGATCCAATACCACACTATGATGGACAAAATCTTAAAGCAACATTAATGTCAACCACTACAATGTCCTCAGACTAAAGTGTACTTAATATAACAAACATAATAAATTAAAAGATGTGATTGAAGTTGAAATCAAAAAAACACAGAATATTTGTTGAATCATATATAAAAAATAAAAACACCAATTCAGATTTGAAAGAAAACCATGATTCATAGATCGTAATTGCCATTAAATTCAATCAAACCACACCACATAAAATTTTAAAAGCAAACCCTAATTCATCAACCTTGATTGTCATTGAAGTCAAGCAAACCATTCACAAACTGACTTAAAAAAACTAGATAAACATCATTTGAGTTTCTTTTTATTTATCTCGTGTCTCCATATGAATATTTTTAGTCATTCGACCTAATTCTTATTTCTTTTTCAAGTACTTGTCTAAAATAGTGCTTCATAAGTATTACTAGTTTGACTATCAAATCAATCTCAATGAATACTTGTTTACATTATTGATTTTACACTTCATAGTTCCCCATCTTTGACTTCATTTTGCATGTTTATTAAGAAATCATGAAAATATCATATTTAATGGTAGGGTCAATATAAACATCTATATGTAGTGTATCATTTTCTCAAACTGGGTTAGAATATAACATAACTCAATTCATCAGTTCACTAACTATATAAAACTCTATCTTCAAATCATCTCATTGTAATGCTAGAATGAAAATTCATACTTATATTGAGTGAGTTATAATTAAGAATCCATGATTTATCATTCAAGGATATCACTAATAAATATAACTATGAATTGCATATTATTTCATGAAAAGGAAACCATATATCTATGTTATGTTTACTCATCTATGTCCATTTATTGACTTTTGAAAAGTTATGTGCATTGTTAATATAAGTATCTACCTATAGGGATAAAATCAAGCTCCTAGATGTGTTTGTCATTTCATGACTTATTCATCATTTATAATTCATCACTCATTTATTTATTCCATCTCCAATTTATTTACTTTAGATCGTATTATTTCCATTCTACCAATATTCAATATTTCTTCCCACGTAGGTTTATTTAAGGCATATTGACTTAGTCACATTTCTTTCAAATTAGGGTAAACCACACAAATTGGATACAATAGATAAAATAACGAACTAGACTCATTTAGATATCATATATCCATTTCTTGTTTTAACACTGCTCAAGCCACTTTTACTTCCACAATTTCACCTCAAATCCTTCATTTAGAATTTTATATAATATTTAGAGATACTTGTTAATTATTTATAGTTTATCCATACATATTCAAGATCCTATACAGTACGAGGAATTATTATGTTAAAATCAACAATTGCTCTCTTGTAGCTCATTAATATATGATTCTTAAGTAAGATTTGTCTTTAAGTGGGACATTCCACTTACAGCCATAATGTGGGATAGGTGGTAAACATTAAGGCATCTCAATAAATGTTCACATCTTCTAATGATGTATTATATTAATATTTATTACTAACAATTTATGCATATTTATGGTTAAGTCTTAATTCTACAATCTGATCGTCAATGGGCTCTATGATTAGTTAGAACTTGCTTGGTCCATACTTGCATCTCCATTTGTGTCTATATATCTATATTGTTAAGTCTATTTATGACTATTATATTATGGTTACACGCATCTCAAACACCTAGTAACCATATGATCTCCTATAAAACATTTCATTCATCATTTATCAACAAATCATGTATATTATAGTTGAAGTCCCCAATTCCATGCATAATATTGTTATGAATGGTCATTTCATACAAAACATGGTAAATCTTGATTTTGTTATCTTCTAAAAATATATTATCTCCTAGGTGACTCAAGTAAGATGAATCAATTACTTTCATCATTTGGGCAAAATCCTAGGTCACACCACTAGGGTTTCAAAGCTAGCTAAAAAGACCAATTTTAGATCATTTGCATTTTTTGATAAATTCTAATGAGCTGATGAAAAATAAAATACCAAAAATAAGATGTATTCTAGGGTAAAGGAACACTATAACACATTTTATGGCAAAATAATATTGTTTGAGTTCATTCCACCAAAATATGGCCTAAATAGCATAAAACAAGTGTTTTTTTAACAAAGAAAGTGATATCAAAATTATAAATCTAAATTGAAATAACAAACAATAATTTTCTATAATACAAGTTATTTTAGACTGATGTAGAATTTCTCATCTCAAATATGAAGTTTTGATCTATATTCACCCTAAATGACCAAAACTCGCCAAATTAGGGCAAAAACTTATCTAGAACATGAGATTCCAACAAAACTGATGTCATAACACAAAAATTTATTTTGAAAAGGTTTCATATCAGTGTATAACTGTAATATAAGCATAATTTTAGATTTCATAAATAAAAATACCATGAGATCGACAAATTCTCTAAAATAGGTCTAAATTAGCATCAAATACCTCAAATTGAGTTTCTTTCATACTTAATTGTCTAAATGGATGTTAATCCACTCACCTTTAATGTAATAAGAGACAAAATACCTCCTACCCTATTCCAAGAACGTGAATTCTAGTACGTTACAAAAGGTTCCACCAAACTTCTTTAAATTTGAAAATACCACAAAATCCATAGCTTGGAGTTATTTCTATATGAAAGAATGAGAAAAAAGAGAGAATATGGAGTCATTCAATTTTTTGATCCACTTTAAAAAATATATGTTCCAAATATTTTTTCTACATAATTAATCTATGTAAAGTTAGAAGAAAGAAGAAGAGAAGCAAAGAACATACTAGATTCATCTTAAATTTGAGGAAGAACTTGAGTTAGATCAACTCTAGGTCAACATCCACCCAAAACAACCTCTCTAGATTCAACCACAAAATTTCATATAAAATTGTGGATTTTGAGGTGGATTTCAAGGCCATTTCAGGTGCTTGAGTATTTTGCAAAAAGGTTCATAAATGAAGTTTCATCTCAATTTTATTCTAAAAAATAATAAATTGGATATGTTGAGCATTTGACATCCAAATGAATATCCATAAAATTCCATAGATTCCAATCACTATTGGTTTTAGTATAACCTAATTTCACTTATAAGTACTAAAAACTAGTTTATTAAATTGTTTTTACCATAATTCCATCATGTTCACCCTCATTTCAGGAAAACTAAGCCAAAGCCATGATTTGAGTCAATCTAGGGTTTTGTCTACTTGAATCCTATCTAGTCAGTGCAGTTGGTATATGACATGTTAATCAATAAATAAAAATAATAAATGTGATTTTGAAGCTAATTTTGAAAACACACTATTAAGTTGAAAAATGAAAATTAAACATGAATACGGGTTTAGGGTTCCATAGACCATGCCTCCTTTAAGGATTTGATCCTAAAATTCAAGTAAAGGATGAAAGATAAAATCATATCTATTAAATGACTCTCAAGCCATTTTTACATTATTTCTAGGTTGTCATTCTTTATCATCACACATCCTTTACGATTTGTCAGTATTAATGATTATAGTAATTAATTTATAAATATAAGAAGCATTCAAATTTGTCACCATTATTGCATTTATGTTATAATCAAGGGTGTCATTTTTCATAATTTTTTATCTAACTCTATCAATTTCTGTTAATTGTAATTTCCATATATAGGGCAGTACAACAATTTTCATTAATATCTACATTTAGCTTAATTTTTGTGATAAACAATATTTTACTTATTTGTCCCATCTATTTTGTAACATTTTCTTAAATATTCCAACTCAAATTTAATTTTTTTTATTATAATCAATTTCTTGTGTTTGGATCTTATTCCATCAAGTTTGTGTTAACTTTCTATTTCTATCTTAAATTTGTATTTTTATACGTCATCTATATTTCAAGGTTTTATATACATCTTACATTTTATTATAATCCCAGACTGTATCCATCTAATTGATAAGAGCAACCATAACAAGTATATTCATGTAGTTCCATATTGAGTTACCCCAAATACTCAGATTCTCAGCTAGGGTACCAGAATACCGAGTCCAGTCAATATGCATTCAATTTTGTATACATTCAACATAAGTATTATCTTTTAACCCTAAATCCTATGGTACTCGTAATCTCATATAACCTAAGCTTAGATATAACATTGTTATGGACGAAACCTTATTCTCAACACCAATGTCAACCATTAGGATATCCTTAGACCCCAACTCAATCTAACAAGAAAAATGCAATCGAAGTTGAGACCATAAAAAATGACAAAAGTTTTAAAGATATGTATCAAAAAATGAAACACCATTTCATATATAAAAGCAAACCCTAATTCATCAACCATGACTATCATTGAATTCAATCAAACCATTCACAAAACGAATCTGACAGAACCAAATCAATTTATTATTGTACATAGTTCTGCATAGCAACAATTTACATATACAAAATATTTAACATATTTTAATACAACACCCACACCCATCCCCATGTAATTGAGAGTATAGGAACATAATTCTAGACTTATTTCTCTTTTTACTTCTTTCATAGCTTGACATTTTGAATGATGTTATGATGCCTAAATAGATATGAAAATACTCATGTGGGACAAAATTCTAGTTAGTGAAAAAGCACCCACAAAGAGATAGAAATTTGCTTAATTTATAATTAAATAATTACTGATCAAATTAACTTAAACAAAATAGACATGGAGATTTAGACATAAATAAAAATAATAGGAAAATTTAGATTTCCTTTATGAACTAAAATATAAATACAACAATCAAAATGGTTAACAAAAAAAAGAAGCTACAATGGTCATATACTTTTTTCGTGATCCACTTGGGATTCACTCATCAAGCTACATATTACTAAAACCAATCCCATGAGCACCATTGCATGGTCTTATGGTTTATCGATACCACTAAGATTGTCCTACCCTATTTTATGTGAGGAACAAATTTAGGGTCTCAACAACCTACAAACTAATCAAATCGTACCTTTCATCCTGGATTCTTAGGATCAATCCAAAACAACAAATTGAAAGCAGTAAAACTAAGATGTTATACACCAAACTCCCCAATGTACAAATACATGTAAGAATAAGGTGCAACATTATGAACCGATTTATGATTTACCTTCAATTATATGATGATACGTACTGTACTCTTGATGTCTATGAAGTCATGGATCACTCCACATAGTGGAGACCACCAACTCCCACATTAAAGTGCAACTTAACCATTTAGGGACTATGCTCACAACCCTTAGGACCACTACTAGAGAACCTATCCTTTCCCATAATCCAAACACATGGGAAGTTCTAAATTACTCAAGATATACTGCAAGTATCATGAATTAGGTTTTGATTGAAGGTTAATCCACATTAGACCATATTTAAAGTCCATCTCAAAAGCGTTATCTTGACAATCTGACTCTTATGCTGATTTTTGCTTGAAACATCATAAATTAGACACATGTATGAAGTAAGGAAATTTCATAATATCAATTAAGCAAAATAATAATTTCACATTCTATCTAAGTAAACAATATCATTTTAATTTCATTTATTTCATCTTTCCATTAAAATATTTTTCATTGGCCCATTTGAACTAATTCATATATCATTCTCAAGAACTTTTCCAAAATAGTGCTTCACTATGTATTACTGGATTGACTATCAAATACATCTCAATCAATAATTATTTCTATTATTGATTTTACACTTCATTTTTCCACATGATTTATATCATTTCACATGTGCATTAAACAATCTTGACAATATCAAATTTTATGGCAAGCTCAATATAAACATATATGTTTATTGTATTCTTTTCCCGTTATTGTTGTAGAATATAAGATAACTTGATTCATCATTTGACTAACTACATAAAACTCCCTCTTTGGGTCATCTCATTGTATATCTTCAAGGATATTTTCAATAAAACTAAGCATGAATTGCATATATGTCATGAAAAGAAAACCATACAACTATCACCTTATTTTAGTGTATGTTATGTTCCTAATAATCATCTATGTCCATTTAAAGACTTACAAAAATTATATGATTTGTCAATATAAGAATAAATCTTTATGTCTAATACCAAGTTCCTAACTCTACTTGTATATTTCATGACTTAATATTCATTTATAATTCATCATTTATATATTTATTCCATATTTTTATTTATTGACATACTTTAAATCACATTATTTCCATTCTACCAATATTTAGTATTTCTTCCCACTTAGGTTTATTCAAGGAATATTCTCTTAGTCACCCTTCTTTCAAATAGATCAAACCACATAAATTGGATAAAAGAATAAAATGATGAACTAGACTCATTCAAACCAGTCTATTTATTTCTTATGTTACATAACTCAATCCAATTTGACTTCCACATATTTAACTCAAATCCTTCATTTACTGATGTAAGTTCTAATTGTCTATAATTTTTCCCATTTTGAGTCAAAATTCAATATATTGTGAGGAATTATGATGTTAAAATCAATAAAAATAACATCATAATAACTACTCCTTTTAGCTCATCAATATGTATTTTTTTAAGTAGAACATATCTTTAAGAGGGATGTTCCACTTATACCCTTAAATTGGGATATATAGGTTGTAAACGTTGAGGCATCTCAGTAAATTTTCATGTGTTCTAATTATATATTATAATCATAACATGAATATTTCTGACTGCCAACATGTGTATATTTATGCATAAGCCTTAATTCTACAATATGATCCCCAATGGGCTCTATGATTTGTTAGAACCTACTTGGTTCATACATGCATCTCCATTCTTATCAATACCATTGATGTCACTAGGTCTCCTTCTGAATATAATATCATGGTTACAAACATTTTAAACATCTATTAACTGTATGATCTCCTATAAAACATTTTATTCATTATTTAATAGAAAATCATATATATTCTAGTAAGAGTCTTCAACTTCATTTGGCTAAGAAGGGTCATTTCACACAAAACATGGTAAATCTTGGAATAGTTATCTTATAATAGTGTATTATGTCCTAAGTAAGTAAAATTAGTGCAAGTAATCAATTACTTTCATCATTTGGGAAAACTCTAGGTCACACTACCAATGTCTCAAACCTATATAAAAAGCTTAGTTTTAGCTCATTTCCCATATTTAGAATAAATTATAAATCAGAGTTAATTAAAAATCAGATACCAACATTAAGATGTTATTCTACTATAAATAAACATTATAAAACATTTCATGGTAAAATAACATATTTGAGTTCATTCCACCAAAAACATGGCACACACAACATAAAATTAGAAATTTTCGATAAAAGAAAGTGATTTCAAATTTTGTAGATCTAGACTAGGATAACCAAAAATGATTTTCCTATAATTTAACTCATTTTAGAATGGTGTATAAATTTTCATCTAGAAATACAAAGTTTAAGAAAATTGTACCCTAAATGACCGAAACTCGCCAAATTAGGGGAAAACTAGTAAGAACATGAGATTCCATGAAAAATGATTTCATAACATAAAAATTACCTCCAAACATGTTTAATAATAATATATTACTTTCAAAATAAGCATAAATTGCAAATTCAAAATAAGGATAAATTACCTCCAAAGAGGTCAACCAAATTCTCATAAATAGGGCTTATTTAGCATGATATAGATCAAATAGAGTTTATTACATACTTAAATATCTAAATGGGTGTTAATTTACTCACCCTAAGTGTAATAATTTGGTGAAATGCATCTACCATGTGCTGAAATGTGGATTTAAAACATCAAAAAAGGTGCCATCAAACTTTTCTAAAGTTGAAAAATCATAACATAATCCCCAGAATGGAATCCTTTCTAGATGAAATAATGAGAAAAGAGAGAGAATATGGAGATATCAGGGTTTTTGATCCACTTTCTAAAATATTTTCACCACAGAATTGATCTAACTAAAGATAGAAGAAAGAATTAGGGAAACAAATAATTTACTAGATTCAACATGGATTTGGGAAAGGGAACGAGCCATATTAACTCTAGGTTAACATCCACCCCAAACTACCTCTCTGGATTCAATTATGAAATTTAGATAATAATGCTTGATCTTGAGTTGTTATAGGTATAACTCATCTTATAAGAGCATTTGAGGTGTTTCACTATTTAGAATAAAGGTCAATATATGAAGCTTTCTTTAAATTCATGTTTTTTCATAATAATAAATTGGCATATGTTAAGCATTTAACCACAAAATCAATATTCATAAATTTCAATAGATTCCAATTTCATTATAGAATCCATTAGTAACATTATTTCACTTCTAAGTAATAAAATTTTATTTTTTTTAATTTATTTACCATGTTAAAATCATTTTGTGTTAGGAAAAAATCAAGAGAAAAACTTAATTTCATCCATTCTAGGGTTTTGTCTACCCAAATCATATCTAATAAAACCTAACTAGTATATGAAATAATAAAATAATAAAACAATAAATGTGGTTTTTCTGATTTGGAAAAAGCACAATATTAGGCAGAAAATTCAAATTAAAAGTCAATAAGGGTATACAGAAGTGGGCGCTCTACTAGGGTCCATGTGAGGAGGCTGTTTCGATGGCCATAATGGTTATAGCTCCATTATAGGAAGCTTCAACTTCACTCGACTACTAGGAGGAGAGAATGGAAATGTGTCCTCTAAAGAAAGAAAAGCTCCTACCCATTGTGGAGATGAGAAAACTATGGATGAATTCAATCAAGAAGGAAACCATGCTCCGATAGAGGAAAGACCTATTCCCCACACCACCACCTGGTATCATATCAGGATGCCACAACTGGATCATGTAGAGGAAACTCCTCTCCATTGCAACTAATATTCCCTGATGCAATGAAGGCTGAGGATATCAACATGGACCACATAGGTGTCATTCCCATGATCACAGTTAATGATGAAGTTCTATCCATGATCCTAGAACCTTGAACGTTCACGGTAGTAGTTAAAGCAATAAACATTAACCTCAGCTTCACTGCCCTTGTGGACTAGATCCAATCTCTATGGAAGTCGACAGAACAATTATGTGTTGTGAACCTTAAGATGGGTTATTTCATTATCTAGTGAGGACATCATGATGACTACAAGTGCACCATGAAAGAGGGGACCTGGACCATCTTTAGAAACTATTTATTCATGCAATATTAGTCATCATCCTTTTGACCTAGATACCACATCCCTAGGAAGCTAGTGGTCCAGATGAGAATCTCATATCTTCCAGTGTTCCTATACCAAAATCAACTACTGGTAAGTATCAGCGATCTTGTGGGGAAGATGAGAAAACTGGACTCCATGACTTTTGTCTAGACATAGAGGAAAATTCTCTCGCCTGGAAGTGGAGGTCGAAACCACTAAACCATTATTTCCAGTAGTATACCTTAATGGAGAACACTATAGGTTGGAATATGAGAAGTTTATGGTGGTCTGCATGCGGCGTGGAAGGGTTGGATATGCAGATAAAGAATGCACCTTTGTCAACCCCTTCACTCCCACTAATCCATCACATTCAATTTTGGAAAAACCAGCAACATACACTATGCAGATCCATTCTAAGAAGCCTAAAAGACACCCAATTCCGGCGAGGAAGCCCAACCAGGGACATATGGAAAAGGATCATGAGCAATCATCAGTAGACTGTGGAAGTCATTCACAAGCTTCACAGGAAACCACACAAGACCCCTCAAACAAGGACAAAAAATTGGTTTTATGTCCAAAGTAGAATACAAAAGAAAAAGGGCCATGCCCCCAACATGACCGGGTAATAGAAAAGAATAAAATCCCAAACCCGAAACCACTGCCTGCCATGGATAATAGCCATAACCCAAGAAACATTGTTGTAACATTGGTAGATGATGAGACTAGCAAAGAGAGACAGAAGGAAATGATCCCTGGCCCACTCTTTTAGTTTGTGGCAAGGGAAGATCCAATGACGGTGAACCAGGGAAACCCTCCCTTTAAATGGGGCGATTGAGGAGGTAGAGGTGGTGCCACCCTTTGTAATAGGAAGATCATATACCAAACTGTCAACCCAGGCATGGAACAAAAGAAAGGCAAACTAGCTCATCTATCAGAAATCTTGGCGAGGGGTTAGATGTAAAATGGGAACTAGACTTCCAATAAGAGTCCATGATGGTTATCGATGATGATATGGTCAGTGAGGATGTGTTTATTGGCCTATGCACAACCATCACTTGATGCCTTCACTCACATTCTCCAATACAATTTTAATGATCAATGTACTTTGTTGGAATATCAAGGGGCTTGCCACAAAAAGAAATTCATCTTTTGAAAAATTACAAGTGTCGCTATCGACTACATATGATATCCATCATTGAACCTTGCTTGAGTGTCTCCAAGACTACTGACATCATCAAGTAGATTGTTTTCTCCTCCTATCATCGTGTTGAAGGCCTTGGTTTCTCTGGGGCTATTTGGTTGCTCTGGGATGAAGCCTATTGCAACATAGAAATAATCCAGATTCATCATCAATGCATTCACTGCAAGGTGAATGATGCTTGGCACCTCACAATCATGTATGGAAGTCCCAACCCCTATAAACAAGACCTCTTGTTGAAGCATCTTACCAAGGCTATCCTCTACTGTCAATGGTGCCTAGGAATTGGTTGGATATTTTAATACTATATTGGATATATAGGAAAATAATGATGATCGCCACTTTGATCGAATATCAAGTAAAAAGTTCAACTCCCTCCTTTTGAAGACTGATCTCACTGACATGAAAATTTATGGCATGTTCTACACCTTCAAGCACTTACAACTCTTTGAGAAACTAGATAGAGTAATTGCCAATGATCAATGGCTAAACAGAGCAATTGGGACCTCGATCTCCATTGTTCTATGCCCTTACAGTGATCATAGCCTAATCCTAATTAACAACCATAATGGGCACCACATTCGCCATCGCCCCTTCAACCAAAGAAAATTGGGCGATGTTCCCTTCCTTCAAAGATGATCTTCTCCAAGTTTGGGAATCAATCAAGCCATTCCTCAATGCCCTGCCTCATTCCGCACTGCTACTACCAAGTGGGATTCAAAGAAAACAAGAAAAATCAACTGAAGATGACAATCATGCATCGCCTTAATGTGTATCAGGTATGAACTAACCCCACAAATGGCTTAACTAATGAGCTAACATCCATTCAGGAGGTAGATTGGCAACAATGAGCCAACATCAACTGGCTTAGTTTGGGCGATGACAATACAAACTTCTTCAATACCTATGTTAAAGCAAGACACCACTTCAATAAAATCTCTCACCTTAAAAGACACAGCTAGAGAATGGATCACCTCCTCAAAGCAAATCAAGGAGATGGTGCGTGCATTCTTCAAGACCTCATGTTTTCTCCAACTGTGAGCATTACCCACCGAGCCTTCGAGACAAATTATGTGGGTGTTTTCACCCAACTACATGAGTCCATCTATGTAATGGAGGAGATTAGAAGGATGATGTTCATAATGGAGCCTAAGAAGGTGTCGTAACCTGATAGAGTCTACAACTCCTTCTAACTAGCAAATTGGGGCACTGTTGGACCTTTAATTGGTAGAACTATATGGAATTCCTTTTCCACAAGCATGATTCATGAATGTGTGGTCGAACCTTACATGATCTTGATGCCCAAGAGCAAGCAACCACAACAATGCAGTGATCTTATGTCCATATCATTGAACAATTCCTTCTTCAAACTCATCATAAAGATCTAAATGGCTGGGTGTCTGAAACTCAATCTAGCTTCATACCTAAAAAAAGAATCCTGATAATATTCTACTTGTCAAATAAGTAATTCACACTATGAGGAGGATGAACCCATGAAAGAAAATGGTCTGTGTAAAACTAGAACTTGCTAAATCTTTTGATCGTATGTGATGGTCCTTCATTCATGACACATTGAATAAAACTAGACTGTCGGGAAAGATCATCAGCCTCACTATGAAGATCATCACATCTGGGCAGGCATCAATACTATGGGAGGGCTTCCGAGTGGAACCATTCAAGGACATACAAGTTTTCCACCATGGGTACCCTATTAGTCCTTATATCTTCATACTCTATATCAAAAGACTAGGCCATGCTATTACACAGTCAATCATGGAGGGTGAGTGGCAACTGATATGGCTTTTGTGCAAAGGTGCCCCCATTGTCACATGTGTTTTTTTCCAATGACATCCTCCTCATGGAGGAGGTATCTAATAAGCAAGTTATAAACATTAACAAATTTCTAGAAAAATACGCTTGCGTCTCAGGCCAAAAAAATTCAATGGAAAAGTTGTGCTACATCTTTTCACCAAACATCTCTCTCTCTCTCAGAGATCCTCCTTTTGTAGGAAACCTGGCATCCCAAGCACCATTGACCTAGGCCTCTATTTCGGAGTCCCTATCTTGCATCACCGAGTGAATAAATCTACACATGAAGCTATTACCTCGACTATCAAGGGGTGTATGGATAGTTGGTCAACCTGTCCACTATCACATGTTGGATGGATAAGCAAGACAAATTGACCATTCAGGCCATTCCATGCTAAACAATGCAATCAATACAAGTATCTCCATCTCTTTGTGATGACATTAATAAGAACGTGAAGAACTTTATCTGGTCTGGGAGATGAGAACATAAAAGCATGTAATTAGTTTGTGGAAGAAGGTGACCTTATCTAAGGATGTCAGTGGATTGGGTATCAAGGATGCAAGAATTCATAATGTTTCCTTAATGCTAAAAATTGTCTGGTAATTTATAAAAAATTTGAATTCACTGTGGGTTCAAATTATTCCTAAGAAATACATGCCTAATGGTATGCTTTATAGACAACCAAAATGTTCTACATGGTCTTTCATCAAGAAGCACATCAAGGACATTAAGGAAGCCTCACTGATTACTATCAACATAGGCAATAACTCCTACGTGTGGACCATTAAATGGATCCAAGGTTCTACCATTATGGACCTTGACCCAACTTTTGTTCTGCCCCCTGACCTCGGTGATCTATGTGTGGCCTCTATAGTTATGAAGAATGGGTCATTCATCCATAGTTACATTCCTCAGCCTACTTGGTCAAGGATTCAATACATCATTCCACCAGATCCTACATCTAAGTCATATTCTTGGCAATGGCCATTAACTCCTAACGGTGATTTCTCTACTAACTTCGCTTACCAGTGGGTGCAACATGATACAACCACCCCCATTGATGGTGCCTGGAAGGATGTTTGGAAGTCACATCTCCCGGCAAGGATAAGAGTGTTCCTATGTCTCATACAACATCGTGTTATCTTGACAAATACTAAGAGGGTTCATCGACATATTCCAACTGATGATGCATGCCCAGTATGCACAAATGCATGAGACACACTAATAAATTGCTTTTGTGACTATCCTTTCAGTAAGCCTATCTAGTTGGCTCTGGGAGCTCAAACGTCATTCTTCCTCCTTACTAAAGAGTAATGGATCCTCGAAGTGTCACCTCCAAATGTGATGCCATGTCTACTCTCCCACCCATTTTTGCCAGCTGGGCCATGTGGATGCACAAGAACAAAGCAGTCCATACAGGGGGGAGGCAACCTGAACGAGATCATTTGTCCTTCATCAAGGCAAGAGATACGATTATCCTCAACATTATAAAGCATAACATGTTACCTTATTCTAAGATTCCAACCTCAACTAGGCCCCCACATATTCACCAAACCTTCATGTTTGTTGATGCTTCATATAAACCTTAGTCTGTCAATGCAAGGATAGGTATTCATATCATGGACAAGTTGGGCAAGCTGCTATTGGGTTACAGCTCACCCAGCCATGGCACCTCGGCGATGGAAGTGGAGATCCTCGACATCATCAATTCCATGGAAATATTCAGAAGTACGGGATGGAAATCCCCTTCTGTTCTGTCAGATGCAACCATGGGAATACATACTATTCCTGAGGTTGCTCCTGCAGAAATAAAATTTTCTCCAATTATTAGGAAGTTCAGAAAGCACTTTGGCAAGGTGGGGAAGCCACACGTTTCTTTTGTCCCAAGAGCCCACAATCCAGCTGTAGATAACACGTCTAGATTTTCACTTAATGCAAGTGCTAGTTTTACTTTTTCTTCCTGTAAACCTCCTTGGCTCCATGAGGAGACTGATGTTTGTGTCTCAAAACTTTGTCCTATTGTAGAGTGCAAGATGAATGAAAATTAAGTCTCTACGCTCTCAAAAAAAGTCAATAAGGGTTTAGGGTTTCACAAATCACCCCTCATTTAACCCTAAAATCTAAGAAAAGGATGTAACATCACATCTAGTCAAATGAATATAAAAAATTATATATTATCTTTGAGTTTTCCTTATTTATCGTAACATCTCAATTATTGAATTTTTGATATTAATAAGTACAGTGTTTTGTTTATCAATATAAGAAGTATTTCATAATACTCACCATTATTTCATTCATTATATAATCAAGGGTATCATTTCTCATATTATTTAATATATAACTATATTGCATTTCTATTATCTGTAACTTTCCATATGTAGGGAAATACCACAATTTCCATTCATATCTGAATTTAACTTAGTTTTCATGATAATCATCATTTTTCTTGGTTGTCTCTTGTAAACATAAATTATTCTTAAATATTCCAATTAAAATTCAAATTTTAATCTATTAAAATCAAATTTGGGTATTATTCCATCAAGTTTCCTTTTAATTTTTTGTTTGTATACTGAATTCTTAATTCTTGGTACATGATATGTATTTCAAGGTTATGATATTCATCTTACATTCTATTATACTCCTAAATTGTTTCCATATTGATGATTGATGAGAGAAATCATAAAATGTATAGTCATGTAGTTCATTACTGATTTACCCTAGATACTCAAATACACAACCAGGGTATCAAAATAGTGAGTTCAGTCAGTATGCATTCCATATGATTATGTTTAACATCTGGATTTATCTTCTTACACAAAATCCTATTATACTTGTAGACTCATCTAACCTAAGCTCAATACCACACTATGATGGATAAAACCTTATGATCAACACTATTCTTAACCATTAGGATGTCCTTAGACTAAACCCAACTTAATATAACAAACATCACAAACTGAACAAATGCAATTGAATATGAAGTTAGAAAAATGATTTTTTTTATTATACATGATAAATCAAAACATCAGGTCTGGAAAAAAGAAAACCTTGATTTATCAACAACAATTGTCATTCAATTCAATCAAACCATTCACAAACCAAATCTTAAAATCGTATCAGTGTATTATTGTACATAGTTATGTATAACAACAAGTTACAAATACAAAAGAAACAACATATTTTAATACAACACCAACACCCATCCCCACAGAAGTGAGAGTACATGAAAATTTATTCTCAATTATTTTTCTTTTTACTTATTTCATAGATCTACTTTTCTATTAATTTGATTATGCCTAAAAGAAAAACAAAGATACAAATGTGAGATAAAAGTCCCAGTGAATGATACCAAGAGATAGAAATATGCTTCTTTTTAGAATTATACAATTAGTATCAAGATTTATTTAAACAAAATAGACATAGCAATTTAGAGAAAGTAACATTTCTAGAAAATAATACATTGCCTTTGAATGACTTAAATATAGGTACAACAATCTAAAATGTTAATAACAAAGAAAATAGTTGCAATACTCATAGAATTTTTTCATTATTCACTTGGGATGCACCCATCAAGATACAACTAACTAAAGTCAATCCCATTAACAACACTATATGGTCTAATGGATTTTATCATTACATATGAGATTTTCCTACCGTAGACAATGTGAGGAACAATTTTAGGGGCTCAAAGTCCTGCGACCTACTCAAATCAGACCTTGCATCCTGGGTACTTAAGATCGGTCCAAAATAGCAAAATGAAACCAGTAAAACTAGGATGGTATCTGCAAGACTCCTCAATGTATAAGTACATGAAAGAAAAAGGTGAAACATACATCCCTGAAAGAACAACACATCAAGAGTGCTTAATTGAGTTATAATTCACCTCAAAGTACATGAGTTCCTATACTCTACCCTTGATGTCTTTGAATTTGTGGATCACTTCAGTAAGAAGGACCTCCCCAACTCTCACATAAAGCCACAATTTTACAAATCTAGGAATCTTCTCATGAGCCTCTGGACCACTACAAGATATTCCCTTCCCCATAATCTTGACACTAGGGAATCTATACAATGCTCAGAGCATATGAAAACTATAATTAATTAGGGTTTCACTAAATTTTATTTTACATTATTCATTTTCATAATCAAAATCCGTGTTAAAATAGATTGTTTTAATATTGTAAATCTCCCACATATATGTAGAAGTGAATCTTCATAATATAAATATAGGAAAATAAAAATGTCACATTCTCTCTACGTACAATATCATTTAAATTACATTTCATTTATCTCACCTTTCCATCTAAATGTTTCTCATTGGGGCATTTTCCCTAATATTTCATTCTCAAGTACTTGTTCAAAATAGTCCTCACTACGTATTACTGGATTGACTATCAAATCAACATCAATGAATACTTCTTTTCATTATTTAACTTACACTTCATAGTTCCTTATCATTGATATAATTTCACATGTGTATTAAGTAATCATGACAATATCATATTTTATGGAAATCTCAATATAAAAATAAATATGCAGTGTATCATTTTCCCAAACCGGGTTAACATATAAAAAAATTGACTCATAAGTTCACTAACTATAGGAAACTCCATATGTATATCCTCTCAGTGCAATACAAGAAATAAATTTATAGTTAAATCAATTCAATACTTGTCGATTACTAAGTTATACAAAAGCATCCAATGTTCATCCTTTCAAGGATATTTTCAATAACACTAAGCAAGAATGGCATATATTACAATGAAAGGAAAATCATATAACTACTTTAATCATCAACTTTTAGTTTGTTTCATGTTCTAAATTATCATATTCCCAATTATCCACTTATATAAGTTATGTGCATTGTCAATATAAGAATCAATCTTTAGGCCTAAAACCAAGTTCCTAACTCCATTTGTATTTTTCATAGCTTATTATTTATTTTGAATTCATGATTATTTACTTATTTCATCATGAATTTTTCTAACATACATTAGATCAAATTATTTCCATTCTACCGATCTTTTATATTTCTTCTCACATAGGTTTATTCAAGGCATATTCATGTAATCACCTTTCTATTAAACAAGAGTAAACCATGAAAATTGGATACAAGATATATAATATTGAATTAGGCTCAATTAGATCAAATCTATTCATTTATTATGTTAATACAACTCAATCAACTTTCACTTACACCTATCTTACTTCAAATCCTTCAATTATCATGTTATTCCACATCCAGTGATATAACTATAAATTATCTATAATTTGTCCATTCTTAGTCAAAGTTCTATATAATGTGATGAAATATTATGCAAGAATTATTTATAATAAATAAAAATAATTACACTTTCTTAACTCATCATTTTTAACTCATAAGTAAGATTTGTCTTTTAATGGGATGTTCCACTTATAGTCGTATAGTGGGCTATATAGGTGGTAAAGGTTGAGGGATGCCAATAATTGTTCATATATTGTATTTATGTAATACATTCATAAAATTGTTATTTTGTACTATCAACATATGTATATATAGTCATAAGCCTTAATTCTGCAAAAAATCTCCAATGCACTCTAGTACTAGTTCAAACTTGACTGGTTCATACATGCATCTCCATCATTGTCAATATCATTAATGTTCTTAAGCCTCCTTATTAAGTAGTATATTACAATTACTGATATTTCAAACACTCTGTAACTATATGATTTGTTGTAAAATGTATTGCTCATCATTTGAAAACAAATCATGTATATTCTAGTCAAAATTTCCACTCCAGCATAAATTTTCTAAGATGGGTCATTTCCTACAAAACATGTTAAATCATGATATTCTCATATTGTAATATTATATTATGTCCTAAGTGAATCCTCAATTTTGCAACTAATGATATACTAAGTCATTTTCACCCTTTGGACAGACAAGGCATGAAACATGGGCCCTAGAACCGAATACAATCCCAATTGGGATAATTAGGAATTACGTATGGGTCCTTGCGATACAAGTTGGGAATCCAACCATTCATGGCCATATAATATATTCATGGTATTTTTAATCATTGCACAATTAAAATATTAGATAATGGGAGAAATTCTAGATAACACCAAGTTATTATGTGATCTAGGTAATTATGTAAGTGTTTGTCTAATCTTTACTTGAAAGGCAACTTTGACATAACTAACGAATTAGTTTTGACCTAATCTTTTGCATAGGACTGGATAATAGATTAAGTATGATTATCAAAAAGTTTGGGATTATTGGATTTATTATGTCCTGCAAAATTAAAACTAGATAGAGGGGTTTTATTAAATGAAAGATAATTGTTAATAAGGATAGAGTTTGGCCCCAAGAAGAGTCTCAGATACTAGGAGATCCAAGAATAGGGAGTTATCCCCTTCACCCAGACATGAGGTGATACCACATAAGTTGTAGTTTGAGATCCAACAACCTCCCTCCTTTCTCTCATTGGATGGTTTCAGTATACGGGACTCTTACAACTAGATCTAGTGGACCCAACCACATCATTCCAACCAATTCTCCATGATCATTGTGATCTCTAATAAGTCAGATTCTTGATTATCCAATCTATTAGGGTTTCTCGTATTACACCCACTCCTTTCTATCATCATGGATTATATAAGGGAGTATAGGATTCGACCACCAGGGAGGAAGGAATCCAAGCACCCTAAGCCACCTCCACATAAGTCAACCACCTGAGTTACCCTGAGAACATGATATCCTGCTCATCCACCTTCACTGTGAGGAATGCTATGGAAGAACTCCACAGTGGATCCCAAGACATAGGGAGAATATTGTAGGCTTCTTAGGAGATGTTATACCTTCAAACAACGTGCCAGGGTGCCTTAGTAAGCTCTCAAAATCCCTTACTATATAATATATTCTATTGCATCACCTTGCTAACCTAGGATATAAGTTCCTTAGCTCCGATCACTATAAGCCACCCCCTAGGCCTAGAGATCTCCAACAAAGACTAGTTGTATTTCTCTAACCTTCTCTAGGCCAGGAAATAAGTAGGTCTACCTGTGGTTGACTCATCCAGGGCCAAGATCAAACTCCTCCATGAGGAAGGAGAGAACCTAGGATCAAATGCCCTGGACGCCCCTGAGGGCATGTGTAAAGCAAGGGGGTATTGTATTATTTTTATTGGTCCCCAAGCCGTTTCGGGTGTAAATATAAAAATGGGCCCCTTTACTGACATAGATACCTATGGTTTTGAACCTATGAGGCTTGCACTTGTATAACAACACTTTTTCCAACTGGGTGCCACATCTTTGGTAACATGGAGGCCTATGATTGACTTTTTTTAATGATGTTTAAATATTTTTAGGTAGGAATATACTAATGTTAGATGTCATTTTTCTCATAAAAACATAGATTTTGAATACAATACTTTCAAGGCATGACACAGATCCTAGTTGAAAAGTTAGTATCAATGCATGGATATAAAGTGATTATTACATTGAAACCTTAATTTTGATAATTAGGGGGTTAGACTTGTCTAGAAACAATTAATATGTGATTAGCTATTATTAGATTTAATCTAGATTTACATGATTAAAAAATTAAGATATATATAAGGATGCTATGGATAAATGTAGACATATGCAGATGTGTAGTATTATGATCATGCAAGTTGTAGTTTGTGTAATTAGTATGTGAAGCTTATTAAGTATGTTTATCCTAAGATGTAACACGATCATACTGAATGCTAATGGAAATCAATGATAGCATTGAGTTAGGGTTATAATAATGATCTTTAGGGTTTTGAAGTCAAGAATTGGATACATGTGGAGTTAGGGTTAATAAACCATTGTATAACTTTCTATGATCCTAATCCATGTTGTTTGATGTAGTTGCTAGTAATGAGTTAACATGATTAATCTGATGATTTATGGTTAACCCTAATGTCAATATAGGGTTTGTAACCCTTAAGACTCATGATATGGTAATATTAGCATTTGGACCCTAATATTCAATCATAAGATAACCCTAGACACTAATCTAAGCTCACATTAGGTGTAATTTGAATTGATATGATTAATTGGTGACACTTAAGGGTTGTATGCAATTATAGATCATGTTTATTAATTGGATGTACCTTTGCTTTCTTTGATGATAGGATTTTAGAAAGTACTTTAAGATTATACTACATGGTTCTACAATAAGGTACGTAGTTACATATGAGTACCCACAATTATCAAATCTTGAATGCTTGTTTAATTCATTGAACTATAGATCCACTACAGGTATCACATAAAGAAAACTATGATATTTTGAACCCTAGGTTACATGAATCAAGGGTAATACACATAATTCCAAGGATGGACAACAATTACACACGAGACAGAGAATCTAATAAAAATACAAGGTCATATGTGCCACTAAATGATTATGAAATATATATATATATATGAGTGTGTGTGTGTATGTGTCTGTGTGTGTGTGTGTGTGTGCATGTGATGTCTTGTTTGTCTACATTTTAGGTAGTTGATACACATGATACAAGGACATTGATATAAATATGAAAACTTTTTTAGATATTAAAGTTATGCCAAGGAGTATTAATTAGATAGTATCTCTCTTCTTCTCATCTATGTACAAGCTCGTTCTTGAAATATTCATGTAATACCTTTGAGGAGTATAATTCATATATATATATATATATATATATATATATATATATATATATCATTCAAGTTCAATCAATGAAAAATTTACTATTATTTGTTATTTGTTAAATATGATCTTGAAAAATTCAAGTTTTGATCCTTATATTCTATGTCTCTCTTAATTGGAGGAATCTCATAATTGGGGGTTGTTACATGAATAGATATAATTAAGGTTATAAGAGATTATAAGAGAATAAAGTAAATTATTAGATGACATTAATATGGGGAAGAACTTGAGCTTGATCAATATCCACCCAAAATCACTCATCTAGCTTCAAACACAAAATTTTAAAGAATAACGATGGATTTTTGAGATGTTTTAGGTCAAATTAAGATCATAAGGCCATCGTAGGTAGTTGGGTATTTTGGAGAAAGGTCCATAAATGGAGTTTCATTTAAATTTTATTTTTTAGAATAATATAATTAGCATAACTTGAGCATTTGACATCCAAATCAATATCTATGAAATAGAATAGATTCCAAACTCATTTTAGAGTCAGTTGCTAAGATAATTTTACTTATAACTACTAAAATATTTGTATGATTTATTTTCATAGTTCCATGATTTTAACCCTATTTTAGGGCAATTTTAAGCCAAAAACCCTAATTTCAGTCAATCTAGGATTTTGTCTTCCCAATTGCTATCCCATCAATCCTACATGATATATGAAGTGCTAATAAATAATAATAACAATAAGTATATGATGTTTACACAAATTTTTGAAATCACTTTTTTAAGAAAGAAATACAAAATATATGTTAATTAGGATTTAGGATTTCACAAAATAATACAATCGATTATAACAATTTAGGAGGTCATTCATCTTGTGTATATTTTTCAATAGTATAATTAGGTGGTGATCCTATTATTTAGTAATTTGGCAGTGATGCCACTTTCTCCTTGTTTTCTGGTAATGCCACTAAATATACACAATTCTTGTTGGAAATAGGTGGTGATGTCAATTATGGGAAATTAGACAGAGATTATGTTCTCAAGAACATTGGTAGTGATGCTAATTACTCATAAGAATTAATTTTGGGAAATTGGTGATAGTGCATTTTGTGTTTTTTTGGTAATTAGGTAGTGATATCTGTTACTCCTCTACTATAGAGTTAGGGTGTTGATGCCTCTTGTCTTTCTTGGGATGGTGATTCCAATTTGTTAGAGGTCATTATGCCTTTCATCTTTTATATTGGGTTGTGAATCCCAACTAGGTGGTGGTCGTGATGCCACAAAAATGTTGTTTATATTTTTCTAGTTTTTCATGACATATTGCACGATTTTCAATTGTGAACTATATTGTGATTACATGTATGATATGATTTGTTTCCATATATAATGTACATCTTCTTATTGAACTATTTCTCATGATATTCATTTGTATTATATATTTTCTCTCTCTTTAGATGGGAGAAATTCTATCAAGCATTATCCTTTTCCCCATTATATAGCTCAATTTTTTATTAACATGCACATACCATGTCTGATAATAATTTTCATCTTTCTTTTGTGGGGGTTGCTTCCCCTTTGGTGAAGGACATGTAAGAGTTGATTTTGTAGGCCCCAAACATGCAAAATTGATTTTTTCCTCTTTTGGAGATAATGTTGAGATGGTCAAGTTGCCCTCTACAACAAGGTATGCTTTATCAAGTCACATAGTTTCCTTTATTTAACCACCCTGGTTGGTGTTGGACCTTTTTGTCTTGAGAAATTAAAACATTTATATGTATTTTATTACACGAATATACTTTGGTTTATGCGATAATCATACATGAAAATTTCAATATTGGTGTATTTGTTCCTTGTGATACATTTTTGTGTTTGGAATGTGGATGATTTCTCTTATTTGATTGAGTAATGAGTGGATCCCTTCTTGGGTCGCATTCAGTATTAGCATGGTACCAAATCCAAGGAAGTCAGCTAAATCTAACTATTTTAGTTTTATCTTCCATAAGTTCCTTATATGAGGCGTATCTTATGTGGAAATCCTCTAAATGAGATACCTACCACAGAATTTATGTGTTGTAAATGTTAGGATGCAAGTAGGATATAGGTTTTGTCAAGTTACTAATGAGAATCTTGAGTTGTTAACCCGCATGTAAGGGGACACCATATGTGTTTCACCTATAGTATAAGTTAATGTCCACAAATCTCTTGCAATGTTGTGAGAATTTACATTAGGGGGATACGATAATTAAAAGGGTAAAGCCCCAAAATATGCAGATGTTGCTACTGAATACTTTAACACTTGGTACTTGCATTGGTCTTTAATCCATATTCTTATTTTAGACCATGTGGTTTTCACTGTCAATTATTTTCTGTTATACTACTATATGTACAATGAAAGTTTTATGGATTCTATTGATGGTTTCTTGAATAATGTCAAAATGGAGGAATGTACAAAGTAGTGGGAGAGAAACCCTAGGAACAATTAATACAAAACTCCAAAACCTTAAATTTGATAATAAAGTGTTGACTAAGAAGAAGTGGCATGTTCTTAGGTTTTAGTAGTCCTACCATATTTACCCATTTAGGTTGTGGAGAGTTATACTAGGCGACTTAATAGATGATAGTGCACACCCTAAGGTTGTTAAGGGACATGATAACTTGGCCCTGGTTATCTGTTATCATCTAGTCTGAAGCATGAGTTATGTACACCCTAATCCCCTATCACACTCGACCTTCCTTCCATGTTGTGTTCTGGACTCCATCTTTGAGTTCCACCACTTCAAACATTAGACAATATATGTAAACTATTACAAATCCATACTTCACTTGTGAAGAACATTATCGTACCTTCAGAATTCTGCCAAATTCCTTCCCCATCCTCCTCTAAACCACATCAAAGCTTTGAACCAACAATCCTGAGCTTTGAAACTGCCAAATATGATGTACACGTGTTTTAGAAAAGACAACAAGACATTCCATCACAACATCTTTTAGATGTTTGCATTTCCCCCCTTTTCTTTCATATCTTCTATTTCTTCATGCTGCTAGTGATTTTTGGGTTTAGTTAATACTTTTGAGCATCTTTCCTCATCTAGGCATTTGTCATTTTTATCAGATTTTTTCTCCAGTCTTAGTTAATGGACTTTCTCACTTTCATAGAGTTCCCGCATCTCACTTGACTTTTAGTCATGTCCAAGTCGTATCTAAAGGTTCATGCCCTCTCAAGACACCTTGTTGGGGTCGTTGAGTGCAACTGAGCATGGGGTACCAGACATGATCATTCCCCTTTCCCTACCTTTTATTCTATGTGAAATCACTCCCTTCTACCAACTCCATGGACCTTCTCCTCATGATTTGTTAATTTGGAAGACATAATGGTACAAGATTGTCAGTGTTGACCTTCCCTTCAATATAGTTTGGCACGCGTCCTTGAGGCAAAATTTGGGTAGAGTATTTTTACCATCTTTTGCAACCATTCTTGCAACACAGTAATACGTGATATATGGGGGCACATGTGTGTTTATTCCATAGTATTTTAATTTCTAAATAGGAAGCCTTGTTGATTTATAATATCAATAACTAATAAATGGAAAGTCTAGAAAATAAAACAAAATAAGTGTTGAAATCATAATAAATTTTCATATTGATTGGTGTGGGTTTGTTAACCTCTTTTAATAAATACAAAAGGAGTGGATTTGAGGGTTTTGAATATCTTAAACTAATCCAAATAATGTTATTGATTAACTAATGATTACAATATCATTGACTCTGGATTAGTTGATCTAGTTTCACTCTTCTTTATGATTCATATTGGGAAATTAATCTAGTCTCTCTTTATTTGTTCTAACTAAAGTATACAACTTGAAATTTCTCAATTTGAGTATATTAGAACTAATTTGAGCCTCAAATACTAAAATGGTCATATATTGTCTTTACTCTATTCAAATTTCAATTTGAAATCTAATAGAATTAGTTTGTCCCTTTAATCTCAAGTTGTACCTTATCTTGTGAAATTTGTGTATTGGAAACCTTGGTTCCATTTCATTGCCATATAATGTCTCAAGGTGGATCTTTATTATGATATTGAACTAGTTGTGATTTATTGTCATATGGAAACACTAGTTTGATCCCTTCTATACAATAGCCCTAAAATGGAATCCTTTGTGAATAATTGAACCAAATGTAATTATTCCTTGATATTTGTGTGCATGAGTTTATGATTACTAGAATAATAATGTAATCAATTCTAACACTTCAGGTGGTGATTCCTTAGTGTACATTTTAAAATAGAATTGGGTGGTAATGCTTACTCCTAAGAAATTGGGTGTTTATGACCTTTACTCCTTGGGGGTGATTCACGTTACATATAAATGATTTTTCTTAAATTAGGTTTTGATTCCTATCTCGAGTAATTGGTTGGTGATTTCCATTGCAAAATCAATAAGAGTACCCTCACAATTTGAGATTGATTACTTTTAGCTCAAACAATTGCTTTTTTATCCAAGACAGCTAAAATGAAACTCTTAACTTAGACTTGTTAGGATTGCTTCACATGAGTTCTATTCTGGATGGTAGATGTGCCTCCCTCTTGTGTCCAGACAGGATCCTTTCTCACTTCCTACATCTATTAGGGGAGTTCTTGAGTAACTTGGTTGGTGATGCTCATTACTCGTAAGAATCCATTTTCAAACTTTAGTGTTAGTGACTTTTCCTAGGTAATTGGGCGGTGATGCATGTTACTCCTTCATTGTTGAGTTGGGATGGTGATCCCTTTTTTTTGGATGGTGAAGCTCATTGATGTGATTTGGTGGTGTCTCTTCTCTTTTATATTGTGTGGTGATGCCATAAATATGATGTTTATTTTATTATAGTTTTTCATAATAAACTTTATTTTCAGTAGTTATGAACTATATGGGATAAAAAGGATATATGATTTCTTTCTACACATATTGTATATCATTCTATTAAAGTGTTTATCATGACAAGTTGGATTATTTCTTTACTCTATCTTATACGGAGTACTTTATCTTAATTGTTTTCATTTTCCTTGATTGCCCAGTTCCTCATTACTATGTACATACTAGTGTTTGATGATAATTTACATCCATTCTTCTTTTTTGGGGTTTGCTTCCAACTTTTAGTTGTATGTTCTAAGAGCTATCATGTGATCATTGTAATAAGGATAATTTTCACTTGATTGTATTATTGACCAAATGTTATTCCCCTTATTATGTTTGTTTCCATATTTAGATAATGAACAAACCAAATAATGTCCTAAAAATTATATGTCACCATGACATATGGTTTGGGTTGAGGACCTGAACATGAGATCATATGTATAATAAGAGTACTCATTTTGATTATGTTCCTAGTCAGTTATTATTGTGGATACCATAGGACAAATATATATGGAGAGTGTTGATTATGTCTTTCTAGTCATGATATTGGATATCAACTTAGATGCATGGGTACTTGTTAGAGACAAGTTGTATTGAATAGACCCACCTTGAAATTGACACTTGGAAGTCATGGAAGAGTCATATCTCAATGTGATAGTGGTGAATGTTATCCATAACATGAATTCACTACAGTAATCATAAGTCATTATGTGTGCTTTGACCACTAGCCCAACATGCACTGAAATATGAGTTTCCAAAGAGGTGGTGATTGGGTGCACTATGACACTTGGGGATGATTGGGAGTGATGTAGATGGGATTTATCCCTCCACTATTAGTGATATCCTCTTCACTTGATAATCGACACTATGAAATGCATGTCCATGCTCATGTGAGTCAATATGTGATATGAGGTCACAATATCGCAAATAGTTTGCTCTAGCTCAAGCAACATATATTGAGAGTTAATAGGATGGCATTCCATGCCCCAACTTCAATCTCAACATCTCTGGAAAAGGGATTATATGGTCATGGAAACACATATCACTTTACATGTTGTAGTTGTTTTCCAACTCATTCTAATTAATTGGGTGGGAAGGATGTGTGTCTAGACAACAATCTTTGCTTTTGTTGTTTTGAACATCACTACCATCGCAATTAGTCACAAGAATAAGGATGCATAAGGGAATTGAAATTCACTATCAATAATATGATTAGAATGATTCAAAATCATAAAAATGTTGACTTACCCTGTGATCAAAATACCAAAATATCAGATCGATCGATCATATTGATTTGGTCAATAGAACAATTGATTGTCATTTGATCAGTTGACATTTTCGTTGGATACAAGTGATCGATCGATCTAGAAAAATGATCAAGAAATCACAATGTTACAAGGAAAGTCTAAAATTGGACAATAATTCATATTTGGATATGGACCTCGTGATGCGAAAATCAGCTAATGTGATTGGGAAATCAAGAGTTGTGATCGGGAAATCATGAGACATGATCGGTGATCGCAAATCTTGTCAGACTTTTCGTCATTAAACTATTTTTGAGAATGGGAATAGTAAAGGGATTGGAATTAGGTATTTCCAAGCCCATGAGTATCCTATATAAAGGGGTCACATACCAAGGGTGAGACACATATTTGAGACACAACTTATGATACAAGTTGTTCATCCTCTCTCTCTCTAATAAAAAGATAAACTCAAAGACTACCACCCAAGATAGGAGAAGAAAGGAAGTTTTGGGATGACTAGCACATCCATAACATATGTTCCTCTTCAATAGGGTGACCAAGGTGGTGCACCATATCCTCCCTCATCGACGTGGACAAAGTAGAGGCCATGGAACGATGTGTGAAGGCTTAGAGTGCATCTTCCACAAGATGACAAAAGGCTGATGCAAAGAGGACAATCTGGATCTTTTCTCTTCAACCCAGATTTCTCGAATACCAACTCATATTTGAATGCAATAGATTGAGATCTTTATCAACAAAAGATGCATCTTTTCATTGGAAAACAAGCATGTGGAAAGGTATCACCTTTATACCTCTTTTGTTCTTGTATATACCAGAGTTTTATAGCTATGATGGATCCTATGGATGGGAATTTTGAAAAGAAAACTTGAATATTTCATTATTCCTCCTTCCTCAAAAACCCTACATTGTTATTAGAGCCAACATCGAATGATTTCTATGCTATTTTGGGTTTTGAACCATATCAATTCGTTGGGCGAGTATTCTACACAAATTGTATCCATAAAAATCACCTAGTATATATATATATATATATATATATATATATATATATATATATATATATATATATATATACATATATAAAACATAAACTATGTGATGCCTTGAAAATCATTTTTTTTCAGTAGATGTTTAGATATGGAAACTAGGTCTCTTGTATTGTGATACGAAAAATTTAATATGGTGGTTTCGATTTTGATCAAACATCATGTAACATGTATATTTCTTGTATGCCATGCCTCACTCTATCATTCTCCATGTAATAATTTCAATTATGCAATGATGTAAAATCATCACCGATATATCTTGGTGGAAAGGTGGAGAAGATCAGACGCCCACACCAAAGAGGAAGGTCCTTAGACAGATCATGAACAAGACAAGGTGATCAATCAACAACAACACAAGATTTTCCTTATTAGGGATGCAGTGTCAGCTGATCAACTTGTCTAATCAAGTGATCTAAAACCCTAATAAGGATCTGTCCTGATGATCATGGGATTCAGATTGATTGATCAACTTGCTTGATTAGGTGATTAGAAAATTTTGAAGGGATAGATCTAGAAACTTTGATTTACTGATCAACTTATCTGATCGGGTGATAAGAAAACCTTGAAAAGTGGAATTATGGTTACACTGGATGTGCTGGCTTTTCTACATCACTTGTTGGCTCAAGTTGTTGTACTAGTTGCTATATCATGTTTTACCTAGTGTTGTAATTTTTATAGTATATGATACATATAAGAATATATAAGTGGTGATTGGATACATATAGATATATATATATGTATATGTAATTCCCTAAATGTAATATCAATCATTAATATTCCTTCCAAGTGTAATACACATGAAAAACTTGTTGGACTAAGTGTGGGCATGCCAAGCGCGGTGCACAGCTACCTTAGGGAAGTGTGATAATAAGTATGTTGGTCTGTCAAGCAGGTTGCATATATTATTGTATTGGTCATGGATTAGACCAGTGATGGAGCTAAATGGAGGCAAAGGTGGGCATGTGTCCCGCCTTTACTCCAGATTTCTGTATTGAACTACCTATATAATTAACATATATTTTAGATATACATCTGTTGATGCCCTACCTTGTGAACCTTATGACACTTTCAGTGTATTGTGCCCACCCACATAATTTTCTAGATATACATCTATTGATGCCCTACCTTGTGAACCTTATGACACTTTCAGTGTATTGTGCCCACCCACATAATTTTCTGACTTCGCCACTGGATTAGACTTGACTAGGTGATATTAATGTGATTAAGCACCTAGAGGCATAAAAATGGCTTATAATTCATATGATGAATTATTAACAAGGAGTTGTGAAAACATCTATCTAAGAAGTGCTTATGATGTGATTGGTGATTGTTACCTACCTTAATAGTTAAGTTATGGAGGCCGACTTTGGTTGAGTACTAACTTAATGTATTTTAAATCTTGGCTCACTAGAAGATTTATCACTGTAATCTTATGAATTAATAGTGAGGGCTATTAATTTGAATATTTTAGTGGGAGAATAATTAATGAAAGTCCAAATTAAGTCTCATCAAATCAATTTTTAAATCAAATTAATTATCAAATCAATTATATTGACGCATTAAAATTATTATCTATTGTAGATCAATGGAAAACACAATCCACAATTTGTTTTCATTGAGATCTACCCTTGACAAAGAAAAACTTAACAAGAACTACTTCAACGACTGGTTCAAGATGCTAAAAATTCTTCTCACACATGAGCCTCATATTTATGTCTTGAATACACCAGTACCTAATGAACCAACTCTAAATGCACCTAGTGCGGAAATAGATGCTTGCAAGAAGCATTTTGATTATTATATGAACATCATATTCATGATTCTTTGCTCCATGAATCGTGAGCTTCTGGAAGCAAGATGGGAACATGGATGTTTTTCATGTGATAACACATCTCAGGGGTATGTATTAAGAATAAGCAAGGCATGATAAGTATGATGTCTCTAAGGTACTATTTAAGTGCAAAATGGTAGAAGGTGATCCGGTTGAACCTACGTACTCAAGTTGATTGGGTATGTGGAAAATTTTGCAAGAATGGGATTTCCTTTAGGTCAAGAGCTTGTACTGAATAATCTTGCAACCGTTTCCAGATTCATACATGCAGATTGTCATGAACTATAACATGAACAACTTTGATCAGCCATTAACTGAGCTACTTAGCATGTTGAAGACTACTGAGGGGAAGATGAGAGATGAGCCCAAATCAGTGATGATGGTCAGCAAAGGAAAAGGAAATTACAAGGGCAAGGGAAAAGCTAAGAAAGGTTTTAAAGCTAACCCTAAGTTTTTTCACTTAAAGCAAAAGGAGGAGTGTGTAAGGAAAGAAATTGTCACCAAGATGAAATTTGGAAAAAAAATTGTCCTCTCTGCTTGAGGAATTGAAGAACAAGAAGTTGGGGATAGATATCTTCACTTCATGTACATATTTCATTGAAATAAACTTATAAATTTCTTTACTAATGGGTATTGTATGTATGTGGATCTCATATGTTCAAATATGAAGGATCTAAAAAGAATTAGACCCTTGAAGAAAGGGGAGTTGGAACTACATGTTCAAATGAAGAAAGAGTTGCTGCCACTTTTGTAGGCATCTTCTATTTATCTTTGCTAGTGTGCTTTGTGAGAACCTATCACACGAAATGAGATTACTCCAAACAATAAACACAATTGATTACTAATTAAGCACATATCCAGAAAATAGAGTAAATTAAAATCAATTTCAACATCACCACATGCTTTGAAATATTTGCATTGAAGCCCAACATATTGCTTGTATTCATCTAGGACAAGAATCTGATACCGTTTGGTCCATGGCCTTAGCCACACAATATATACACAGGAGAACATTATCCATATATGCCACATAAATAAGCATCAACATGCTAACTAAATCCTGATTCAATTGAAACATCATGTACAATCTTTCCTGTGCGAACCTGAGAGTACATGGATGACTCTAGGACACACTAAACATTCTAAACAACCTTCTCTAATGTCCATTATCACAACTTCTCCTTGCTGCCACGTGTCTATTACCGCTACTGCCGATCACCTAAAAAGATGTGGTGACCCACGAGGTAGGACCCATGTCCCAGTGAGAGATATAACTCTCAACACCACTTATTGATTACATCAGGTTATGTAACTAAAATAGATTAAGCAGACCTAACCAATTAAACAGATAAGAATAACAACATGCATGATTAACAAGGTGTATAAAGGAATTGATAAAACTATCATCATTAGCCTAACTATCATCATATGCATTGCTAAATATATAAGAACTATAGTAGAATATCATCTCTATCATCATGAATAAGTCTAGAAACATAGGCATAGTTGAAAATATTAACATGTCTAACGGATGGAGCATATCTACATCATAAATAGAACTAACAACATAAGCACAATTCTCTGCATAAGCATGACTAGTAGTATAAGCAGTCTGTCTACACAAGAATGGCTAATAGTATAAGCATAGCTAACATCATGTAATAGCTAGCATCATAATAATAATCAGTAGTAGCAGCATATCTACTAACATAAGCATGGCTATTGTATGTATACATCTACAACATGAGCATATCCAAAGCATCGGCATATCTACTATATGTTAGTGTACTAAATATTATCTCTATGTAAAGAGAACAAAAAAGGATTATCATCCAATATAAAGTAATGTGTATAGCCCTAAACAGATATGCTACACGAATGTATTACATCTTTTATTAAGGACTGAGTATTTGAGTCGAACCACCCAAATCCTATTAACCACCGCTAAGTCAAAATCAGTACCATAAAGATCTATGGAAGAGTCAGGCTCCATAATCTCACCCACAACTCCCGATCAATATATGAGAGACAACGCAAAGACATAATAGTCAACTACCAATAATGACATATAGTCAAGCTGCAAACAACTAGCCTGCCTTGGTACAGATCACGACGCTAGAGAATAGGTCATGCATGCCCGTTCTATATGAGGCATCATGTAGTAATACCCACTGCTGCCTTTCACATATCACAATATCCAATGCATGACCTCAATCATCCTCCATAACATGCAATTGTGGATGTAAGGATATATCATCAACTTGCACCCCCACATATTCAACAATATGCGCTCTGAGTTTCTCACATGAATTACTTGTTTCACCATCCAACAAGTTCTGACACTAGAATGGATCTATGGCACATGGAAACTACATGATTATAGTTTCACTTTATTATTTATGCCAATTGGGTAAATTAAGGATACATCAAACAAGTGTACATACAAACCTCAATTCATTTCCAACAAGCATTGATATATAACAACTTCAGAAGATATAAAATGTATGAAACTTGTTGTTCCTCATCTTATCATCACATGGTACTATTTATTTCCATTCATGAGACTACACTTGTCATCATACTAACACATGATATAAATCCTTATCTCAATATCATAGGGTATCAACCCTAGTCAACATAAGAGGATTACGCCTCATTCAGGTCTCAACCATGCCCAAAGGTCATTAAGATCATCACATTATATCCTGTAAGATTATCGTTATATTTCCATGCCTAACAACAAGGCTTTCATAAACACTGTCATTCATGTGATACTCGGGCTCAACATGATATTGCATTTAAGAACTAAAAGATGTTCACAAACACCACCATTCAGGTGATACTCTGGCTCAACATGATATTGCATTTAAGAACTAAAAGATGTTCACAAACACCACCATTCATGTGATACTCAGGCTCAGCATTATATTGCATTTAAGAACTAAAAGTTGTTCACATGATAACATTCCAGGGTTATCTTAGCATTCAAGAGAATTCCTTTATTATCTCAACATATAAGGAAGCTAGGTATGATTAGCCACCATCACACTTATAGTGTACAAGTTTAGCAAAAGAAAACATAAACCATAAATCTATGATGACCACCAATTGACACATTAGAGTTATAATCAATCATTAGGAAGTATATTCCATCATTATATTAATCATTCAAGGATGATTAGTATGATTAATCACCATCATCTATTTTCTTTAGGGTTAGGCTCAACAAGATAAGTCACATTCAATTTACAAATAAGCACTCATTCCCAAACCCTAATTCATGGCATCCCTATTGGATCATGGAGGCATAAGGTGAAGCATCACCATCTAATCCCATATTTTCCTTAAGTATGGATCCATGCATAACACCAAGCTTAACCATCACTTATTACATTTAAGGTTAAGTGTTACAAGATATGCTACATTATATTTACTCATCCACTCCTTATGGTGAATATCCCTTTCCTTCATACGAGGGCAAGGGCAAGACTACATGATTAAAGGCAAACCTCTATTGGATTCAACGTCATTCAAACCAACCCAATATGTCACAAGAAGTAAACCATTGGATGAGAGGAGGTAAAAGCATTGGTTGTAACACAAGCAACCACTCAAAATGAATCACTTAGAAAGCCATCAGATTGTGACCTAGGTGTGTCACTATTCAAACTAGTAAAACCATTGGTTGATATACATATAGGAGCACCATCGTTTGTGGGGTTACAACCCACCATCGTTTGTGTAATGAAAGCAAACCATTGGTTGAAAACATGAAGGATACCATCTGTTGATTACATGAAGAACACCATCGGTTGATAGAGTCAGAACTCCCATCGGTTATGGCACTTAGTACCACCATCGGTTGACACCACCAGATCATGAATCACAAGAGCCTTTGATTGAGACTTAAACAAAATTGGTTGATGGCCTAAACTAGCCATTTGTTATGTAGCTCAGACATGCCATCATTTGTCAACAACAAGTGAGAAAATTTCTCTAAAAACAAAGGCAAAACCATCGTTTGTCAAACCAAGAAAATCATCATTTGACTCACCACTTAGAGACACCAAAGATCTTTGAATATAGGAACCCTAAACATTAGTTGCTAAGGGAGAAATCATGTCCATAAATTGTGCTCAAGACATAATATCTAAAAATATAGTAAAGAGACCACCATCTGTTGGTGCACTAAAGCCAATCAAAACAACAAATGAACTAGACCATCAAGTCAAACACCAAGATAGAAAATAGCATTTAAAACCCCAAGTAAACCCGTCATTTAGAACCACTCGAAGTGAGTATTAAAGATACCCACCTTGGATGAAAATAGAAATTGGTTCTGGGTACTAAAAGAAGGCTCAAAATAGAACCAAGTGCCCACCATCAGTTGTCACAAGGGCCCAACCATCGGGTGATGAAGCTAAAGGAAAAACAACTCTCAACATATAGAAAAGACCATCATTTGCTAGGGTTAGGGTAACCATCGACCATCAGTGACCAAGGCATCATAACCTTCAGTTCTAGGGTGTACTATAGTAATTAAAACAACAAAAAAGGTAAATACCATCAGTCATTCATATATGCCAAACCATCGGCCACCAAGAAAAGAAAGAAAAAAGATCATTATCATATAGAAGGAGCTATTGTTTGTGACCCCAAGGGTACTATCAGTTCATGAATAAGCAAGTCCTAAAGCTTCCTCTACCTTAGTAAGATCATGCACCAGATTCCAGGTTCATCTAGGGTTATAAACTTCTCCAGTATTACCATTAAAACCAAAACCCTAGGCAAAGATATCTTTTATAAGCTTAGATCTTTGTTTTAGAGCACGTTTATGAGTAAGAAAGTTAGTAGTAAGGATTAAATGTGTATAAAACTTGCCTCTAGGAAGAAGAACAAGCTCCAAAGAGCAAGAAAACTCGTGCAAGGAAGGTATTAAACCCTAGTTTAAGCTCTAAACTCGGCTAAGTAAGCTCTTTCTCTACAAGGGAAGCAAACCCTAGGCATAAGGAGCAAGCAAGATGAGTTCTTTGAGATCTAGAGAAATATTTACCATGGAATATCGTGGTTCCATCCAGGAAGAAGGTAGGAGGAAGAAGAACATCAAGAGAAATGAAAGAGAGAAGGAGAAACTTACTTTCTTAGGTCAAGAACAAGCAATGGAAGCTCCACAAACCCTAAAGAAGGGTAGATCCGAGCTCTAGCCATTCATGCAAGAAGTTCATCCACCTTCTTCGACCTTGGGCACACTAATTGCCACTAAATAGGGAAAGACGAATCTTCATACAGAAAAGAAGAGATAAGGGTCTAAAAGGGTTCGTTTGGGTGCAAGAGGGAGGGTATATATAGCTAAGGATAAGAAGGAAGAGAAGCTTGAGGTGTCCTACTAAGTTTATCATGTGTCCATGGCCTAAAATGTGTTGCCCATGCAAAGAAGAAGCTCCATAGGTTGTGGGACTCTTATAGGCCATCATTTGTTGGCTTACCAGGCCATGCATCAGTTCTGAGGCATGGTGACCATCGTTTGTTGATGCCCTAGGTCACAAGGTGATAAACCATCAGTTAGTCACCCCTTCCAAGCAAACCACCAGTCCAAGGGACCCTAAGAGATAATACCATTGAAATATAACCTCTAGAGATCACCATTGGTTGTCACCACCTTGTGATGACCAACGGATCCCATCCAAACAGGAGGACCATCGAGTTATGACCTCAAAGGTAGCTCTTCCATGAGGGGGTAAACCCTAATTCAACCCTAGAGAGCCATCACCACCAAACCAAGGTGAACCAAGAGACCCATGGAAGAACAAGCTGAAGCATGATAGGAAAACATAAAAGGAACCAAAACAATGTAAAACATTTCAAAGAAAACCTCATATATGGGTAAATTTAAAAAAAGTTCAAAATGTGCAGAAAATTGCATAACTTGCACAAACAATGTCCAAACTGGGCCAAACTTGAAACCTAAGCTCTTCATACAATATATAAACACCTAAAAAGGTTTAATTAAGGTTTTAAGATCTTAATTATGATTAATTAAGCATGTTCAACCATTTAAAAAAGGTTAGGGATCTCATCTTGTAATAGAGTTAGATAACTACTACTATGTTCCTGCCATTAAATAGAAACATTCTTTCAGTATCTTTTTTGGAAAATAATTGTTTTGAGTTTCTAATATAGAATGGTAATATTTCCATTTCTAAAGATGATATCTTTTATTGAAGTGTCTCTATGTCTTATGTCATTTATTTATTACATCTTGAGACAAATGTATATAATATAAACACCAAAAAGTTAAAACTCAATGAAACAAACAAAACATATCTTTGGCACTTTCTTCTAGGGAACATGAACGAGGAACAAATTTCTAGACTCCATAAAAATGGTCAACTAGACTTTTTCGTTTTGAATCAATAGAGACATGTGAGTCTTATTTACCGAGAAAGATGACAAAAGCACCTTTCCTTTGAAACAATGAGAGAGAAAGTGACTTACTAGGAGTTATACAGACTAACATATGTGGACCTTTTAGTACAAGTGCTAGAGGTGGGTACTAGTTCTTATTACTTATACTTATGACTTTGGTAGGTATGGCTATACATATGTAATGAAACACAAGTCACAATCCTTTAAAAAATCCAAGGAATTCATGAATGAAGTACATAATCAACTTGAAAAAAGAATTAAAGCACTTCAATTAGATCGATGTGGTGAACACTTGAGCCAAGAGTTTAAGGATGTTTTGAGAGATTGTGATATTGTGTCACAATGGACTCCACATGGAAAACCACAACATAATAATATCTCTGAAAGAAGGAATCACATCTTGTTGACATGGTATGATCTATGATGAGATTAGTTGATCTTCCAATTTCCTTTTGGGGACATGCTCTAGAAACTTTTGTGGTTATAATTAACTAAGTACCTTCCAAATCCATTAAATAGACACCATAAGAGATATGGAATGAGAAACATCCCAATATGTATTTCTTGAAACTTTGGGGATGTGAAGCATATGTCAACAAATAGTTCAATGAAGAGCTTGGACCCAAATCAGATAAATACATTTTTTTGGATATCATAAGGAACCTAAGGGTTACTACTTCTATATCCCATATATAGAAAAGTTTTTGTTTCCAGAGATGTTATATTCATCAAAAAGGAATTAATTTCCAAAGGAACCAACAAAAGGAAAATAGAACTTGAAGAATTTTAAGACCAACAAGGACATATTGCACCTATGGAAGTCAATAAGGCATCATAGGAACCACAAACTGTTGTGGAACCTCAAGTCCCTATCATAGCACAAGAACCTTAAAGATCCATAAGGGCACATATTGAGCAAAAGAGATGTGGATTTCTCATGACTCAACAAGACAACTTGATGGTCATGTATTCCAAGAAGAAGATCGACATGGATGGTAATGTGCAAATACAAAAAGGTAGATTGGTTCCAAAAGGTTTCATACAAGTTCAAGGTGTTGACTAATATGGAACTTTCTCATCGGTTGCCTTGATTAAATCCATTAGGATCATGATTTCCATTGCAGCTTATCATGACTATGAAATTTGGAAAATGGATGTGAAAACTACTTTCTTTAATAGGAATCTTATAGAGGATGTATACATGACACGACCGAAGTTTTTATTGTTCCAAATAAATCCAAAAATGTTTGTCAGATACAATCTATGGATTGAAGCAAGCATCAAGAATGTGAATCTTCATTTTAATGAAACTGTCTAACAGTGTGCCATTAGTCAAAATAAAGATGAACCTTGTGGTTTATAAGATGGTTAGTGGGAGCATATTTGTATTTATCATATTGTATGTACATGACATACTTTTGATGGAAAATGACATCTACTCTACAATTTGTTAAAATAGGGTTGGGAAATACCTTCTCTATGAAGGACTTAGGAGAAGCATAATATATACTAGGAATCAAGATCTATAGAGATAGATCTAGAAAGCTCCCTGGTATAAGTCAAAGTACATACACAGACAAAGTGCTAAAGAGGTTTAACTTGCAGTATTGTAAGAGAGGAGACTTACACATGTTAAATGGAATAAGACTCTCTACATCACAATGTCCCATCTCTTTGGAAGAATGGGCATGCATGAGTATGATTCCATATTCCTCGGCAATTAAATATGTAATGTATGAAATATGTTGATCCCTAGATGTTTTGTATGCTTTGAGCATGACGAGTAGGTACCACTGGAATTTGGGTGATGGTCACTGGATAGCTATGAAGGATATTCTTAAGTACTTGATATGAATTAAGGATCAACTCGTAATTATGGAGGTGAAATAGAGTTAGTTGTAAAGGGTTACAGTGATGCAAGCTTTCAAATTGACAAAGGTGACTGTAGATAACAATTAGGGATTTTTGTTTTACTTAAATAGGTAGAGTTGTAAGGTAGAAGAGTTCCAAGAAAGAGATAATGGATGATACTAAAATAGTGGCCAAGTATTATTCTGCTTCCAATGCAACAGAAGGAAGTAGTTTGGATAAAGAAGTTCATTAGTGAACTTGGGATGGTTCCAACCATTAAAGACGCAATAAAGATTTACTGTGACAACAATGGAGCTATTTCACAAGATAAGGAACCCTAATCGCATCAAGTTTTCCAAGAACATACTCATGAGTAACCATCTCATACATGAGATTGTACAACGAGGAGATATCAAGATTTGCAAAGTACCAACTGAAAGCAACATTGTTGGTATCCTGACAAAAGCACTTTCACAACAAAATCATGATAGTCATGTTAATTCATTTAGAATTAAATTCATGAGTGATTGGATCTAATGCAAGTGAAAGATTGTGGTTTTAATCCCTAACAACCACCATATGATGATTGTAATAGGATACATTGTACTTGATTTGATTATTAATAAAAGAAAATTTCACTTATTATGTTTGTTTGAATATGGATTTAATGAATAAACTTAATAATGTATTAAGAATGATATGACTCGATGACATATGGTTTGGGTTGAGGAACTGAAGATGTCATCATATGTATAACATGAGTACTCATTCTTGTTATTTTCCTAGTCACTTATTATTGTGGATTACCATAGGACAAGAATAATACACAAGACTAGCATGTATGATTAGTGATGAGTGTGTGTCTTTAGTTATGATATTGGATATTAACTAAGATGCATGGGTACTTGTTAGAGACAAGTTGTACTAAACAAACCTATATTGATATTGACACATGGAAGTCATGTAATGACATGTCAGGGTCATGACTCAATGTGACAGTGGTGATTGTGATCCTTAGATTTGACGTCACTACAGTAATCACAAATCATTATGTGTGCTTTAATCACTAGCCAAACGTGTCTGAAATGTGAGCTGCTAAAAGTTAGTGATTGGGTGAACTATGAAACTTGGGGATGATAGGGAGTGATGTAGATGGGATTTGTCCCTCTATTAGGAGTGATATACTGGCAACTTGATAAGCGAGACTATGAAATTCCTAGACATGTTGTTGTGAGTCAATATATGATATTGAGCTCACAATATGTCAAACAGTTTGCCTAGTTCAAGGAACATAGATTGAGAGTTAAGAGGTTGACGTTCTATGCCTCAGATTCAACCTAGACATCTATGACGAAGGAATTATACGATCGTGGAAACACTACTAACTTTACATGTTGTAGTTGTTTACCAACTCATGCATGTTACTTGAGTTGCAATGATGTGCGGCTAGACACCAATCTTTGCTTACGTTGTTTTGAACATCACTACCAACATAATTAGGAACCTACCAGTCACACCATTAGCATACATAAGGGAATTGAAGTTCGCAATCAAACATATGATTAGAATGATTCTTAATCATAATCATGTTGATTTACCCTATGATCAAGAGACTAGAATGTATGACTAGTCGATCCTATTGATTGGGTCAATAGATTAATTGATTAGCAACTGACTGATCAAAATTTCCACTGGATACATGTGATCAGTCAATCAAGACAGCAGATCAGGCGATCACATTGTTATAGGGAAAGTATAAAATTGGAAAACAAGTTAGATCTGGATCTGAATTCTTGTGATTAGGCGACCAGGGACTATGATTGGACGATCACACAACATTAACTTTTTTTGGGATTGTGAATAGGAAAGGGATTGAAATTAGGTTTTTCCTAGCCTATGACTCTCCTATATAAAGGTGGAACATACCAAAGGGTGAGACACATCTTTGAACACAACTTGTGAGACAAGTTAGCCATGCTCTCTCTCTTCAAGAGAAATAGAAACCTGAAGGCTATTGTCCAACATAGGATAAAAAAGGAACTTTTAGTACAACTAACACGTCCATAACTTTTGTTCCTCTTCAATAGGGTAACCAAGGTGGTGCACCACGTTCTCCCTCATCCACGTCGATGAAGTAGATGCTAATACATGGTGTGTTGAGGCTTGGAGTACATCTTCCACAAGATGATAAAAGGTTGAGGATAATATGAATCTTTTCTTTTCCATCCAGATCTCTCGAGTGCCAATTCAGATTTGAATCCAATAGATTAATATCTTCACCGATAGAAAATGCAACTTGTTGTTGGACAACAAGTGTGTGCAAATGTATCATATATATACCTCTTTTGTTCTTAAGTATACCGGAGTTTTATAGCTATGATAGATCTATTGTCATGGAAATTTTAAGAAGATTATTTTAATGTTTTGTTGCATCTCCTTCCCCAAAATGCTAAATCAATCCCTATGGTGAAGGAAATGAAAGAGTTGACCCTACGAAATATTTGCAAGTGAAGTCAGCCTCTTTTTTGAAGATAAAGTTGAGATGTCCAGGTTGCTCTCTACAACCAAACATGTTTCCTCTAATCACACAATTTCCTTCATGTTTCCACCCATGTGGGTGTCAAACTTTTTTATATTGATAAGTTGGAATACGCATATGTAGTTTATTCCATTGTTAGATTTTGATTTATATGATCAACATACCTAAAAAATAAAAAACACCTTGTTCATTCCTTGTGAATATTGTTTGTGTTTGGAATGTGGATGACTACTCCAATGTGATTGAGTAACGATGGGATCACATCCTTTGTTCCACTCACTACATAATGGGACTAGGATTGACCCTTTGTTGTGCCCCTTAGGATGTATCCCATCATGAATGTGACCCAATCGAAGATTTAAAATACCATAGAAGCAAATATTTTCTTGGAAGTCCCTAGTCGAATCAATCCCTACACGATGAGGGTTGGGAGATATACATAATGTGGCTACTCAACTCGATCCTTTCTTACCTGATTGTTCTGGATGAAAATCCTATCTTATGAATGGGATTGCGGGCGTCAAGGACATTGTTTTGAATCAGGAAAGCCTTCTCATATACTTGGGAGCCTTCTGCTTGACCCTTGAGAATTCGGCCTCCAATAAAGTTTATCTTTCTCACAAGACCAATCAATAGACAGTCGGATACTTTTCCAATGATAAGTCAATGTATACTTAGGTCGGAAAATAGACTCTATTTCACATGGATTAAGATAGCCACTTGGATCCTTATCCTTAGAGGAATGTCTGTCAAACTCCTAAATGATTGAAACCAATATCTAGCCTATACCTACAAAAGTATATGGGAGCAAGGAAGCTTTGTGTGGTTATCTAAGGGGTGGGGGTGATAGTTCACTCTGTTGGGTGGGTCCAAGTGGCTCATTCTCTAGGAGGTTCTCTCTTTAAAAAAATATAATCACACCACTTTTTAAACATCTAATAACAATTACAACTCCAATATTCAAGGATGGTACCACAATTTGTGCCAATATTAAATATTTTTATTGGTTACTTAGATCTTCTACTTTCAACCATCATCAAACAATGTTTCTGTTGACTCAAGGTCAATTAGGTCAATGTTGACTCACGTCTAAATTGACTAAACCCTTGTTTTGATGATGACTAACCATTCCACATTTTGGTGTCTAATGTCTCTACTTGAGTAATTTCAGATTATGTATAGACACACTCCAAATGCCCTAACTTGCGCATCTCAAATTGGAGAAAAGACAAGTCAAAGTCATACAAGTGCACATTTTTGTAATATGATGTATATCCATTAGAATCATGTTGTAAATCACTTGTAATGATTGTATGACTTGTAATTAAGCTTAGAAAAATATCAGGAACACTTAGATCGAATATTAGAGCACTTTTAATGCAACTTTGAAAATCAATTACAGACACCTGTTTGGTCGAGTTTCCCACCCTGAAACTCGACCGATCAACCTTGGTCGATTTTCTGAAGATTGCATCGGTCGAGTTGTGCACTCACAGAACTCGACCGATTGGGTAGTAGGCCAGTTCCAGTTGGAATGGTCGGTCGAGTTTCCTCAGAACAAACTCGACCGATCATTTCAATATCGGGCTGCCTGCTACTTGATCGGTCGAGTTACACATATAGAAACTCGACCGAATGCACTGTACGGAAAAGTGCAGAAAAGTGTTTCTAGCCGTTGTGGAGTTGCAACAAGTGAAAATAGATCCGTTGTAAGCCACAAAACGGCTAGTTTTCGTTCACAAGTGTTCCCAAAGGCTAAGAGGCATCCCCAGCTATAAATAGGACCCCTTGGGCTTCATTCCAAGGTTGAGCATTCATTGCAAACTCTTTGTGAGGTTCCTATTCTATAGTTGAGTGCTTCCTACAGCCTCCTCTCTCTCTATCAGCTTAATCACTTGCAACATCCATTAGAGTGAGTAGGAGATTTGTAAGAGAGCTAGTTTTATATGTATATCTTGTGAGGCTCTCACTTCCACCACCTCCCCATCTCTCATTTGCAACCATGAAGATGAAGGTTCTCTCTCTTGTCCAAGAGAGGTGAAGAAGAACAAGGGAAGGAGTCCCTTGGTGAAGATCAAGGCAGAAGACTTGGAGCTAGAGTGGGTAAGCCCTTGGAGAAGGCAAAAGACTCAAGCTCAAGTAGGTAAGACCTTGGTGGAAGCTTCTCCGAGTGAAGGTGAAGTCAAAGGCGGAAGATCCAAGAAGAGTGGGTAATTCCTACAAGGCCGAAGACTTGTGCAAGAGTGGGTAAGTCCTTGGAGAAGGCCGAAGACTCTTGCAAAGTGGGTAAGTCCTTGGTAAGGTTGAAGACTCTTTGTATTGGATAGGTAAGTCCTTTGTTGGTCATGTATTGTATGTCTTATTAAGTGAATATAAGAGTGAAATTGTTGGAAGTCCTAGAGGTTGACCTCTCTAGGCAAGTGGACTGACACACTTGTAGTTTGAAGTGTGGAACCACTCTAAATAGCTTGTCTAATTGGTGCATGTTCAATCTCTCTTATCCTTGCTATGCATGATTTAGTTGCACTCAAATTGCCTATTTAGCAACCTTATCTTGTCATATATTTTGAAGGTTTAATGAGTTTTGTTTGAGTGCTTTCATCTCTATTCACCCCCCCTCTAGAGCATCTAATCACCCATCTAGGATCCAACAGTTTCAAATCAACATAACCCTAATCAGACTCACTAGTATGTTCTTGACTAAGACTATGTATAGCTTTAGCTACAATGATTTTCAAGGGTTTGGGAAATTTTACTAGAATGGTCCTTCACATTCTCAATGTTTATATGATGACCCTCTTAAAACTTCACATATTTGGATTTTTGTATAATTTTTATATGCCTAGAGTAAGTCTACTGAAAATGGACTTCCCTTGAATCAACTCATGGGTGTGAGACCACACTAGGAATAATTTTTTATTTCCATGTTGGTTTATACTAAATCCCAATTCACTATTCGTTTACTTTCCACAAAACTCAATTTTTACGGATCTAATGTGAGTATGAGTCAACATAGTACATATGCAAGATTGTGGTGGAGTAACTAGACTAACTTTTATAAGGTATATCCTCACTCTTTAAGGTTAGAGTAACGCTCTCAAGAATCAACAACTTGGAGGAAGGGAAGGCCCTAGATCCAAGGTGGTGTATGTTAGTTGTTGGAGGTCACCAAAATCTTGATGCAAAGGAAATAAAATTTGACCTAGTAGATGGGTCAGATGGATGAGGGAGACATACCATGATCTATAGTTTATGAAATTTGGATCTTAAGAGTCCTCTAAGGATGAGGAGCCATTCCATATCACCAAGAAGGATCTTGAACACTAGCCTCTATCCCACAAACTATGATGAATTTATAGAATGCAACTGACAAAATAACTCCACTCTTGGTCCACTGACTTATGTTAGTCCAAATGACCCAGTGACAATTAATATTGTAGTTCTCCATATCTAAAGCACCTAGGGTGTCATGACAGACTATTAGAAGTTGAGAAGAGGGGTAGAGATTTTTTGGATGCTTTCAGGTTGAGCTACTAATATTCATGGGGAAGGATGAGGTCTAGGAATGTGATGGTTCTTGTAATAATCAAAAGCCATATTACCTTTTGGAATATGCCCAAAATAGATTGATGTTGTTACACGTGATATCATGGATCTCAATAGAGGACGAGAGAAAAATAGAGACATGGACATATTTGTTGGGGACAAAAAGCCAAGATGTGTGAGAAATTGGAGGTCATTTCTACATTCGATCCACATGTTGAAAGTGCTTCCCTCCTAAGAATGTTTTGAAGATAATGCATAATATGGATGGTCCATATTTAGGGCAAATCAAGTTGGGGCGGTGAATTTTGGCAACATCTCCCAGTTCAACCACACATCCACTTTGCAAAGAGTGGGAGTGAAAGAAAAAAACCATGATCCCTCCTTTCATCCTCGAACTTTACAAAACTAACTGGGTTAAAAGAGAGGTGCCAAACTTCCAACAATGATGAGATGCTTAAACATTATACAATATCATCCTAAGAATTTTCTCACTTGTAAGCCCATACATCATACCAGACTTATTCCATTAATATTGGAAATTATATTTTATTTAGAAAATATCTACGCTAAAACTAATGTGAATTTTAAATGATACCTTATTTACTTATTACTAGTCATGAAGATCATTTTATGTTGTCAACTTCATCCTACAACTGACATATTTTTGTCCACATGATGTGCAATGCATAGTACCTTTTTAATTTTATACAGAACCCCTAATTAAATTAAAAGTAAATAATTGAATGTATTCTAGATGAATGAGAATTAAAGGTAACTTATATAGAACAAAAGTGATAAAACATAACACTAACACTAAATATACATATCTTTATATGATGGATAAAGAACTCATATTGATGAATGTGAGGCGGACGAGAATGACACCACAAACTTATGAGAAAAGGATAGGTAATTGTCTAGCACAGACGATAGTTCCAAAACATGGCAGTTTCATGGTGGAAATTTCCGAGCACATGTAATGTTATAGCAATTAAAGATCTTTCTCCTTACCCGATAGGCCATGTCTTCTTCTGCATGAATGGTAGATGGTTTTCTTCAAGCAAATGCCAATTGTTTCCCCATGGAACCTTTTAGTGTAGCTAGAGAAGTCGAAGCCAAATCTGTGCATGTACCTAACTACATGCAAAAGGTTATGACTTTATGGATCTCGTTTTAAACCAGTGGAACCAAAACATCGAGTTACGTACCATTGTGTTTTGTACTGCATGAAGTGGAACATAAATAAGTATTTCAGACAGTTTCCTGTAAGATACCTATTTTTTTTAAACAAAACATTAAGAGAGGTGCTAATTATTCCCCACATTCTTTTCTTTCCATCGAACAATTGAGAAGTGTTGATCCCACGCCCCCAATGCTAGTACAAGATGTTTTAGCTTGTCATATGGTTGATCGAAGATGAGGCAATCAATATTTATTTTTAGGACAGACTTCAGCAATCCTCACGTTTGTACTACTAATAGGGCTAAGTTTAGTTGGGTGTAGTTGTGTGAGTTTGTAATGCAAAGGACATACATCAAACTTGCACTTTGTCATCCGACCACCCTATCGAACTTGTCCATAGATAAGATTGGATTCAAAATTAAGGCCAAACAGTAACAATCTAATTGCCTTTTTTGATAAACCTATACTGAATAATGAACAAATCATATTAGATAAAAATAACAAATAATATTGTTTTTGTCCTTTCGGAATATTATGGGCACTTCATAATAAAAAACTAAATTGCTTTTTTTTTTGCCTTACGGGACATCACACGCGCTCCATGTCTAGTAGATTTTTCAAGTAACTACTAGCTACCCCACACAGTGCGAGTGAAAATAGAAAAAAGAAAGAGTTAATGGTTTAGCTTAGTTTAATCCGGAAGCATCAAAATGGTGTAGTATACGGCTGAGCGTGAGAGACTTGTTTGAGGAAAAGGGTTACACCATCAAGGCTGGTTTGGAACACTACCATAGAGCTAGGCAACTAAATATTGAAAAGTACAACCCTCTACTGCATGACTTGTGCAATGTGATATACGGGCACAACTTTGTATTTCAAACATAGCAATACAATGAAATGATAAACCTATTGACGTTCTTTTTTATATGCTAAATACACTTTGATTTCAAACTAAAAATAGAACGTTCTTTTTTCCACACACCATGCAGGCAAGCAGCTGCACACTCGCACAACTTATACCACATAGCTTAGCTATATATGCTATAATTTTGATGCATTTGTTGATACGTGCCTAGTATGATTTTTTTCAAACATTTATGCTGGGTGTTGATATGTTGAATCATTTAACCAAACAATACCACTTCTCCACAAACACAATGAACGTTGTTGGTTTCCTTCTCTTTATCAAACTAAGTTTGGAAATAAGCATCTTAGCTCTTAATGCAACACCTAATTAGGTGATTGCGTTTTAGTATGATCCTAACACTAAAAGATTTCTCCTTTTATGTTTGTGTTTTTTCTACTCTTTGTTATTTCTAGGCGCTACTCCAGCACCATCCTAAAAGAATTGCCTCAGATGGTGGAAATTCTTGAAAAATGCGGACACTGCTTCTATGAATTATCCGAAGAAGATTTTCAATTGAACGAACCAGCTTCTCTTTAGAATATGCATTAATAATTTTTTTTTACATTTGATAGGTACATGAATTTAAGTTACGTGGGCAAATACTCTTTTAAGTTTGCACAGCTGAACAGTTACAGGAATGGGATGGTTAATATCCCAACTGTTATAATGTATTATATTTTCCCCATTTTATATAAGCACCTGCAACCAAGCATTTAACATATTGCAAGACCGCTCAGCTTCCTCATCCTAAACGAATGTCCTGCCATCTCACCATCTAACCCATCCTAACCAGTATTCCGAGTAGAGTTACTGACAACATAATTAACGTACTTTTTAAAAATAAATAACGGCATGGGAAAACTCATAATGAGGATTGCAAGTGGACACTCAACATCCAGAGTCATGTATAAATTTGCTTTTAATTGTACTAAAAAATATCAAATTTTGGCATACGTAGAATATAACCACTACAGGGAACCTCAACCTAAGTCAAATTTGGACGAACTTCCAATATTGATGTATTTGACTCAAATCAATCATGAAGCAACAGTGCTATTACACATTTCAAGAATGAATTGTTTATATTAGAATTCCAAGAGTTTCCTAAATATAGGATCAGATAAATCCGATTCAGAATGCAATCAGTTGTCATACAAATATTCTAATCTAATTGCTCAGAATTCAGAACGGCTAAATGTAAGTTGAATTCCAATTCAGTACCATGCTATTGGGTTTGATTCCGTTTGATCTATATATCCATACTAATGGTGATAGCTGTACATATTACAAATCATCTAGGTTTCCTTTGAATAATGCTCGTAAAATAAATTATTCATCGGCTTTGACTTTTGTTCTGTTGACCAGGACGCCATTTTGCCATATCTCTTTCCACCTAGCAACAAAAGAACCATAGAGAACACAAAGTCAGAAGACAAAATAAGGTAATTGTTTCAGATAGTTAATGCATGTAATTTGGTTTCTTGATGTTAAATATATATTCCAAGAGACCCCCCGTATATATAGGACAAGGGGGAATCGCACAAACTCAGACAAACCTTAATGGGACTTGGGCCCATATACAAAAAGATCAAACAACTAATTCACTAAACCATAAAACTATCTAACACTCCCCCAAGAGCTTAAGCTTTGAAGAATCCCAAGTCAGCTTATAAACAAAGAGATAGACTAAAAAACAAAACAACAAAAATAAAGATAAACCCAGCTCGTACAAGAATGTCCCCCCCTCAAGATTACAATAAAGCATTCACCTCTTAAATACTCTCCCTCCAATAGATAACTCAAAGCAGGTATGCAAGCCGGATCGAATCTGAAACATGACGCATGTCGCAGGTCATGATCACAAACAAGTGGCAGATGCTTCTCGATCAAAAGGATGTGACTTTGGAATAATAGTAAACAACAGCAAGAAGCTTCAGAGTCTTCATCACAGTCGCTATCGTCATAGTCCCAAAGAGTGTTGGGTTACAGTCCCAGAGAGTGATGGACGGTACTAGTAGTTAATGCGCTTACAACACGAGCTAATCAACGTGCAAACTGAGTACGGATATACCAGAGAGTGATGAAACACAGTAGCAGAAAGTGTAACTGCTCAAGGCACGGACAATGTCAACATGCAAATAAAGTATAAAGTATAGTCAAATGTCAACAACAAGTAGAGTCTGTTGGTATGTATGCCCAGAGAGTCAATCATATGATCATTATAATGGCATAACTTGTAAACGATTTGATTAGCAATCTTTCAATGTATTCTATTATTCAGTTATGAGATAATGATGTAACATAATAAATATCTAAAGAATGATATAACTCAATGACGTATGTCTTCGGGTTAAGGACCTGAACGATGAGATCATACATATGTCAAGAGTGTATGCATTCTTGTTATGTCCTTAGTCGGACGTTATTGTGGAAGGCCAATATACATCAATAACACTTAAGACTAGAGTGTGTGTTGTTTGATGAAAGAATCTCATTAGTCATGATATGTGATATCAAGCCAAGCACATAGATACTTGTTAGAGAACAGTATATCGAACAGACCCACGTTGAGAGAGACACATGGAACCATGATTGGTAGTCAGAGTCATCTCTCATGGTGATGGTGATTGTGGTTCTTAGACCTGTAATCACTACACACATCACATGTCGTTCGGTGTACTTTGACATCATCCACCGTGATCCTGAATAAGGGTATAAAGGTGGTGCTCGCATGCACTGTGACACATGGGGATGACTGTGAGTGATGTAGATGGGATTTGTCCCTCCTACAGGAGCTTGATATCATGGCCACTTGATAAGCGAGACTGAGAAATGCATGGCCATGCTACTATGAGTCAATATGTGATATTAAACTTACACATATCACAAACAGTCTGCTCTAGGTCAAGGACCATGGATTGAATGTTGAAGATTATGACGATTTCATGCCTCGAGTTCAATCTGGATATCAGAGACAAAGGAACTACACATTCATTGTAACACCAATCATACATTGTAGGTTAATTTGTTCTCCAACTTCTCCAAATACTTGGGTAGCAATGAAGCCTTGCTAGATACCAATCATTGCTTGTGAAATCACAATATGATTATGAATATCATTGAGCATACCAGGTCACACACATAGGATGTATTGGAATAAGAGCATAATTGTGGACGTGATTAGAAATGTTCCGAATCAAATTGATTACTAAAACGTTTAGGTAATCTACTAGATTAATATGGAATGTAATATGAATTAATTGATTAAAGTGTTTAAGCCAATTAATTAGATTCCTTTATTATGTTGCCTAATCCTGAGCGATTGACAAGAGTCGGATGAATAAAGATTAGTTTATCAATTAATATGATTAATTGGTTAATTAATTTATTTCGGAATATTCTTTAATAGTCCACGAGCAGTTTGCTTTAAACGCAACCACAACCTTTTGTTTCCCGAGGGTTTTGGGAAACCCTACTTTCTTTCTTCTGCTATTTATAGGGGCATGACGGCTGGTCCTTTGAAAAAGACGCTTAGACACACTCTTGTACATGAACCCTAGCCATCATCGTCCCCAAGCGAGAGAGAAGGAGAGCAACCGACGTTAGCACGTCGTCAAGCAGAAGGCTACTCCTTCCCGTCGGTTGGAGAAACGCAACGTAGAGTTCTAGTCCATCCGTGTGGACGAAGTAGAGACGCATACGCTAAGTGGTTTGCGTTCGGCGGACGGACGAGAACCGTATGTGCACGCTAGGAGCGACGCACATCACCTCGAAGGGACGTCGCCGGACTTGCTCCAGGACGAGGTATATCCCGGCACCCTCTTTCTAAATACGTTGTTGTCGATGAGATCTACTCGTAGGGTATGTGAAGAAAAAAATGTGTTACTTCCGTTGCGCCTTTCGCCTCACAAAACCCAATAGAGTCAAGGGCTATGGGAGAACCTGTTATGACGATTGAAAAAAAATAGGGGTAATGACGGCTAGAAGGGGAGAGGCCAGGTGGACATGGGTTAACACTGGGGGCAACGACGCGGTGGACTAGAAGCAGTTTGACAAAGGTGGCATCACGAGGCATGCGGGTGGCACACTGAGGAAGAAGAGGTTGTTGCCTGCCGACTAAGAATCCCTCTTCATTTCTCTATCTAGATTTAGGATCTGTGCTCTAATATCATGGTGTAAAGTAAAATAAGGCTGTGTGATGTCTTTGATAAGAGAAAACCCCCCTCATATATATAAGAGAAGGGGGAAGCGTACAAAATCAAAGAAACCCTAATGGGCCAAGACACACTTGGGCCCATCTACAAATAGACAAAACAACTAATTCACTAAATAATAATACTATCTAACATATCAATTTAGGCAAAATAAATCAATCTAACAGTGCAAGAACATTCCAAGAGGATTCATCAGGCATTGGCTCCCTATTCTAAATCAATTATAATGAAATCCATACTTTGAAGCTTTACTAAAAATTACTACAAATTTTTATTCAAAGTTTAACTGCTTGTAATAAAAAATTTACACAATCAAAATTTTACTACCCACATGTTATTGTGTAATAGACCATCTAACTCTGCACATTATAAACTTTCAAAATCGTTAATTTGGCCTGAAGTTCATTAGTTTTTTTTAACAAAGTACAGTTCAAGTTTCTGTTTCTCATTTTGCCTTAATTCATTCTTCCTCTCTTTGACCTTCTCTCCACCACCAACTACACCTCTATCACACAAGGAAGAATGCATTTGATACATGTCCCTTCTAAATGGCCATAGAATAGGTATTTAGTGCTATATTGGAAGGAAAAATGCAGTTGTGTATTTATGCCAAAACGAACGAATTAATTCACTTAACTTCTTTCGTTGTAATACATAAGCCTTAGTACAATTCTATTAGTATATACACTTTACTGCTTTTCTTTACTTAGTGTATTTTACTTATCGTTTTTTCTCTTTTACTCTTTATCCCATATTGGTTATCTCTAAATCATGTACACTCTCTTGTCTTATAAAAGAGAGCCCAATGTATTCTTTTTAATCATCCAATAATAAGCAATCTCATTGCCGACTTTAGATGGTATCAGAGTCGGCCGATCCACCTTAAACCTAATCCCTCCCTCACCCCAACCCTAGCCGCCATCTTCTCCACCAACCCTAGCCGCCGCCACCCCCCCTTCCTGAAAACTACTAGAGGGGGGGGTGAATAGAGTTTTATAGAAAATTTAACAATTTTGAACTCAAGCAACCACAAAGAAAAATATTGGACAAGAAGACACAAGGGTTTAGAGTGGTTCCTTCCTTAGCAAATACTAAGGTAGTCAGTCCACTACCCGGTTGCTTACCCAACCGGGATTTGAAAAGAAATTTATTTTATTACCTCTCAAGGAATTACATAAAATACAATCTCTTTTCCCTAAACCCTTCAAGCAGCCTTCACCTAGAAGTAATCGCCCAACTCGAAGCAGCCTTCCCTTGAAGTAGATGCACCAACTCCCGTTGCACCAGCCTTCTGAAGTAGCTTCCCGTGCGATAGCCTTCTTGAAGTAGCTTGAAGTCCCCTTCTCCTCCGAGAAGTCAACCCTCTCCAATCCGCAGCCTCCAACCCTAGGAGTAGCAAGGAGAGTACAAAGAATAAATAGGAACAAGAAAGAAATAGAGAAATTACAACTTATCCTTTAAGCCCGAGGCTTGATATGCCTAGATCAAGCGTAAGATCTCCTAGCCAAGTATGTGAACTTGTAATTGCTGTGGGTAGGAGAATCTAGCCTATAGGACACGAGATTGAGCTAAGGAGAATGTAGGCCAATGATCATTGTGCTCAAATTGCTTGCAAAAGATTGCTCAAGTATGCTCAAGTGTATTCTCAAGTGTAACAAGTAAATTCTAGTGTCCTATGGCTTGTCCTATTTATAGGAATGGCCTAAGTATGCTTAAGGACGTTCTAGACAACTTCTAGGGGTTTCTAAGTGCTTAACTAGCCGTTAGGTACAAAGTTGTTGCTTTAACAACGGCTAAATAATTTATTCTGCAGTTGCTGTCAGAGATCATCTCGGTCGAGGAATGGTCGACCGAGACACCTACTCGGTCGAAGTTTTGTCGACCGACAGGCTCTCAGGAACAAGTGATTTGCAACGTCTTTCTTCAACTACCAACTAACTTGTCTGTTGTGTCTAACGGCTACTTTGGATCTTTCTCGGTCGAGAAGATGGTCGACCGAGAGTGTCTCGGTCGAGGAGTTTGTCGACCGAGAATGATCCTGTTTCAAGGTTTCAGTTTAGGCACTAATTATATGTGAGAGTGTGCAAAGGTGATCCTAATTAAATGGAATGACGTGTCTAACTATGGTGTTTGGCTAGGGAAAATCTAATGCTTGATTTACATGCAATTCTAAGTACTTGTACATTATATATTTGTACAAGTTTTTACAACAATGATTACATTGCATGAAAATATAAACATTTTAGCTTGGGGATTTTCCCTAGTTGCTTTGCCATCCATCTTAGTCCTGCACACTCAAGTAGCTCGTTAGATTAATAAGAATGAAATGTTTGTCATCATCGAAACAAAGGGATTTATCATAATATCCAATTTATCCAACACTTCCTTTTTTCCCGCCGCTGCTACAGTGCCGCTACAGTGTTGCCGCACTGCCCGCCGCACTCCCTACCTCCTCCACGCGCCTCTAGCTGCCCCTCTTCTCCTCCTCATCCCTTCTCCTTCTTCCCCTCTTCCACCTACACCCTCTCCACCCTCCATTCACCGCCGCCTACCCCTCCATCTCCTCCACGCCGCCGACAGCAACTGTTGTCCTCCCTGCCGCTACACCATCAGCCCTCACCGTCATCTCCTAGACCCTCCTCCACCTCTCTAATCTCTCCACCAACCTCCTATCTCGTAGCTACTCCCATCCTTGGGGCCTAATCTACCACAAGTCTCTCTTTTGTGCTCCGTTTCGCTTTCCGAAACTCTCCGGACAGCCCCGGCGTTTTCCAGTTCTGGCACGTTGACGGCGTAAAAGGCTTCTCCTTCTCTATCTGCCTGCGCCTCATGGTGGAGTGATTAATCCTCCATGTTGGCATAGATTTTTTTTCTCTATCTACTGCCCCTACTTGGGTTTTTTTTCTAAGATCCATGCGTGAATCTTCTGCCCTCTACTACTAGTCCATGCACTGGACTTTTGCTGACTTCTGCTGCCCTCTGCGCCTGTGCTTCTGCCTCTGTCTCCATCTTCCGATGGTGACTCCTGATCTCCCACGGACTTTGTGTGTTACCACTGTGAAGTTGGATAACTCCAACTATCACCTCTGGGTGGCTTCCTTTGAGCTCTATGTTAATGCACAAGGTCGCTACTCTCATCTATCTACCAAGGGACCGGCAGTCCCCGCTGCTGAGGCTGATGAAAAGACTAAGCAGGCCTACGATCTCTGGTCCAAGGAGGACTACGGTGTTATGACATGGATGGTCAACATCGTCGAGCCAAAGATCAGGCAGTCTCTTCTTCGCCTCCAGACTGCAAAGGAGATGTGGGATCAACTTTCCCACGTCTACTCTCATCAGCAAAATCCCAAGAAGGTTTTTGAAATCTTCAAGCAACTGGCCAAACAGGAATTTACTACCATGGACTCTATTGAGGATTACTACAACAGTTGATGTGCTCTCTGGGATGAATTCCAGGTGTATCATCCTCTTTCTGCCGACATCACTGAAGTTCAACGTCAACGGAATGAACTTATGCTTGTTCAGTTCCTCGCTGGCCTACCTTCTTCCTTCACTGGAGTTGTTGATCAGATCCTATCCAGTGATCCTCTACCCACCCTGCGAGATGTTTTGAAAAGGGTTCAACGTCTGCCATCTGTTTCGCAGCATCTTCCTGACATTTCCGATGGAGCAACCCTCGTTGTTCGTACTAGCGACTCCTTCCGAGGCCGCGGTCGTGGCCGGGGCCGCGGACGTGGACGCTCTACTGCACCTGGACGTGGCTCTGGCGTTGACTCTACTGAACCTCGTTTTTGCACCTTCTGCAAGCGGACAAACCACAATGAAGACCGTTGTTGGATCAGGCATGGCAAGCCCGCCTGGGCAAACCAAGTCACGACGGATCAACCTGAGACTGCTACTACCTCTACTCTGCCTTTTGCTGATTGGATACGGTCCGAATTCGAGAAACTTCTCCAGGCTCATCTTGCTTCTTCTGCTGACACCTCTACTGATGGTAGCACCGCCCTCCTGACACAGTCTGGTAAAAATTCGTGGGTGATTGATTCTGGTGCGACATCTCATATTTCTGGCAATCTTGCTTTATTTTCTAAACTACAAACTACTTCTGTTATACCTCCGGTTACACTAGCTGATGGCTCTAAGACACCTGTTACTGGAATTGATGATATCTGTACCACTGGTTGCCTGCCTCTGTGGTCTACTCTTTATGTTCGTAAGTTTCCTATTAACCTGCTATCTATCAATAGAACTGTGAAGAGTCTTCGTTGCTCGATTACGTTTGATCCGGATGGTGTTATTTTTCAGGATCTACGCACGAGGACGATGATTGGTTTGGGCCATGAGGGACCAGACGGGCTATACTACCTGGACGTTCCGAAGACCGCAACATACTTGACATCTTCTGTGACGGGCATCCAGTGGCACTATCGCTTAGGACATCCTTCTACAGCAAAGCTGAAACAGTTATTGCATGATGTATTAGATTCTGTTTTCATTGTGAGACTTGCCAACTGGGCAAACAGACCCGAGCATCGTTTTCCAAAAAATCATGTATTAGCTCTAAACAGCCATTTGACATTATTCATGCTGATGTTTGGGGACCCTGTTCTGTGCCAAGTACTTCTGGATTTCGATATTTTCTGAGTTTTATTGATGATTTTTCTAGAACCACCTGGTTGTTTTTGCTCAAAGACAGGTCTACTATTCTTGACAATATCACTGCTTTCTTTGTTGAGATTCGAACCCAATTTGCTAAACCCATTAAAAATTTTCGAACTAATAATGCCTTAGAATTTGTGCAAGCCTCAGTCAGCCTCCTTTGTCGAAAACAGGGTACCATACACCAAACTTCCTGTGCTTACACGCCACAACAAAACGGACTCATTGAACGCAAAAATCGCCACCTTCTTGAAGTTGCCCGCACTTTACTGTTTCATTATCATGTTCCCCAGCATTTTTGGCCTTTGGCTATCTCTATTGCTTGTTACCTAATTAACCGAATGCCCTCTTCTGTGCTTGGAAATCAAGTTCCATATCAGATTATGTTTCCGGATGCGCCCCTTTTTTCTGTGCCTCTGCATATCTTTGGGAGCACTTGCTTTGTCAAAAACCTTCGTCCCAGTCTAACCAAACTTGATCCTAGAGCGACTAAGTGTGTCTTCCTAGGGTACTCGCGCACTCAGAAAGGGTACCGCTGCTATGATCTTGGGTCAAAGAAATGGTTTGTATCTGCTGATGTTGTTTTCTTTGAGCATATGCCATTTTACTCGTCTGCCGGGTCGGCTCTTTCTTCGGACTTATTACTGGACACACCTTTACCTATCATGGATGATACTGTTGATATTACTGATACTGTCGATACTGCTTCTCCTAATGAAAACCCGCCTCTAAAAGTATATCAAAGAAGACAGAAGATAGCAACTCCCTCTATGGCCCATCCAACGTCTTCATCCTCCGTGCCAGATCAAACACCACTGCAGGTATTCTCTGATCTTGATGTTCCTATCAGCTTGAGGAAAGAAACTAGAACTTGCACTAAACATCCTATTGGAAATTTCTGTACTACTGATAATCTGGGGACTAATTTTGCAAATTTTACTGTTGCTCTTTCTGCTATATCTATTCTTAAAAATGCTTCTCAGGCTCTTAAACATCCTGCTTGGCGACAAGCTATGGAAGCTGAAATGCAGGCTCTTACTGAACGCAACACCTGGCAGCTGGTTGATCCTCCTGTAGATTGTTCTCCAATTGGCGTGTTTCCGATCTCACCAGCCACTTTGAGAGATGCAAGGATGTTTAGGATCATGTTAACCTCATGTATGAGACTATGAGTCAAATATATCATGTATGTATGAGAGGACTGTAGAGATATATAATCTTCAGCAGGACAATAAGTCTCAAACTTAATACTTTTAAGAGGTAACTCAAATCACCGACGAATTTCCATTCTTTACTTCCACTGACTGTGGATCTCAAAGAGCTCTAGAAATAGATAAATCAGATGGCAGTCATCAAATTCCTAGCCAGTATGACGTAGTATGAAGGAGTGTGTAGTCAAATCCTTGTTGAATCTGAACTTCTTAAATTGGCTGAAGCATATTAGGGAGTCTTATGTGCCTTCATAGAGCAAGTTCACACACTTCTTCTAATAAACTTCCATGATTTTTGCCACAAATGGTCACACCAATGCTAGTTTCTCTACCCGTGGATGAGGATGAGGAGGACGCGAAGGCAAACCTCCTGGAGGGTGAGGCTGCCCAAAATGCACTCAAATTGGAAAGATGGGGCATTACAAAGAAACTTGCTATGAGATTCATGAGTATCCTCTAAGAACCTCATCTGCAAATATTGCATCTACTGAAGACACTATGGGAGACACCACCCGCCAAATTCAAGTGACAGATGATGAGTACAATCAATTCTGACTAAAAAAAGATCTCAACAAGCCTCATAAATAGTTGCATCTATGGCTTCCTTTGTCCAACGTCCTAGTGATTCTACTGCATGCATATTTGAAGCTTCTCATGCAGGTTTGTCTTCTTAGGTTCTTAACTCTGATGCAACAGATTACAGTACAAGTACAACCAACCTTATATCTATCCTCTACACTAGCAGTTCACGTCTTACACCAGTCAACATTGCCAATGGTTCTAAAGTGTCTGTACAAGGCACTGGAACTATCAAACCCTTACCTACAGTTACACTACCATCAGCTTTTATTTGTTCCTCAATTTCCCTTTAATCTAATTTCCATAAGCAAGTTAACCCCTTCTCTTCAAGCCTCAGTTAAATTTAACCCTCATGATTGTGTTATACAGGACCTCCTGACAAAGAAGGTGATTGTTGGGCGGGTGTGAATTTGCAGGTCTCTACTATCTTGATCTGACTTCCAAAGCATGTGTAACAGCTACTCTTCAATCTTCATATTCATGGTCAGCTTGGACACATATCGGACAAACTCAAGGTTCTTCATCCTCAGCGATCTAGTCTTGATAAATTAGAATGTGAGTCATGTCAGTTAGGAAAGCATCATTGATCCACCTTTAATTCTAAGTTTAGATGAGTGCTAATTTAAAGTTTGAGATTATTCATTTTAATGTTTGGGGACAGTGTCGGGGTCCTTCAAAACTTGGTCATATGTATTTTGTTTCCTTTATTGACAACTTCTCTACTCTCTAGAATCACCTGGTTGAATTTGATGAAAGATCATTCTGAAATTTTATCAATAATACATTATTCACCAATCATCTTGTTCACAAAACCACAACAAAATGGGGTAGTCGAACAAAAAAAAATCACCATATTGTCGAAACAACATGTACTCTTCTTTTGATATGAAAGTCTAAAAGGAATTGTAGGGTGATGTTGTCCTTACTGCCACATATCATTAACTGCATGTCATCACTCACCTAAGAAACTGCATACGATACCGATTCCTTTGTCCAAGTCATCCCATTTATATTGTTTCTCCGAAAATATTTAGGTGTGTTTGTTTTATTCACAATGTTGGGATGGGTCGTGATAAACTCAGCCCAAAGGCTTCTGAATGTGACTTTCATGGTTAATCCAGGAACTAAAAGGGATACTCCATTCTTCCAAAGGTGTTAAGACCATGTTGAACACAAATCTATGGTTTCTGCTGATGTCACTTTCTTTGAAGATTATTCCATTCTTTGAAGATTTTCAGTCTGTGGGGAAACTTGAGGAAGCTCTCCCACTTCCCAGACCATTGAGATCTCTTCGTTGGGACCTCTAGTCCAAGGAGAATCACCTCCACCATGTCTTCTGACACGTCTCATTACTCATGCCCCCCATTACTCATGTCTACACACGTCGTGTGAAGGCAAGCAAACAAGAACAAGAATAAGACAACACAAATGGCAAACCCTCCTTTAATCACCACTCAGACAAGAGATCACGCCAGCAGTGATAATTCTCTTGATTTTCCTATTGTACTTTGAATAGAAATTGGTGATGTACATTTCATCCAATTTCTTACATTGTTTCGTATGACTATTTATCTGCCTCATACAGAGCCTTTATCTCATCCATATATCTGATATTACTATTCCTAACTATGTATCTCTTACTATGAGTCACCCAGGATGCAATCATGCTATGGAAGATGAGATGAATGCTCTACGACTGGTGGTGATGTTGACCAACTCAAGGCTCGAGAGGTAGCCAAGGGATATAATCAAGTATATGGAGAAAACTATGTCAAGACATTTTCTCCATTGGCTAAAATGTTATTTGTTCGACTTTTCATTTACCTGGCTGCTTCTTTTTCTTGGCCTCTGCATCAACTTGATATCAAGAAAAACTTTATCCATGGTGACTTTTCAGAGCAAACTTATATGGAGCAACCCTCTAGGTTTGTTGCTCAGAGGGAGTCTCATCTTGTATATAGGTTTCATAAGTCACTCTATGGGCCCAAACAATCTCGAAGAGCATGGTCGATAAGTTTAGTCACGCTCTCTTAAAGTTCGGTCTTCTACGATCAGATCTTTGATCATTCAGTATTCTATCAACGAGGGTCCTCAGGCATTGTCGTTCTTATTGTCTATGTGACGCTATTGTCATCGCTAGAGATAATCAACAAGGTATTCTTCAGCTCAAGTAGTTTCTTCAAAGTAGATTCCAAACTAAAGATTTAGGTCACGTAAAAAAATTTCTGGTTATTGAAGTGGCTAGATCTCCAGACGGTATCATCTCACAGAGAAATTACACTCTTGACCTGCTTGAAGAAACGGGCATGCTTGGAGTGTAACATGTGGATACTCCCAACAGATCCCAAAGTCAAGTTATATAAGGAGCAGAGGGAGCTACTTGAAGATTAGTGGGGGTATAGAAGACTGGTCAAAATATTTAATTATCTTATCGTCACTCGTCCAGATATATCCTTTGCTACTAGTGTGGTTAGTCAATTCATTGACAAACCCTGTATTAGTCATATGGAGGTTGTCATTCAGATTCTTCAATATTTTATAGTGTCCCGGAAAAGGTATATGATACTCAAATCATGGACATATCAAAATACAAATATTCTTAGATGTTGATTGTGCAGGATGTGTTGATGATCGCAGGTCTATCTCATGACATTGTGTATATATGGGAGGCAATCTAGTGTCATAGAAAAGCAAAAAGCAAATTGTCGTAGCTCGATCTAGTGTTGAATCTGAATACCAAGCCATGGCTCATGTGATCGGTGATCTCTTTTGGACCAAGAACACCCTAGAAGAACTTGGGTACAATCAGTCTGAGTCAATGGCGCTCCACTGTGATAACCAAAATGTTGTCCACATTGCTTCCAAACGAGTTTTTCAAGAAAGAACTAAACATATTAAGGTTGATTATCATTCCATTCGGGAAAAGATACAACATCAGCAAAATAAAGCTTGTTCCAGTCTAGTCAGAAGATCAAGTACCAAATCTGTTTACTCAATCCCTTCATGGTTGTTGGGTCAAATTCTAATGCAACAAGCTTGGTGCCTTTGATATCTACGCACCAGCTTGAGGGGACTGTTAGAATAATAAGTATTTATTATTTGTTATTCTTTATTCTATTTCTTTATATATAGGATTAGTCCCATACTACGTAATTGGGTTATGGGCCACCAACCAAGTCCATATATATATAGGTGTGCCATGTTAATACAAAGTCAAGTTGTTCTACATCATAATCTCCCTGTTAACAAATAGATTGATGATTAGGAGCAAAATTGAGTATATGGATTACAATTTCAGCCAATCTAGTATTGCGAATTGTTGGGCCAAGTTGGCCGGAGTGGATGTACCAAAATGTGATAAATTTGGTTACTTGGGTTCTATTATTTAAATAGACAGGGATGTTCAATATGATATTCTGGATCACTGCAAGATGGTTGACATGGAAGAGTCCAACTGGAGTATCATGTGACTGAAAGATCCCTCTCAAATTAAAAATTAAGTTTTATAGAACATCTATACGACCAGCCATGCTAAATGGGAGTGAAGTTGGGTGGTGAAGAAACAAGGTCCTAACAAGATGAATGTGGTTGAAACGCATATGCTGAGATTGATGTGGGAAGACAAGAAAAGATCACTTGAGAAATGACTATATCAAGAAAAAAGTGGGGGTGGTGAGCATTGAGGACAAGTTGTGCAAGGAACCACTGAGATGGTATGCAAATGTGCAACACAGAATGACTAACGCACCTATACAAAGCAATGCTAATGAGTCGAGCACATTTAAAGAAGAAGAGGTATGCCTAAACTAACCTAGGAAGAGCTTATAGAGAGATTTTGAATCATTACATCTTGATCAGAATATGACCCATAACAAAGCTGGTTGGGAAAGAAGGATCCATGTAGCCGACCCCAACATGGTTGGGATTGAGGCTTGGATGATGATGATAGAGGTAGATTTTGTAATTTTATTGTAACTATAGGAGATTAATTTCATAATTATGGTTACATAAAACTAGGTATGTAGATATAAATATAGACGTAGGGCTTAAATGATTTGTCATTTTATGTAAAAATATTGAAATAGGATTTTGGTTATATCAGGTGGGTATAAAGTGGTAGTTAATGCAAGGATTTACCTTGAATTTAGGTTGATTGAAGATCCAACATTTGAACCCCCCCCCCTTTCTACAGTCCTAGCAGCAATAGATGCCTAACAAATTGCAACAAATCTAACGACATGGATGGAAATGGCAACATTTCACTGTTACAGTGAAATTCACACCCTATTGATATGTGTTCTTGATTAATATTAATTACCAAGTAATATCAACATATGTTCCTTGACACAAAATAATCCCCTATCGACACTCTCCCTTTTGTCTCGTTGTACACCAACTTCTTATGGCACCATGATGAACGCATTCTATTGATGGCATTGTAGTGCCAAAGCATACTAGGGAAAAAATAGAGTTGACCAAAAAACAAAGAGCAAGTGATGATCAAATGAGAATATGGAGATAAAAGAAGAGTGAGAGCACCACATGCTATAGATGGACTTTTTGTCTAACAGTCAATATCTGATGTACATAACACTATGACTTCCATTAAGAATTACCAAGTACTCGCGTAAAACGCATGGATGGTGGTGACTTCATTCAAGAATTACCAAAGTATTTGCGTTGAGCATGTATAGTGGTTGCTTGTTAACTTCGATTGAAGTGGAAGTTTATGGAAACATACGAAGTTGCACAAGAGAAGTGCGACACAAAACTCGGTAAAAATGTATTTTAAATTAAATTGAAACACATAATTAAGTTTTATTTAGAATATAACCTATGCATGTTTTTTTTTGGTGAACCATAACCTATGCATGTTCTTCAATAAGAAATGGTTAAAATCAAATTTATTCAAAATCTATGGTGCTCTAGACATACACAACTTATAGTCGAAATAGATGTTAGACTAAAAATGAGTTTATTAAGAAAACGGATTTTAGGAAAAGGGTTTGAGATGGAAGAGGATAAAATTTGTTAAGTTTATATCAAATATTGTAATATGTGTGATAGATCTACTTTTAAGTGAAAAAACCAACAAGATGGTTATCCGATCACAAGAACGCTTCCAAATTGAGTTTTCTATGCCTTAACTGTGTGTACAACAATACTAGATACTTTCAGGAAACCAATCTATGCGGCCAAATCTGCAAGCTCAGCTGAGTGGCTACACCACATGTATACCCCATAATCTGTCACATATCATGTGGTCCATGCAACCACCAATGCATGCGGGCTTGAGATAAAAAAAATTCAAGTATAGTTATTATGAATATTTGATATTTTATTTGAAAATATTAATAATTAGAGGGTTGTAAGAATAGAACCGAACCAAACGATCGACCCAAGAACCGTTGGCTGGGACATTTCAATTCACTCACAAACCCAGAAAAGACTTCAAACAGGTCAAATGACTAGTTGAACTGGTTCCGGTTTTCTCCAACTAGTTGGTTCTTGAATTGACCATGGGTATCCATTATCCCAGACCCAATTTTATGTTTATTCGCACTTGATCCTTCCATGTTCTCATCCCCCTTTGCTCTTCTACCATAATTTGGCATAGAAAATGTAGTGTTTAATTTCATTATTGTTCTTTCTATGCTATTTTTTACATTTTCCCTACTATTTATTATTCCTTGATTTCTTGTATATTATAAGATTTTTGCAAATTATTTTTAACGGAATGGTGACGTTATCGGTTGACCCTTCCAGCCATTGATCGAACCAGTGAACCTAGAACTGAAAGCCTCGCCAGTTTGCTCACCGGTTTGGTTTCGACAACCTTGACAATAGCATTATTGGATATATTGTAGACATACACATTTCCAACAATTTTGTATTATTTTGAACAGATTTATGTGGTGTTATTGTTAATTTTTTTAGACATGCTAATGTGTTGATTTCATTCATCACTATGTTTGGTTACTTTTTGGGTCATCCCAAGCGTGTTGCTACTCGTTTTATTGATATTCAAGTATTAGTCGTGTTTATAGAAGCATCAAGAAGAAAATGTACAATGAGGCTCAACAAGAGAAAAAGAAAAAGAAAAAGAAAAAGAAAACAGCGAAAGATAACAATCATTACAGTAGCTCTACATCTTTTGAGGAAAAAGACAATTATCATGCATAATAAGTATCTTATTATAGAAAATGCAAAGATTCCTATCCGTATATAAATAATGAGCAAAACAAGATATTTTGTTCTTGAGGATGGTATAGGTTTTTAGTTAGTAGTAGTTCAATAGATCAAATTATAACATAGATGGCATAATGAAACCTCTATGTTATAGTAAATCTTGAGTAGAAAGTTGTAAGTAACAACAATGCCAATCTTGAAAAGTGCATGAGGTGTAGCTCCATATTGAAAAGGAATGAATGGGGAGTTTTCATTGGATAGTCAAAACGGGGCATTTGAATATGAAGTCGACCCCCCCCCACCCTGAAGGCAAAAATGGACTCAAAGGAGCAATTCAGTGTATGTTTGGATTGGCTGTGCAGATGTCATGGTTTAGTTCAAATGGAGCATCGAGCTAGATGATTATTGTAGAGGAGAAGAGGAGGTTGCTAGCCTAGTCAAGAAAGCAGCGGTGGTTGACTAGGAGGCCTAAAAGGTTGTCAATTATGAGGTAAGAACAAGGGTGGCGTTTTGTGAATGAGTCTAGATCGGTAAGTGTTGGTGGTTAAGCAGATGAAAACAGTGAACTAGAGGATAAGCAGTGTAGCTTTCATGCCTAGGAAGCATGAGGCAGTGAGCTTTATTGATGTGACGTCCAAGCTGGTGCTCAAGTGTTGAGGTACCATGTACATGAAGTCACACCCTTCAGGATCATGACAACCTGGATTTTATCCACCATGCTCGAAATCTCTACCAACATCATTAGGAGCATCCTCACAATTCCTTCAAGTCACTTGCTTCATTGTAACCGGCTGTAGAGACCGGGGGGGGGGGGGGGGGGGGGGGGTGGCAGTTACAGTAGAAGCGCCATGGAAGGGCGAAAATAGGCTGCAGTACGGATGAGGTACAAACTTAGTCATGGCGTGGGCGATGGTGGTGGAGTCAGTCAAGGTGGAGATTTGACAAGGGGGCAGAGGTCAGGGTGACAGCAGGAAAAACAGAGTGCAAAGCAAAAACAGGGCAAGGAAATTAAGGATATCATCTTGAAAAGCACCACTAAACTACATGAAACAAAACAACAAAACCTGAAGCTATCTTTGTAGGCTAGTCAAGATTTGAGAAAACATACATAGTAGGTCACTTTTAGAAATAGAACATTATTTAAAATGAGGCTCATGTTTACTATATACCAAAGCAGGTATAGAGGAGAAAAGTTACCTTGATCCATCAGCACTTATGTAAAGGCATTCACCGTGACGCCAACCATTTTGAAAATATCCAAAGAAAATACTTCCAGATTTTGAGAAGAATCTAGATTCACCGTTAGCCTTACCCTTCCAGTAGTTGGCAAACCATCGGTCCCCAGTGTGAAAATAGAACCAACCCTGCATGAAAGAAACTCTTGTAACAAAATGTTTACTGGGAGATCACCCATTACAGAAAATACAGCAGTATTCATACTTGACATCCACTGTTTTAACATTATGGATATGTTGATGACTAATGTTAAATGCCTAACGAAGATGCAAAAAGTAAATGGACAATCACTAATTTGCATTTTTATGCTGCAAGCGTATACATTTTTACAAGAATAAATATATGACGTATTAGCCATATCCATATTTTTTTTATGCATCGTGTTGTGATGTCAACTGGAATCTCCAATAACTATGGCAAATCTATCTCTTATTACATTATAGAACAAATAGAAAGCAGAAAATACTGCTTGTTCCTTTTTCCTATGCATCCTTTCAGGAATATCGTTCTTTTGAGCGTTGTAAGCACAAAGGATTTCATGGACGATACCCTCATCCTAAAAGAATTCAGACAGGCTGCTAAGTAGCCATCCTATTTGTTCAAAGGACTTTAAAACTCCTTCAGTCTAGATCACTTTCCGACATTTTACACACAGGTTTCATTAAAAGTGTGTGGGTGCATATCGAAAAATCATCAACAGCAATGATTTAATGATTTGATCCATCCAAAGCAACATGAAAGGTAGGAAGGCCACAGGTCAGAATACATAATATCAAACAGAGGTCTTGTTTAAATAATGATAAGAACCTGGTGATTCTATCTCCACTTCATCAGTCGAAACAAATTGGCAAAGATCAAAACTGTTTTTGGATACATAAACAGAAGTAAAACTAAGAGAGTACAAGTCAAAATATATGGAAACTCAAGTGTGGTAAGAAATTAAGCCCACAAGCATTAATTTTGCTCCTCTTCTCAGAGACACAATAAGCTTTGGTCTCTAAACCAGTTCTTGTGATAACTTGGACTTTCTCTCTCCTCATACATGTGCTATCTACTTCGTCTTTGGCTTTTTGCACTATTTCCTCACTCTTGCCATCAATTTTATGATTTGAGTTGCTTTGATACTTTTTGAGTTTGTCGTGTCCACATGACGAATGGTGACATTCAATTTTATTAGTATATATATTTTACTAGGTTTGTAATTATTATTGTGTTATGGGCTTTAGACTTGTCTTGTCTTTTAGCCTCTTTTATCCCATATTTTTTGTCTCTGCTTTATGCTTTACTCTCTTGTCCTATAAAAGAGAGACTGTTGTAATTGTTTTACTCATCAAATAAGCATCCTTTTGTTATTTTAGATGGTATCAGAGCAACGCGATCCCCTTACCCCTTTCCACCCTAACCCTAACTCTATTGATAACCCCTACCTAGCCGCCACCCCTCCCTCCTCCCTTTTTCCCCTTTGCAGCCCCCCCCCCGGCGGCGCCGCCACCCCCCTCCTCTCCTTGTCGCTACCACTCCCCACCCTCTCCTCCCATCCCCCGCTAGCCCTCTCATAGCCCTCTCCCCACCCAGCCGCCTCTCCTCCCTCTCCCCTAGTGTCGCCGCCACCTCCCCTTCAGCCTGCCCGCCGCCGCCTCCTCCCCTCTTCTACACCACAGCCCCGCCCATCTCCTCTTCCCATCTTCCCTCCTACCCTCTCCATCTACCAGCCTATCTATCCCTTCGGCTAGCCATCCCACTCACTCCATCTCTTCACCAGTAGTCTTTGGACATCTCTGGTAACTTTCTAACAATAGCACGTTGACGGGTGAATCAGATTTCGCTTGTTGCCTGCCTACGCCTCATGGTGGAGTAAGCCTTCCTCCATGTTGGCATAGGTTTTTCTGTCTTTTCTGCTGCCCCTATGTGGGTTTCTGAGATCTGATGCTTCAGATCTCCTGCTTCTACTTTCTTCCCCCGTGCAGGTGTTACTAGTTCTTACCCGAAGTCTACTGTTGCCCATGTGTTGGGTTTCTACTGCTATTTCTACTGACTGCTACGTTACATACTGCCTCTTGCCTGCTTCTGCGTCCTGTATACTTCGTGACTCATGGTGTCCACCGATCCGCTCCGGAATTTGTGTGTCACTACTGTCAAGTTGGATGGATCCAACTATCACACCTGGGTTGCTTCTTTTAAGCTTTATGTTAAGGCTCAAGGACGCTACTCCCATCTTTCTGTTGATGGTCTGGCAGCTCCTGCTACAAATGTTGATGAATAAATGAACCAGGCAAATAATCTTTGGACAAAGGAAGACTCCAGTGTTATGATCGGGATGGTCAACAATGTTGAACCTAAGATCAGCCAATTTCTTTTGTGGCTTTGGACGGCTAAGGACATGTGGGATCAACTTTCCCACGTTTACTCTCATCAAAAAAAATCCGAAGAAAGTGTTTGAAATCTTCAAACACTTGGCAAAAAAAGAGTACAATACTGATTTTGTGGAGGACTACTACCATCAATGTTGTGCGCTCTGGGATGACTACGAGATCTACCACCCGCTCACTACTGAAATTAAAGAAATCCAACATAAGCGCAACAAACTTCAACTAGTTCAGTTCCTTGTTAGGTTACCACACTCCTTTGTTGGCATTGTTGATCAGATCCTCTCCAGCGATCTTCTGCCTACCTTGAGAGATGTTCTCAAACGCGTACAACGCTTACCCTCTGTCTCTCAAATTTTCCTTGATCCCTCTGATGTAGCTGCCCTTGCCGTTAGACCCAATGATTCTTTTTGTGGTCGTGGTCGTGGGTGTGGTCGTTGTTGCTCTACTGCATGACCTAGTCGTGGATCTTCCTCTTCTAGCTCCAAATCTTCCTCTTATGAACAACGCTACTACAGCTTCTGTAAACGAACAAATCATATTGAAGACCGTTGTTGGATCAAGCATGGAAAACCTGGATGGGCAAATCAAGTCACGTTAGACCAACCCGACATTGCTCCATCCTTGTCTGCCCCACCTTCTACAAAATGGATCCACTCTGAGTTTGAGAAGTTACTCTAAGTGATGGCTTCCTCCCCTAAGGCCTCTCCTAATGGTAGTTCTGCTCTTCTTGCATAGTCTGGTAAACATACATGGGTGATCGACTCTAGTGCAACCTCACATATTACTGGCATTCATACTTTATTTTCTAAACTGTATAAAACTTTTGCTATTCCAACTGTTACTCTTGTCGATGGTTCTCAAACACTGGTTTCTGAAATTGGGAATATATGCACTCCTGGTCATCTTTTATTACGTTCAGCTCTATATGTTCCTAAATTCCCAATTAATTTGTTATCTGTGAGTAGAACTGTTAAGAGCCTACGGTACTCCATAACTTTTGACCCGGATGGTGTTATATTTCAGGATCTACGCACAAGGATGAAGATTGGTTCGGGCCATGAGGGACTTAACGACTTATACTACATGGATACGCCGAAGACTGTTGCTCTACTGACTACTTTTGTGATCGGCCTCTAGTGGCACTATCGATTGGGACACCCTTCACCTGCTAAGTTGAAGCATTTACTGCCTGATATTTCTGATTCAGTTTATCACTTGAAACATGCCAGTTGGGCAAATAGACTAGATCTACTTTTCCCCAAAAAAAATTGTATTGGCTCAAAACATCCATTTGATATAGTACATGATGACATTTAGGGCCACTGTTCAATTTCCAGTATTTCTGGTTTTCGGTACTTTATGAGTTTTATCGATGATTTCTCTAGAACTACATGGTTATTTTTGTTAAAAGACAGATCTCACATAGTTGATACTATCATATCCTTTCTCGTTGAGATTCATACCCAATTTGATAAAACTATAAAAATCTTATGTACTGATAATGCCCTTGAATTTATGCAAACCTCTTTCAGTCTTTTTTGTAAAAAAATGGGTACCATTCATCAAACTTCTTGTGCATACACACCTCAACAGAATGGTGTTGTCAAACGCAAGAATCGTCGTCTTCTTGAGGTTGCCCGTACTCTTCTATTCCACTATAATGTTCCCCAATTTTTCTGACTGGAAGCAGTTTCCACTGCATGTTTCCTCATTAATCGCATGCCTTCCTTTGTTCTTAGCAATCGAGTGTCATATCAGATTGTATACCATGATGCACCTCTCTTTATTGTGCCTCCTCGAATTTTTTGAATTACTTACTACGTCCTGGCCTAGTCAAACTAGATCCCCGTGCTACCAAGTGTGTTTTCTTGGGGTACTCTAGGACACAAAAAGGGTACTGTTGTTATGATCCTATTACAAAGAAGTGGATGATTACTATTGATGTCGTCTTTTTTGAGCATATGTTATTCTATTCTTCTGCGGGCTCGGCGCTGACATCTGATTTACTAGTGGATACCCCTTTACCTATGATTGAAGATATTGATTTGTCAGATACACCTGTTGCGTCGGCTCCTCCACTGAAGGTATATCAAAGAAGAGTGAAAGCTACAACTCCCTCCATGGCCCCTCCAAGTCATCCATCCTCGTTGACAGATCCACCTCCGCCTCAGGTATTTTCTAACTTGGATATTCCTATCAGTTTACGCAAAGGAACTCGATTTTGCACTCAACATCCCATTGGGAATTTTTGTTCTATTGCTAACTTGGGAATTAATTTTACCAATTTCACTTCTGCTCTATCTGTTGTTTATGTTAATATATTTCATATTTATTCTATTTTGTAATTTCTATATCCTGCTGGACCTCTATGTAAATTATCCAGTTTCTCTTATTAATAAAAAGGGAGAAGGCATATGGCCTCTTTCAACGCTGCATTGCATGTTGCATTGCGGCACCACATTTCACATGGTATCAGAGCAAGGTTTCTAACCTAACCCTACCCAGCTGTCACAACCCAGCGCCGCCGCCGATCGGCGGGTCGTCAGCGTGAACAGTAACTCCGCTGGTGAACAGTAATTCCGGCGATGAACAGTAACTCTGGCGTGAATAGTGCGGCGGAGTGAACAGTAATTCCTGCATGAACAGAGCACGTCGCCAGCCTTTCCCGGCCGCCGCGTCGTCGGCCCAAAGCAGGCGGAGCAGGCGTCTCTTGGGCCAGGCGCCGTAGCCGCCGTCCCCCCTTCTCTTCTATCTCTGGATCGTCAGGTCCTTCGGTTGATCCAACAGATTTCTAAATCCCAAACTGGAGGGTCCGTCGGTACGTAAGAAATTCCTAATCACGTCTCCTCCATGTGTGATTAGGGAATTTCAGTTGGGGGTTGTGGATGTGTCAGATACGCATCTCATCTTGTGACGTGACGTGTATCTCCCCGTCACTCATATCTTCTTGTGACGTGTATCATTCCGTCACTCTTCTTCTCGTCAAATCATGGAGGACACCAAGGCATCTACCATCTACAGTGAGATGTCTCCTATCCCCTCCATCAAGATGAACGGGAAGAATTATCTCTTATGGATGAATGATGTCCATATTGTATTGGAGTCACGCGACAAGGCGAGACATGTTGATTCTGATCCTCCTGCACTCACTGACAAAGGCTATGTTGAATGGAAGTGTCATAACAGTCTGGTGAAGACCTGGTTGTGGGGGAGCATGGAACCTGGGATTGCCTCGAGGTTCATGTTCTACACTACTGCCAAAGAGATCTGGGATGCAGTGAAGAAACATTATTCTCAAGAGAAGAATGTGCTTCGTCAGTTCATGATATATGATCGTCTGTTTGCAGAACGACAGGGAGACAGACCTTTAGAAGAATACTTTGGAGTGATTTAAGGTATTGCACAAGAGCTGAGTTTCTACCATCTAGTAACTGTCCAGGAGCAAGTCAAAGACAAAGATGACTTGATTACAACAAAATTCTTGTCTAGTCTGAGTTCTTCGTGAAGTTCAGCCCGCAGTGTTATCTTAGCTTCTGATAAGCTTCCCAGCTTGGAAGAGGCCTACTCAAGGATTTTACAGGCAAATTTTGAACCTGTTGATCCTACCGTAGCCTCATCTCACAGAGATTCTCATGCTTCTGTAGCTGCTGCAGTGAGAGGAGGTCGGACAGGTATCGGTCAAGGACGTGGAACTCGCCCTAAGTGCACTTTCTGTGAGAAACCTGGATATAGTTGAGAAATGCTGGAAGAAGCATGGTCGACCTACTGCACCACCTGTGGGAGCAGCAAACTATGCTACCACTACTGAGTCTATTTAGCCTCCTGCTTCGAGTTTCGGTCCTTCTGGCATTACACTCACCAAGGAGGAATATGATAGATTTATTCTGGCTACTCAGCATCTGAGCTTGGGATCATCATCTTCAACCAACTTGGCGTCCACCACTGGTAATCAGGCTACCTCTTTATTGGCTTCTGGTTCTACTTCATCATGGGTCGTTGACTCTGGAGCGTCACAGCATATGACTGGTATGAGGAGACTTCTTCATTCCATTGACTCACATATTCCTCACAAATCTGTAACAATAGCAGATGGTTCAGTGAGGAGAGTGTTAACCAGTGGATCTGTTTCTCTGACTCCTGGAATTGATCTTAAATCCGTACATTATGTACCTGCTTTTCCTTTTAATCTTCTGTCTGTTGCTAAGTTGATTGACACTGTGAAATGTACGGTAACTTTTGGACCTTCTTGTTTTATATTACAGGATCTCAAGTGTATGAGGACGATTGGTGGGGGGCCTAGGAAAGGTGATCTCTACCTCTTCCACGGTGACAGTCTACCTCGCCAAGTGTCTGCTCCTGCTCCATCTATCCTGTTGAGTGGCTCTCCCTTATTGTGGCACTATAGATATGGACATCCTTCATTAGAGAGCCTGAGAAAGTTAGAACCAGAATTGTCTCAAGTATCGTCTCTAGAGTGTTAGTCATGTCAACTGGGGAAACATCATAGAATGTCTTAACTCGGTCGTTTCAATAAACGGGCGTCATGTCCTTTTGAGTTGGTCCATAGTGATGTTTGGGGTCCTGTAAAAGACCATAGTTATAATGGTTTTCGTTATTTTATCTCTTTTATGAATGACTTCTCGCGTATGACTTGGATTTATTTGTTGAAAAGTCGAGAGTCTGTGCTATCTATTGTCAAACATTTTCATCAAGCAATAAAAGTTCAATTTGATTGCAATATTAAAGTTCTTCAATCAGATAATGCCTTGGAGTATGTTCAAAATGCTATGGCTGGTTTTTGTAGTTCAGTTGGGATGATACATTGTACATCATGTCCTGACACCCCTCAGCAGAATGGGGTAGCAGAGAGGAAAAATCGTCATCTCTTAGATATTAGTAGGACAATCATGTTTCAATCTAATGTTCCTAAGCATTTTTGGTCTGACACCCTTCTTACTGCTTGTTTTCTTATAAATAGGCAACCATCTTCTGTACTTCAAGGACGTACTCCTTTCTCTGTCCTACATCCCAAGGATCAACCTTTCCTTGTTCCTCTTAGAGTGTTTGGTTGTACTTCTTTTGTCCACAATTTTGATCCTAAGGCTGATAAGTTATCTCCTAGGTCAATTAGGACTCTCTTTCTTGGGTACTCCAACACTAGCAAAGGGTACAAGTGTTATTGTCCAAGTCTTCGTCGCATGTTTGTGCCTAGAGATGTGACTTTCCATGAATCCACTCCATATTTCTCTAGTGTTCCCAGTAAGGGGGAGCAATTGTGTGAGAGAGTGCCACCACCAGATGCTAGTGAGAGAGTGCCACCACCACATCAGAGTGAGAGAGTGCCACCTATCATTCCTGACTATACTATAACTCAGGAAGAGCAGCCAGCAGATGGTCCACCAATTCAGCAATATTCACATGTTTATAGCAGACGAGGTTGACAAGATCCAGAGGAGGTAGCAACTCCAGTCTCTGAGCCCTCCCCATCTTCCTCTACTCAAGGGATTCCTAAAGAACCATCTGACCTTGATGTTCCCATTGTTGTTCGCAAAGGTACTCGTTCCTGTACTATTCGGCATCCTATTACAAATGTGTGTTGTTTGTCCAAGTTATCTCAGCAGGCTCGCTCATTTGCTCTTGGGATTGATTTTGTGGACATTCCAAGAAATCATCTTGATGCTATGAAGGATATTGGCTGGAAACAGGCTATGCATGTTGAAATGTCTGCTCTGTTACAGAACAACACCTGAGAACTTGTTGACTTACCTCCAGATAAAAATGTTGTGGGATGCAGATGGGTATTTACAGTAAAATATAATCCAGATGGTTCTGTGGAGAGATTGAAAGCTAGACTGGTGGCAAAGGGGTACACTCCGACATATGGGGTTGATTTCTTTTAGACCTTTTCACCAGTGGCTCGTCTGAATTTTGTGCGTATTTTTATTTCTCTCGCTACTAGATTTGATTGGCCTCTATTTCAGCTCGATGTCAAGAATGCCTTTCTTCATGGTGATCTACAAGAGGTGTACATCGAGCAACCACCTGGTTTTGTTGCTCAGGGGGAGTGTCAGAACGTGTGTAGACTGAAGAAAGCCATCTATGGGTTGAAACAATTCCTAGAGCTAGGTTTGACAAGTTCGGTGATGTTGTGCTAAAGATAGGTTTTCTCGTTCTGTTACTGATCACTCTTTATTTTATTCTACTTCTAGTGGATCTATTATTATTGTTGTGTATGTTGATGATATTGTTATCATTGGTAGTGATTCCACAGGCATATCTCGTATGAAAGCGGGCTTGCAGGGGCACTCTCACACAAAGGATCTGGGAAAACTGAGATATTTTCTGGGCATTGAAGTACTTAGATCTCATGCAGGTACCAATTTGTTTCAGAAAAAATATGTGTTGGATTTACTACAGGAAACTGGTATGAGTGAGTCCAAGCATGTGTCTACTCCTATGGACTATCATGTGAAGGAGATGACTGATGATACTGATTATCCAGATCCACGATATTACAGGAAAATTGTGGGAAAATTGATATATTTGACAGTCACACGTCCTGACATTTCTTTTGTTGTAGGAGTGGTGAGTCAGCATATGAGCTCTCCAAAACAGTCTCATTGGACATTTGTCTATCGTATTCTGAGATATCTGAAAGGTGCACCTGGTAAGGGAATCACCTATTATAGGCCGAAGACTCTTGTATCCACACTGTCTCTTACTGGTTATGCAGATGCAGATTGGGCTGGTAATCTAAATGACAGGAGGTCTACGTCTGGATATTGCACATTTCTGGGGAATCATCTTATTACCTGGAAAAGCAAAAAGCAAAATGTTGTGGCAAGATCTAGCACGGAAGCTGAGTATAGAGCAATGGCACATGCATGTTGTGAGTTGCAGTGGGTTCAATCTGTACTTTCTGAATTAAAGATTCCTATTTTGTCTCCTATAGAACTCAGATGTGACAATCAAGCGGCCATCTACATTGCTAAGAATCCAGTCTTCCATGAACGTACTAAGCACATTGAAGTTGACTGCCACTTTATCAGAGACCAGATCAAGAATGGAACTGTTGTGACTCCACATGTCAAGTCTGAATATCAACTTGCAGATGTTCTTACGAAGCCATTGAGTCCAGCAGCTGTCCAGAGTTTTTGCAACAAGCTGGGTCTACACGATGTGTACACTCCATCTTGAGGGGGAGTGTTAATATATTTCATATTTATTCTATTTTGTAATTTCTATATCCTGCTGGACCTCTATGTAAATTATCCAGTTTCTCTTATTAATAAAAAGGGAGAAGGCCTATGGCCTCTCTCATCGTTGCATTGCACGTTGCATTGCGGCACCACATTTCACAGTTTCTATTCCTAAAAATGCTACCCAGGCTCTTCAACATCATGCATGGCGTCAAGCCATGGATTCTGAAATGCAGGCTCTTACTGACCGACATACATGGGATTTGGTTGATGCACTTGTTGATTGTTCATCTGTCGGCTGCCGCTAGATCTTTACAGTGAAATATCAACCTGATGGAACTATTGAGCGATTAAAAGCTCGTCTTGTAGCCAAAGGCTGCACTCAGATGTGGTGTAGATTACTTTGAGGGCTTCTCTCCTGTTACTCACCTGAATTCTATTTGTGTACTTATTTCTATGGCAGTAAATTATGACTGGAATTTATTCCAATTAGATGTCAAAAATGTTTTCCTGTATGGAAATCTACATGAGGAGGTATACATGGAGCAGCCTCCCGGATTTGTGATTAAGGGGGGGTCATCAAAAGTTTGTCTCCTGCGCAAAGCAATATATGGACTTAAATAGGGTCCTCGAGCCTGGTTTGACAAGATGAGCTCCATTCTTCACAAGTTCAATTTTTGTCATTCTCAGTCTGATCATTCAGTGTTTATCAAGAAAACTACTTTTGGTCTTGTAATCTTAATTGTCTATGTTGAAGATATCATATTATTTGGTAGTGATTAAGCAGGAATCCAAGCAAAAACACTTTGTTACCAAAGATTTAGGCAAATTGGGATACTTTTTGGGCATTGAAGTCTCTCGCTCATCCTCTAGTCTATGCTTGTCACAAAGGAAATACGTGTTGGACATCCTATCTGAAACAGGAATGCTTAGGGAAAAGCTTGTTGCTACTCCCTTGGATCCTAATACCAACTGGGATGACGAGAATTCTCCTTACATTGACCCTCATCAGTATCGTCGAATGGTAGGGAAACTTATATATCTCACTATTACAAGGGATGATATCACCTCGGATGTTCCTCTGGTTAGCAAATATTGAGATAAGCCCAGACAGTGTCACTGGGACATTGTATGCCATATTCTGAAGTATGTGAAAAGCTCTCTAAGAAAAAGCCTACTTTAGAAGAAAACGTATGTTGCAAGGCTGCTTGCAATGCAGCTTGTGTGAGGGTTCAAGACCACTCACCCTTTTATTAATAGAACAGGAGAAATTACATAGAGGTCCAGCAATATATCGAAATTACAAATAACAGAATATAAAGAGGTATATATTAACACTATCCCTCAAGCTAGAGCGTACACATCATGTATGCCCAGCTTGTTGCAAAAGCTCTGAAATGTTGCTGGACTTAATGGCTTTGTGAGGACATCTGCAAGTTGATCTTCAGATTTGACATGCGGAGTCACCACCTTGCCATTCTTGATCTGATCTCTAATGAAGTGGCAGTCAACCTCTACATGTTTAGTGCGCTCATGGAAGACTGGATTCTTGGCAATGTAGATAGCAGTCTGATTGTCACATCTGAGCTCTATGGGAGACGAAACAGAAATCTTAAACTCAGAAAGTACAGATTGAACCCACTGCAACTCGCAACAGGCATGAGCCATTGCTCGATACTCAGCTTCCATGCTTGATCTAGCCACAACATTCTACTTTTTACTTTTCCAGGTGATAAGGTGATTTCCCAGAAATGTGCAATACCCAGAAGTAGACCTCTTGTCATTCATATTACCAGCCCAGTCTGCATCTGCATAACCAGTAAGAACAATAGTAGACACAGGAGTCTTGGGTCTATAGTAGGTGATCCCCTTACCAGGTGCACCCTTCAGATATCTCAGAATACGGCATACTGCCATCCAGTGTGACTGTTGTGGTGAGCTCATATACTGACTCACCACATCAACAGCAAAAGAAATATCATGGCGAGTATATGTCAGGTATATCAGTTTCCCAACAATTTTCCTGTAGTAACCTGGATATGGATAATCAGTATCATCAGTCATCTCCTTCACATGATAGTCCATAGGAGTAGACACCGGCTTGGATTCACTCATGCTAGTTTCCTGCAGTAAAGCCAGCACATATTTCCTCTGAGACAAATTAGTACTTACATGAGATCTAAGTACTTCAATGCCCAGAAAATATCTCAGTTTGCCCAGATCCTTTGTATGAAAGTGTCCCTACAATCCTTCCTTCACACGTGATATGCTTGTAGAACCGCTGCCAGTGATAACTATATCATCAACATATATAACAATAATGATGGATCCAACAGAAGAGCTAGAATAAAATAAGGAGTGATCAGTCACAAAACGAGAGAAACCCATCTTTAGCACAACATTACTGAACTTGTCAAACCAAGCTCTAGGAGATTGTTTCAACCCATAGATGGCTTTCTTCAATCTACACACCTTCTGACACTCCCCCTGAGCAACAAAACCAGGAGGTTGCTCCATGCACACCTCTTCTTGTAGATCACAATGGAGAAAGATATTTTTGACACCAAGCTGAAATAGAGGCCAGTCAAAGGTAGTAGCCAGAGAGATAAGAATCCGCACTGAATTCAAACGAGCCACTAATGAAAAGGTCTCAAAGAATTCAACTCCATATGTCTGAGTATAACTCTTTGCCACCAGTCTAGCCTTCAACCTCTCAACTGAACCATCTAGATTATGTTTTATTGTGAATACCCATCTGCAACCCACGACATTTTTCCCTGGAGGTAAGTCAATAAGATCCCAGGTGTTGTTTTGTAGAAGAGCAGATATTTCCATATGCATCGCCTGTTTCCAGTCAGTATCCTTCATAGCATCAAGATGAGTTCTTGAAATGACCACAGAATCAATCCCAAGAGCAAATGACCGAGCCTGTTGGGATAATTTCGACAAACAACACACATTTGCAATAGGATGTAGAATAGTACAGGAACGAGTACCTTTGTGAACAACAATGGGAACATCAAGGTCAGATGGTTCTGTAGAAATCTCTTGAGTAGAGGAAGATGGGGAAGGCTCAGAGACTGGAGTCGCTACCTCCTCGGGATCCTACCTGCCTCGTCTGCTATAAACATGTTGATATTGTTGAATTAATGTATCACATGTTGGCTGCTCTTCCTGAATAACAGTATAGTCAGGAATGATAGGTGGCACTCTCACCGATGTCTGATGGTGGCACTCTCCTACTGATGTCTGATGGTGGCACTCTCTCACTTTCACACAATTGCTCCCCCTTACTGGGAAAACTAGAGAAATATGGTGTGGATTCATGGAAAGTTACATCCAGAGACACAAACATACGGCGGAGACTAGGACATTAGCACTTGTATCCTTTGCTATTGTTAGAGTACCCAAGAAAGAGAGTCCTAATAGACCTAGGGGATAATTTATCATCCTTAGGATCAAAATTGTGGACAAATGAAGTACACCCAAACACTCTAAGAGGGATAAGGAAGGGTTGATCTTTTAGACGTAAGACAGAAAAAGGAGTATGTCCTTGAAGCACCGAAGAGGATTGCCTATTGATCAGGAAACAGGCAGTAAGTAAAGCATCAGACCATAACTTCTTAGGGACATTGGATTGAAACATAATAGTCCTGATAATATCAAGAAGATGAAGATTTTTAAGCTCAGCTACTCCATTTTGTTGAGGAGTGAGGACAAGACGTACGATGAATCATCCCAACAGAGCTACAAAATCAACCATAGCAGTTTGAGCATATTCCAAGGCATTATCAGATTGAAGAATTTTAATATTGCAATCAAATTGAACTTTTATTTCTTGATGAAAATGCTTGACAATGGATAAAACAGACTCTCGACTCTTTAATATAAAAATCCATGTCATGCGAGAAAAATCATCCACAAAGGAAATAAAATAGTAAAAACCATTATAACTATTAGTATTTACAAGACCCCAAACATCACTGTGGACTAACTCAAAGGGACAAGATGCTCGTTTATTGACACGGCTGGGATAAGACAGTCTATAATGTTTTCCCAATTGACAAGACTGACACTATAATGAAGACACTTGGGATAACTCAGGTTCTAACTTTCACAAGCTCTCCAACGACAGATGTCCATATCTGTAGTGCCACAATAAGGGAGAACCGCTCAAAAGGATAGCATGAGCAGATACTTGGCGAGGCAGACTGTCACCGTGGAAGAGGTAGAGATCACCTTTCCTAGGCCCTCCACCAATCGTCCTCATACTCTTGAGATCATGTAATACAAAGCAAGAAGGCTCAAACGTCACTGTACAGTTCACAATATCAACTAATTTTGCAACAGAGCTAAGATTAAAGGGAAATGCAGGCACATAGTGAACATATTTAAGATTAATTTTAGGAGTCAAAGAAACAGATCCACTCGCTAACACTCTCCTCACAGAACCATCTGCTATGGTTACAGATTTGTGAGGAATATGTGAGTCAATGGAGTGAAGTAGTCTCCTCATACCGGTCATATGTTGTGATGCTCCAGAATCAACCACCCATGAAGAAGTTGAACCAGAAGCCAATAGGGAGGTGGCCTGATTACCAGTGGTAGAAGCCAGATTTGCGGAGGAAGAAGATGCCACACTGATATGTTGTGTAGCCAGAATAAATCTATCATATTCTTCCTTTGTGAGTGTGACGCCAGAAGAACCAGAACTTGATGCAGACGACTCAAAAGACTCAGCAGTACTTGCATAGTTTGTTGCCCCCACAGGTGGTGCAGCAGGTCTTCCATGCTTCTTCCAGCACTTCTCAACAGTGTCCAGGTTTGTCACAGAAGGTGCACTTGGGACGTGCTCCACATCCTCATCCCATACCTGTACGGCCTCCTCGAACGACAGCGGCTACAGATGCATGAGAATCTCCAGAATGCGAGAATGTTGTAGAATCAATTGGTTCAAAATTTGATTGTAGAATTCTCGAGTAAGCTTCTTCCAGGCTGGGAAGTTTGTCAGAAGCGAGGATGACACTGCGGGCTGAACTGCAAGACAAATTTAGACCTGATAGAAACTTTGCAGTAATCAAGTCATCTCTGTCTTTGACTTGTTCTTGGACAGTTATCGGATGATAAAAGCTCAACTCCTGAGCAATACCTTGGATCACTACGAAATATTCTTCTAAAGGCTTGTCCCCCATGTCGTTCAGCGAAGAGTCAATCATATAGAACATGAACCTAGCAGCAATAGCAGGTTCCATGCTCCCCCAAAGCCAGGTCTTCACTAGACTATCATGACGTTTCCATTCAGCATAGCCTTTGTCAGTAGAAGCAGGAGAATCAGAATCAGCATGTCGTGCTTTTTATCTCGGGATTCTAACACTGTATGGACAAAATTCGTCCACAAGAGATAAGTTTTTCCCGTTAAGCTTGATGGAGGGGATAGGTGACATCTCATTGTAGACAGTAGATGCCTTGGTGTTTTTCATGATTCAAGAGATAGATAGAGTGACAGAGAGATACACGTCACAGAAGAGTAGAGAGTGACGGAGAGATACACGTCACGTCAAAAGATTAGATGTGTTTCTGACGCATCCACAGCCCCCAATCAAAAAATTCCCTAATCACACATGAAGGAGATGTGATTAGGAATTTGCTATGTACGGACGGAGTCTTCGATATGAGTTTTAATGAGCTGTCTTACGTAAACGCTACCTTCGGAGTCAACTGGAGGAACTAGGGGTTGCTGACGAGCGGTGGACCTACCCGGCAAGGAATTAAATGTCGATACCGACGCCTTATCGATGGCGTGGAAATAGATATTTACAGGTATAGCGACGGAAATATCGACAGATGCAATCCTGGACTTATCGACGCCTAAATGAACGAATTAAATCATGAAATTTTACAGGCGTGGTCTCAACGCCTAGATGCAACGTTTTATGCAATAAAATTCTATATTGGGTATGTTTGGGGGGGGGGGTCAATCATGTGGGAGGTAAGGAATCAATCCTATTTTTTGGAGATTTCGATGACAAAATATAAGAATTAAGATCTGAAATTTTAGTAGCACAATCCATAAACGCATGTTTACACACTTATGCAATAATATTCAACTTACAACAAACCTATAACAACATAGTAAATTACTAAGTACTAACTCACATCAGTTGTATGTTGAGTGGCGCGCCGACCGCTGATAAGGATATTGTTGTTCTACATATTGCTCCCATGTCATCAAAGCTCTATACGATTTGTTGTATGTGACAATATGCTCCTCATATACTTCAGGATTCACATATTGCATCATCCCAATCTTTGGAAAATGTTCTTGTAAATCTTTGAGATATTGAGTCTTGTTTGCTGAATTCCTGGGAGGCTGAGAAGAAGCGGGAAGAGGTGCGGGTGCCCTTGCTCGAGGAGTTGGAGGTTGAGGAAAAGGAGGTTGTAATGGAACTCCGGCAATAGGATAAATTGTAGTATGCCCACCACTCCATGTTTGCCCGAAATCACCAGAGCATGCTTCGGTGTTCACCCGAAAGCATCCATAAGGGCTACGGACAGAGTATGCTTCATGATATCCCATACCAGGTCCAAGTTCTAATTGTAACCTTCGTTGTGGACCTTGTGGTTCAACTTGATATACAGAATACCCATGTTAAGAAGTCTGAGATGGGTATGGAAGTGTCTTCCCAAATAACATATCTCCAACTGAATGTTAAGATTGAGATTGAGAGTCAGATATGCTCAATGCATCCATTGATTCAGCAACATCAGAATGATAATCACTTGGAATCTGGTATTGTGATTGTGGTTGTGGTTGTGGATTGGATGGGTAGGAGTAGGGGTAGGGGCTTGGAGTTGTGGGCATTGCGGCATTTGGTGGAGGTGCACTGCTGTAATCTTTCCCAGTTTGAGTTTTTCTTCTTTGAAAAAAAATTTCAGCCATGGGATATTCTTGTTGTTGTGGAGGTGCACCCCTAGTAACATAAGGTCGGTCATCATGTTGAGGATCCACAGCTTGAGGATATTCCGGAGAGCGTTGACTTTGATTACCACCATTATTATCATTGTCATTATCATCAGACTTAGATTTGGAACCAGCTGAAGAAGAAGAATCTGAGCTACCTAACTGCTCTTGTACTCTTCTATCTATTTCCATATCAACATTTACATGTGCAGCTTCAGGCTCAAGTCTTTCAGGCGGATTATTAAGAATAATATTATCACCATTGTTTGGCTCAAATTGATTCTATGTATGGATCTGGACGCCCATCTAAATTATCAAGAACAGGACGACCTATCTCATTCATCCATTCCTCTAAAGGATTTTCTGAATCTTCCTCCAGCCCTCTATGTCTGTCAGTGCTAAAAGTGTATGCGGTGTCAATGGGATCGTGGACAACAGCAAAATCCACTTCCCACAAGGATCACCTCCATTCCAAACCCACCACTCACAAGGATCACCTGCCTCACGATCAAAAACCGCATTTGGATGTCCAAAACATCCAGTGCCTTCACGGAAATGGCGCAACTGCAAAAAAAAACATCATTTACGATATTTAGATGATGAAATCAAAGTGATGACTAATGACTAATGAGAAATTAAGAATGTAAGTAATATAGTTATCTTATACCTCTTCCAGTACTAGCAATCGCTCTTCTGGAGAGGTAATGAACTTGTTGGTGACATCTCTCACTGCAGTCATTAGAGTCGGATTCAATCCATGCGTTCGTATATATTGGAACCTCATATTCAAATAGTAAGCTGTCACAAATATAAATAAGGAAATTAGAATGACATTTTAATAGGTAGGCTGTGAGTTAGACAAATAACTCAGAAGTTAGAAACTTAGAACATAATTGATTGAGATATATACATGCTTTATGCAATGGATGCAAAAGCATATTTATCCAACGATTCTCATAAATTCTGATGTATTGCTCATTGGACTTAGGAGCTGCTTCTTTGATGCGGTCCACCATTGAGGTCATTGCATCATATAAAAAAGGCATTATTGCAGTTTTGTCACCATCTACCAGCCTCAATACCTTGACAATGGGTTCCATTATTCGCAGCACCCTAGTAACCTTATCTCAAAAAGGTCTGCTGGCAATCAACTGCTCAACTCTACTGCCAACTGGGGTATTGTGCTCCTTCATGGAGGTCCACTCCACTCCATTGAAGAGCCTCCTAAGTCCATCCTTTTTGGACTTTAATGATTGTAAGGCAAGAAAGTTTGTTGCAAATCTAGTTGCACTTGTTCTAATCAGATCACCTCCACAATACTCACGTCGCCTCATTGCATTCAACAAAAAAGAATGGTTGTAGATGAATCCTGTGATCAACCTACCATCAATGATAACAGATTTAATGAATTCAATTGAGCCAATGTCCTTGAGAACGAGACTTATGCAGTGGGCATCACATGGTGTCCAATATATTGGATATTTCTTCATTAAACTGTCCCCGGCCTTCTTTGAAGGCAGAACGATTATCAGTAACTATCTGCACCACATTTTCCACACCAACCTGCTTCATGTATGTCTTCATTAGTTTCTTTATGAACTTGTAGTTCCTGACCTCACCTGAAGCATCAACAGAGTCCAGAAAAATTGTGGATCCACGACAATGTGCAAGAAAGTTGATAATTTGTCTTCTGTTGCCACTAGTCCACCCATCACACATAAGTGTGACACCATATTCAGCCCACATATTTTTTTGGCCTGAAATACAGGCTTGTAGATCCTTCTTCTCTAGGGGAAGATACTTGTTCATTAATTCATATGAAGTGGGGGCCTTGAAGCCCCTCCCAGAATCCCCTATCACATGATTCACATCTATCATATGTTGCAGATACGGTTCAGTTGCAACATGTGCAGGTATACCATGAGCAAAGAAAAACCTACCCACTGCCTTGCCGACCTTATCTTTTGTACCAGTGAACATTGCTTTAATGCCTTTTTGCCTAGCTTCAGGCCTCCTAACCCCTGGCTCATCAACATGCCTCAATCTCGTACTAGCAGAACAGAAAAGTGTATCAATGCCGCCTTTCTTCCTTTTGCCATGGCCAGCTCTGTCTTCATCGTCATCTAGGTCAACAACAGGAATATGTGCAGTACCACTGCCTCCACCTGCACCAGATGGCCCATACCTCCTTGTAATTCGAGCTGCCTCCTCTCTTTCCCACTCATCTCTGTGGGAATCTCTTAGGGCACGTCTATACGCACGACCTGAATAAGTTGTGTCACAATCAGGAGGATATGCAATGTCATCATCTGATTCTGCAGAAGAGCATGTGCCCCTAACATTGAATAATGTATTTGTGTAACCCCTGTCAGCCTCCTTCATCTTTTGTTGTTTGTGTTTCTTTGCACCCATAAGATTTCTAAAATCATCCCTAACACTTTGGGGACACCTTGTGCACATTGCCACATTTTTGTCACCACCAGTAATGTGACGTTTGAATCTAGTAATCCCCCCTCCACCAATTGTCTTCTTGCAGTAATTGCAAACTATTTTTCCCCTATTGCCTTCAAGAGGCGTGCAGTGACTCCATGCAAAATCCATCACATTCTTAGTTCCACCAACATTACCGGCCCCAGCACCCTCACCATCGCTTGAAGACATCTTCTCAAAAGTCAAAAGTGGACACTATCACACTGCAAAAAGACAGACAAATAAAAATTAGGTGTATGAAATCTATAACCCATTAAGTTGCAAGAAATTAATCTATTTTATGTATTATAGAATCAAACACACACTTTTAGGTGTATAAATGATAAATGTATTTATAGAATCAAACACAATATTTTTTAAGATTTTTATTAACAAGAAAAAAGGCTTAAATAAAAAAATTAAAGTCTGAAATTAATTTAAAAATTATAAAATCTGATAATTATCTAGTATTAAGTCAAGTGATGTATTACAACTTTGCTCATTCCATCTTACATAACACTAACGCATACATTTCTGTAGAAAAAACAAAAAGAATGTTTTTTTTTATTTTCAGCATTTTAAATAAATAAAAAAACGAAAAATATAAATATTTTTACTATATTTTTGTTTGTATTTGTTCACATTGCTATTTGGTACAACTTCTTCTACTAAACCTAAGTTAGATACCTATTATTTCTAGTACTTATTCTATTATTACGAATTTAATATTAATTAGTGAAATTATATGATAATACTAATTAAAAGTAGTAGATCTAGTTATACCATTAGTAGATCTACATACAATATTCATAGATCTACTGTTAAATAGCATTAATCTTAAGTTTTTTGAAGTAGATCTAAGATTTGGGTGTATTTAGAGATTTTTGGAGAGATTTTATGGTGAAAATAGAAGGAAATAGATAGGAGATGGGTTGGAAATGATGAAGAATGCAAGAAATCAAGAAAACATACCTTGATTACAGTTGATTTGAGCTCCAACGAAGAAAATCGCCCCAAATGAGTATGTTCTTTCACTCCAACAGCAGCAGCAGGCTCACGTTCGCAAATGACGGCATACTGGGGCGGTATACCGCCCATATCGCCCATAAGTCGGGTATTTTGCACTGAACCCCCCCCCTACCGCCGAAAACCGGTCGGTTTTACCAGTAAACCCACCGGTTTACCAAAATTTGCGAGAGCAACGGCAGATATGCGTAAACCGATGCCAGGTTGGCTCGGTATCGGTAAACCGAGCAGTATACCAACGATATCGTCGGTATCTTCTTCCTTGCTACCTGGAGTCGGCGGCTACATTGTTGCCCTGGCCGGTGGCTGTTGCGGCCGCAAGACCAACGACAGCTACTTCCCGATGGCGGCGGTGCGAAGGGGAGAGAGAGGGGAGGAAAGCGGCGCCCTAGATGAAACCCTAGGAGCAACCTTGCTCTGATACCATGTGAACGTATGTTGCAAGGCTGCTTGCAATGCAGCATGTGTGAGGGTTCAAGACCAGTCACCCTTTTATTAATAGAACTGGAGAAATTACATAGAGGTCCAGCAATATATAGAAATCACAAATAATAGAATATAAAGAGATATATATTAACAGTACTCTTACTGACGATTTTGATTCTGACTATGTTGGCAGCAAGATAGATCGCAAATCTACATCTGGGTACTGCACCTTTGTAGGTGGTCACCTAGTTACCTGGCGAAGCAAGAAGCAAATTGTAGTTGCTCGTTCTAGTGTTGAAGTTGAGTATAGAGCAATGTGTGTGAACTCTTATGGGTTCGTGGACTTCTAAAGATTTTGGTGTTTCTGATTCTAAACCTCTTCCCATGCACTGTGATAACAAAGCAGCTATATTTATTGCCAGCAATCCCACCTTACATGCACGCACTAAACATATTGAAGTTGATTGCAACTTTGTGCGGGAAGCTGTCTTATCTGGTCAGATCTCTACCCATATACAAATACTTCAGATCAAGTAGTTGACATCTTCACCAAAACAAGTTGGGCATAACTGATATTTACGCTCCAGCTTGAGGGGGAGTAATAGTATATATATTTTACTGGTTTATTATTATTATTATTGTGTTATAGGCTTTAGACTTATCTTGTCTTTTAGCCTCTTTCTTTTATCACATATTGTTTGTCTCTGCTTTATGCTTTACTCTCTTGTCCTATAAAAGAGAGATCATTGTAATTGTTTTACTCATCAAATAAGCATCCTTTTATTATCAAGGTAGCACCCAAATTTTACTTTATCCTCTCATCCCCTTTTGATACCTTTTACATGTCCCTTTTTGCCCTCAACTTATTTTAGTTGTCTAGAGGACACTCTAATGTTTCCAATGCACATAATTTCACTCAATTCCGAGCTAGGATAAGAGAGATGCTCATTTGAAGTCACCTTGATTTTATTTGGTTTTTTAGCTCTTTTGAATCAATGTCAGCCCCTTTTGGGTGCGGTCTAGCAAGGTGTGTGCCCCCCTTGCTCTTGCCATGTCAGTGATCCACAACCTCTCTTGTCCTCGATCAACTTCAGCCCTTGATCTTGCACCCACGGATTTCCCTCCTTAAATCCGACGACCGAGCCATCATCTTTAACCTCCGTACAGCCCTTGTGTTTGGGCAAAGAGAATTTGGGCGCCCCTTTTTTACCCTCTAACATTTTGAACACTCAAACCTCCATGTTTAATCCGCCTCTTTCATTTGCACCCCTTCCTTTGCTTTTTCGTGCATTGTACAACCACTCCTACATCTTTCTTCTTCCTCTAACCCTAATGTTGTCATACTTTGCCCTTTTGGGACGCCACCTCTCTTGGCGTCCCCAAAACCGATCCCTCCATCTTCAAGCTTGTGTGGGCCAGTCGGGACCAGTCGGCGCCTCATAGAAGGTCGCTATGGTCGTCCTGGACGCCATCGGCCCCTTTAATCCAACGACCCAGCCATCATCTTTAACCTTCTTACAACCCTTGTGTTTGGGAAAGAAGGAGAATTTGGGCGCCCCTTTTAAAGCCTCTTTTTGACGTTTTGAACACTCTAAACTCCCTATTTAACCTCCCTGTTTCATTTAAACCCCTTTTCTGTACCACCTCCCCTACATCCTTCTTCTTCTTCCTCTAACCCTAACGTTATCATACTTTAGCCTTTTGGGACGCCGCCTCTTCGGGTGTCCCCAGACGCGGTCCCTCTGTCTTCAAGCTCATACGGGCCGGTCGGGACCAACCGGCGCCTCATAGAAGGTCATCAAGGTCATCCCGACGCCATCGGTCGTTGCTCCAATGAGCAGCACCTTGCTACTACCAACCCGCGGGATGGTGTTTGGGTTGGCGATGGTTGGCTGATGAATGCATATTCATCGACTTTTATTGCACCTTTTGGATCACCGGTTGAATCGTTTAGACCACTGGTTGAACAAGTGAACTGAGAACCAGAGGCCTCACCGGTTCACTGACCAGTTCAGTTCTGACAACCTTGCTTGATATCAATAGTGTATTTTCCTATTCTATACATACACTTTTATTGTTTGTGCATAGATATATACATATTAAACACAACTAAACATGTATGTATACAGTTTGATTGTTGCATACATAAATATATACATATTTTAAAAGTTACGACGACAAGGAGTGGCTCAAGTGGTCAAGCACGGTGCCCCCTAGCAAAGGGACCCGGGTTCGAATCCCAGTTGCCGCCTTGATTTACCACCCTTGCGGGCGTTCGGCCTCTGCCACGGGCATGGGAGAGGGGGGAGAAATTTTTCTTTCTTAATCCCATATTTTAAAAGTTATAATTGGATGCAATTATGCAAAGATGTATTTTGTGGTAATATGTGTATTACAAGTTCTACTAATACTCAAAACAAACCTTATGTAAGTTATGTAATCCACCTATATCAGTTTAAACTTGAATAAGGGGTTTAGGATAGCAGTGATTAAGGATGGCAGTGCTTTACATAGTATCAGTAGATAATTTTCCTTACTTAGGGTAAGGATCAGTTGATATACATATATGTTGTAATATAGATGTTTGAAGTTCCTATGATAAGCAAGAGGGGAGTTAGTATACGTAGCATGATATTTATATTGCAATTGAAGAGCTATTCAGGGTGAAAATATCCCACAACATTTAAATCACATTCAAGCTAATACTAAGAAAATTAATATAAATATCTAGAGTATAAATTCCATTTAATTATGATATTGTACAACAAACACAGTTAAATATACTTAATTTGAATATTAGAACAAGTGTAGATCAAATAAATACATATATATAGGGTCAGGGGTCTATAAAAAACCATAAAGTGATCAAGGGGCAGGGCAAAACGACCCCCCACTTGGAACGCCTAGGCGGCCGCTTAGGCGCGCCTAGGCGCTCGCCTTAACAAGTATGATCCTTAGTGACATGACTTCATCTCTCCCCTTTCGTACTTGTGTGATTTCTCAAGACATGGGCGAGTAGATCTCATTACTGGGGCATTGGGCATAGCCCCATAGCCCGTACTTTTTTTGAGTTGTTATTAACTCTGAGAATTCTACTTGTTGGATGTGTTTCATTTATTCTTTGCGCTTCCTTTATGATTTGATCAATCACATTGCTTGTTTTTTATAATCCTTGCTGTAAAGACCACGAAACTTGGGAATAGAACACTGAATGAACGTGTAGAACTCTGGATGAGATCCCACAAGGAGTTCTAGTTTGTGTTGTACAGGCACTTGCATGAGCGCCTAGGCGCCTAGGTTTAAGTCAGCCCGCCTCAAACTGGGCGCCTAGCCCCCTAATTGACCTAAGTTGTTGCCTAAGGCCTTTTGAGGCCCAAATTAAGCCAATTCAGGTCTGAATTTGATCAAATTGAGTCATTTTATGGTTAAATTGGTCTGATTTATCCCAAACGGGGTCAATTTAGGGTAAATTAGGTCTCATTTGGGGAAAAAAAGCCTGGTTTAGGGGAATTAAGTCTAATTTGGTCATGTAAGGCCTCATTTAGATCAACATAGGGAAATTTAGGGTTAGGTTTGATTTGGTCATGTTATGCAAATTATGTTTGATTAGGCCAAATTATGTCAAATTTGAGCATATTAGGTCTAATTTGGGGAAAGCAAGTCTGATTTTGGGGAAATGGTCTGATATGGTGAGATCATAGTAACAAACATCGCCGAACTTTTCAAAAAATCGGTGAAAAATCGCGAATTTTTGTAGCCCCGAATGTTACGCCAGAAAAAATCGAGGATCGCCGAATTTTCACTAATTTTCGTGACTTCTCGTGATTTTTTGTGATTTTTACGTTTTTTGTAATTTTTCGCGTTTTTTTCCGTTTTTTCACGAATTTTCGGGTTGGATTTGCCTGGCCTAAGTGGCAAATGGGCCGAATGTACTTCTGGCCCACTAGCGCTCCTACAACAGCCCCCGACAGTCAACCCCACTCACCCCAGTCTCCCGCACCCGCACTTTGCCCTATCCCCCGCTCGCGGCGGCGTTCTCCCTACCTGCGACGATGGTTGCTGCTTGATTGCAGCTCACCGGCTGCAGCTTTGGAGCTTGTCGTTGCTTCTGGAGCTACAAGGCGAAGGTCAAGAGGAGGCGCCCAGAGTCCCTGCTTGCGGTGATGCTTAAGCACGGTAGAGTTCAAGGCAGTTTCTGCTGCTGAACTTCACGGCGGCACTGGTAGTACATTTCACGGCAGCTCCTCAGGTATTTTTTTCTCTTCTCTTTGTTTTTTCCCCTTCCTCTGCCCTGATATTCCCTCTTCGCTTTCCTTCCTCATCTTCTTCCTCTACTCTCATTGACGGCAGATGGCCCCCCCAGCACTATTTATACCTGATGCTACTCCCTTCCTTCGTTATCCTCTTCCTTTACTCCCCTTCACTATTCCTCAGTCGCTACCCCTATTGTTTTGCTCATTTTTCTATTGCAATTTTGTCCTCCGGACTCCTTGTTTTAGTTTCCCCTACTGCTGTGCCCAACTCTATTTGCTCCCCTCTTTTAAAATTATCATGTTTACTGTATTTCTTTGCTTTTTTGAATATCTATGCATTTGCATTTGCAATTGCTATTTGTTTTCTTTTCTGATATCTGTTTGCATTTAAAATTACTTTTGTTGCTCATATTTGTGCTCACATTGTGTTATGTAATGCAAGTCACTGCATCTTGGAATTGTATAGGATTCTTTTCTAGATGTATGTGTGCATGTGTGTGTATGTGTTTGTATATATACACACATATACATACATACATACATATGTAGCCAATTTATTTCCGACTTATTCCCGAATAGTTGACCGAACTTACCGAATTTTATCTATGTTTTCCCGATTTTTTCCAAATCCCGATTTTTTCCGGCTAGCCGAAAAGTTTTCGAATGCCGAATTTGTTACTATGGGTGAGATTAGGTCTAATTTGGCCAAATTAGATATTGTTTAGGTCAATATAGGGAAAATTTGGGGAAATTAGGTATGATTGGATCATAATATACAAAATTAGGTTTTGTTTAGGTTAAATCATGTCAAAATTGGGCACATTAGGTCTAATTTAGGGGAAACAAGTATGATTTGGGGCAAATTGTTCTAAATTAAATGACTAGGTCTTATTTAGCCAAATTCTGTCTCATTTAGGTGAATATATGAAAAAATTATGGAAATTGGGATTCATTAGGTCATGGTGTACAAAATTAGGTCTGGTTTAGGCAAAAATTAGGGTGAAATGGGTCAAATTTGATCAAATTTTGATCAAATGAGTTCAAATTAGGGCCAATCAGTTCTAGCTTAGGCTTTGTTTAGGTAAAACTTCCACAATTCAATCCATATCTAATGATTTTGTTGCTTTCTTCATACGATGCTAGCACATTGATTGCATATTTATCATGTACATTTATATGTAAGGAATGCATTTTTCAGAAATTTTTCAAATACTTGTTAAAATAAAAATATATATGTTAAAGTGTTTATATTAGTCTATTAGTTAAATAGGCTAATTAGTTTAGTGGGCCTTTATATTCCGGCCCGTCTAGTTTAGATTACTTGGGTCTTAAGTAATAGGGCGTCTCTCCTTCTATATAAAGGAGAGGTCGTCAGTCTTTGTAATTAATCTATTCGTATTCAATCAATCTTATATTTTAACAATATAAAAACGCCTGGAAACACATGGGCCTCTGCCTGGGCACATAGGCTTCTGGGCGTCCCCCTGGAACGCCTGGCCGCCTATACAACCATGGTTCTAGTAGACAACTGGACAATGATCCATGGGTACCGAGACCCCAATCCGTGGGGAATTCAATCCATGTGAGTTTTGTGTTTCGAAAGAGTGCAATCCACATGGTTCTAATCTAAAAGATGCTTAATTCGAAGAGTTATATCGATTAGAATAATTCATAGACTATTGTGATGAACCCTATTGTCCCAATAGCTTTTACTAATTGAATTAAACCCTCAGTTTAATTAGTTTTTGCCTTGGAATCTTATTTCAAGCTCTAGTCATAATATCTATCAAACAACTGTGTTTAAACATCATTGCTCTTAGTAATTGGTTCGAAGTGATTCTTAATCACGTTATCTCTTGGATTCGACCCTTTTCTATACTACGATTGACCGTTCGCTTGCGGGTAAGTTAATTGATGTTGTTAAGGTTAAACTCTAGAAACTCCCTTCGTGAATTTGTGTATGCAAACTTTTCGTCGCACTGGGTTAGGCTTAACGAGGTGGCTTTAATGAGATTAAGTGCCTAGAAGCATAAAGATGGAATGTGACAAGGAGTTGTGCATACCATTTATATAAGAATTCCATTTAGATGCAATTGGCAAAAGTTGTCTACCTAAATAGTCAAGTTGTGGGCAATCAGTCAAGCTGACTCATGATTTGATGAAATATAGATCTTAGCTCATTAGAAGGTTGTACGTTGCAATCTTCTGAATTGATAGTAAGGGCTATAAATTTGGACAAAATAGTGGGACAATAATTAATTAAAGGCGTAATTAACATTGTCAATATTATCAAATCAAATCAAAAGTTTTTTGACAAAATACAAAATTTTCTTTTGTAGAAATAAATGGAATACACACTCTCATTGCGATCGGTCCTTGAGTAGGACAAATTAAATGGGACCAACTTCCAGACTGGTTCAGGACTTTGAGAAACGGTCTCACCAATGAGCGCAAGCTCTGTCCTTGAAATGTCGGAGCTAGAGGAACCCGCTCCAACTGTGCTTAAGGCTGAAATGGATGCTTACTTGAAGCATGCCAATGATGTCGCAAACATCAAAGACCTTATGTTGGGTTGTATGAACTATGAGTTGCATACACATCATGAAAACATGGACATTCTTGAGATGGTAACACATCTTAAGAATCATGTAAAGCAAGAAAGGTGCAATGTCGGTAAAGCGTTGTTTGGAGTGCAAACTGACAGAGGGAGATCCAATAGAGCCTCATGTGCTCAATATGATTGGGCATGTGGAACATTTAGAGACTGGGATTTCCTTTAGGCCAAGAGTTTACCATGGATAGGATTTTACAATCATTGTCTGGATCATATAGTCAATTTATCGAGTGCTATCATTTGAGTGATTTGGCCAAACCGCTATCTGAATTGTTTGGCATGTCGATAAATGTTGAAGCACGAATGAAGGACAAACCCGTGAGGCAAGGCCAAGAAATGTTCTCATGCTAAGTTGAAGTCCAAATCTTCTGCACTAGAGATAAGGAGAAGGACAAGTGCAATAGGAATCTTTCCTTTTCACTTAAAGGAGCTAAGGAAGAGGACGCAAGGGATAGAGATCTCTACTTTAGGTATAATTGAGATTAACTTTGCTACTTCTTCGTCTTAAGTACTGGATACCGGATGTGGATCATCCAAATGTGCAGGATTTGAAAAGAAGCAAAAGGTGAAGTTGAATTGCGTGTTACTAATGGAGAAATAGTTGTTGCCAATGCAGTTGGAACTGTTGATATATATTCCTTATTTTTGTTATTGTCTCTTTAGTTTTATCCCATTTCTCTTATCTCTGCTTTTACCTTTATCTCTTGTACTTTAAAAGAGAGAGCATTGTACTCACTTTTACATAAATACAAAGCCTCTTCTCAAGGTATCAAAAGCACGTTACGATCCCCGATAATCCCTTTTTCCCCTACCTGGCACCCCCACCACCGTCAGCTGCTAGACACTGCCCCCCCCCGCTCTACATCTGAAGCTGCCCCCTGTGGCACGTTGTTGCCCCCCCCCTCTGTGTTGTGCCTGACGCTGCCCCCCCTGCCGCTGGCTCCCCTGCCCCCTCCTCCCTCCCGCCGCCATCCCATGTCCCCGCACTCTCCTCCCGCCCCTACACCCGTCGATCCGCCACCACCCCTACACCCGCCCACCAGCCCTCCCTTTCCGCCCCGCCGCCCACTCCTCCCGCCCATTCCAGTCGCCGCCCCCGCTAACCACCACCCTGTCTCACCCTTAAAACCCTCACTCCTCTTCAATCTTCTCTAATTACCTCTTTTCTGGGGAGAGCCTCTCTCACATATTGCCTACATCACCATATGTCTGAATGATTTAGTGACATAGGTTCCTTACTATTCTAGTGTTGCCCATGTCTTGGATTTCTTCATGTGACTACTACTACTGCCCATGAGTTAAGTTATTTTTTCTGTTGACGCTCGTTGACGTCTCTTCCTAGTACCGTTGTCTGCCCCTGAGTTGGGTTCTTTTCCTACTACTACTTCTTGCTGACGTCGTTATCACCCTACGTATCTTTCTGATGGCATCCTCTTAGCCGCTTCGGACGTTGTACGTCACTACTATGAAGTTGGATGACTCCAACTATCGCACTTGGTCTGCGGCCTTCGAACTCCATGTCAAAGCTCGTGGTTGTTACTCGCATCTTACTTCTACTGCTCTGGTCGTACCTGCTCATAATGTCGATGATAAGACTAAACAAGCCTACGACCTGTGGACTAACGAGGAGTCCGATGTCATGACATGGATGGTCAATAGTGTTGAGCCCAAAATCAGTCAGTCGCTTCTTCTTCGGACTTCTAAAGCCATGTGGGACCAGCTCTCACATGTTTACTTTCATCAGCTTAATCCGAAGAAAGTGTATGAAATTTTCAAACACCTGGCCAAAAAGGAGTATTCTGCTACTGAATCGGTGGAGGATTACTACAATAATTCCACCAAATATACAAATGGAACCTAACCATACGTGTCCCCCAATTATATCTTCTAAATCGTCCACACTGACAATCCACCCTTCTCCCCCAAAAGGAGATTTTAATGTTATGCTCTCTGGGACGAGTTTGAAGTGTACTACCACCCTCTCTCTGTTGATATCGTTGAAATACAACGTCAGCGCAATGAACTTCAACTGGTGCAATTTCTTGCAGGTTTGCCACTCATTCTCTGGAGTGGTAGATCAGATCCTGTCCAGCGACCCATTGTCTACACTACGTGATGTCCTGAAACAGGTCCAGCCAGTGAAATGAAAAACGGCCTGAGCGGCCGATTAAACGGCCGATTAATCGGCCAGACTCCCAGCCCGTTCGATTTTTGCTAAAATCGCCGGTTAATTTTTTTGTAATTAATCGGCCGTTTTTTCCCTTTTTTGCCCTTTTTCCGTTTTTTGCCCTTTTTTCCCGTTTTTTGTCCGTTTTTTGTAAATTTTTCTGTACACCTGTAACTTTATATAAACTATATGGCCCTAAGTATTACTGACTATAATATATTAAACTTAAATATCCTATGATAAGCCTAGTCTAATAGAATGCATACTTGTATGCAAGTTGGGATAATAGGGTACTGTTGTAAAGTGTAATTTATACAAGTAAAATATATGTAACTATTATCTAATTTTAGAATGCATACTTTAGTTATTTGTACTGCTGTAATGTATGACTAATTGATGATATGCACATATAACAATAAGTTAAAAAGGTATCCAATAATAAGTCTATTGTTTACTGCTTAACTATGTAAACATGTGATGCAAAAATATTTCTGAATCATGTATGTGGGGTATTTTATCTATGTCAAATCTATTGCTTATTATATTATGGCTATAATTATTTTCTTATAGCTAAACTAATTGGGTGTTTTTACTGTTGGGTAGTGTGTTTAGAATCTTTATATATATATAAAAGTTCGAAAGAGTATTAGTATTTATATACATATATATGTAATTTTGTATAAAATTATATAGGAAATTAAAATCCGTTTTTTAAAAAATCGGCCGCTTACCGCTTAACCAGTTACAAGGTGCTGTCCGCACGGTTACCGCTTAACGTTTTTTAAAACATTGGGTCCAGTGTCTCCTGTCTATCTCCCCTCTGTCACCAGAACACTCTGATGTTGTTGCTCTAGCTATTCTCTCAAGAGACTCCTATCATGGTCGTGGTCGAGGCGGAGGTCGTGCTCATGGTTACTCACCGATGGTCTTGATCATGGTTCTTCATCATCTGCTTAAGACCTATCTTCTTTTGAATAGTGATATTGTCATTTCTGTAAACGCACAAACCATACTGAAGACCAATGTTGGATTAAGCATGGTAAGCATGCATAAGCCAATTAGGTTACTGCAGATCAACCTGACTCTGCACCATCCTCGTCGTCCCAGCCATCTGCGGATTGAATTCTCTCTATGAGTTTGAAAAGCTACTTCGGTCTCGTCTCCTTTCCTTTACTATTGATGGCTCTGCTGAAGGAGATTCTTCTCTCCTTGCCTCATTTGCATATTATGGTATAAATAAATGGGTGATTGATTCTGGCGCCACTTCCCATAATTTTGCAATTTTGCACTTTTTCTGAACTCAATAAAACTTCTGTGTTCCACCTGTTACTCTTGTTGATGGTTCTCACTCCTGTTTATGGCATCTGGAATATATGTATTCTTGGGAATCTTTTATTGCGCTCTGCTCTTTATGTTCCCAAATTTTTGTTGAATTTGTTATCTATTAGTAGAACTGTGAAGAGCCTTCGGTGCTCTATTACCTTAGACCCGGATGGTTGTGTGTTTCAGGATCTCCGCACGAGGATGAGGATTGGTTCGGGCCATAAGGGACCAGATAGATTGTACTACTTAGACACACCGAAGACTACTACTGCTTTGTTGACTGCATTTGTGCTAGGGTTATAATGGCATTATCGACTGGGTCATACATCTATTGCAAAATTGAAGCATTTAATTCCTATTATTTCAGATTTTGTATTCCATTGTGAAACTTGCCAGCTGAGCTAACAAACTAGTGTCAGTTTTTTAAATAAACCTTGTATTGGTTCTAAAAAACCATATGATATTGTGCATGCTGATGTTTGGGGTCTGTGAAAGGGAACAGCGTTGAGAAGCAGCGGAAGACGACGAGAAGGCGATCGTTTACGTGAGGATTTGCGGCTGCATGAGCAGCGTGCGTAAGAGGGCAAACAGCCGTCTTACTTCTATTATAGAATTGGGTAAATTACATTGAGCTACAGCAGGAATAAGAGAATAACAAAACAAATAAAATAACATAATAAAAGACATGTTAACACTCCCCCTCAAGCTGGAGAGTACATGTCATGGATGCCCAGCTTGCCACATAGGTTTTGAAAAACTACTGGACCCCATGGCTTTGTCAAGATATCCGCCAGTTGTTCTTCAGACTTGACGTATGGCGTCACAATAGTACCATCCTTGATCTGATCTCGAATAAAATGGCAATCAAATTCTATATGCTTTGTACGCTCATGAAAGACAGGATTCCTGGCAATGTATATGGCTGATTGGTTGTCACACTTGAGCTCCACAGAAGATAAAATAGGAATCTTTAATTCAGAAAAAACAGATTTGACCCATTGCAGCTCACAACATGCATGAGCCATAGCACGGTATTCAGCCTCAGTGCTGGATCTTGCTACCACATGCTGCTTTTTGCTTTTCCAAGTAATCAAATGATCACCTAGGAAGGTACAGTAGCATGATGTAGACCTTCTATCAATATGATTACCAGCCCAGTCTGCATTTGCATACCCTGTAAGAGCCAAAGTAGATGGAGGCACCTTAGGTCTATAATATGTGATCCCCTTACCAGGAGCACTTTTTAGATATCTCAGAATCCTGCAAACTGCTGTCCAGTGTGACTGTCATGGTGAGTTCATATGCTGACTCACTACGCCTACAGCAAAAGAAATGTCAGGTCGTGTAACAGTCAGATATATCAACTTACCAACTATCCTCCTGTAATGTCCTGGATCTAAGTACTCAACAACATCAACCGTCTCCTTGATGTGATAATCCATAGGAGTAGATACCGGTTTAGATTCAGTCATGCATGTCTCTTGTAGTAAGTCAAGCACATATTTCCTCTGAGATAGATTGACACCTGCATGAGATCTAAGCAACTCAATGCCCAGAAAATATCTCAGTTTACCCAGATCTTTCGTTTGGAAGTGTCTCTGCAATCCTTCCTTCACAAGTGATATGCCTGTAGAATCACTGCCAGTAATCACTATGTCATCAACAAAAACAGCAATAATGATTGAACCACAAGATGAGTTAGAATAGAATAAGGAGTGATCAGTCATGGAGCGAGAAAAGCCCATCTGTAGTACAACATCACTAAACTTATCAAACCAAGCTCGAGGAGACTATTTCAGTCCATATATGGCTTTCTTCGGTTTACACACCTTCTGACACTCCCCCTGAGCAAAAAAACCAGGAGGTTGTTCCATATATACCTCTTCCTGTAGGTAACCATGAAGAAATGCATTCTTAACATCAAGCTGAAATAGGAGCCAATCAAAAGTAGTAGCCAGAGAAATAATAATCCGCACAGAATTTAGACGAGCAACTGGAGAAAAAGTCTCAAAGAAATCAACACCATAAGTCTGTGTGTAGCCTTTGGCTACCAATCTGGCCTTCAACCTCTCAACTGACCCATCCGGATTGTGTTTGATGGTGAAAACCCATCTGCAGCCCACTGCTTTCTTCCCTACAGGTAAGTCAACAAGATCCCATGTGCCATTATTCAATAAAGCTGACATCTCAACCTGCATTGCCTGTTTCCAGCTATTGTCCTTCATAGCATCATAGTGATTTCTCGGTATATCCACAGAATCAATCCCAATAGAAAATGCGCTAGCCTGTTTAGATAAATGGGACAGACAACACACATTTGTAATAGGATGTCTAATAGTACAAGAACGAGTACCTTTCCGGACAGCAATAGGAATATCAAGATCTGATGCTTCTACAGGACTCTCGTGAGTAGAAGACGATGAGGAAGGCTCAGAGGCTGGTGTCGCTACCTCTTCTGGATCTTGTCTGCCTCGCCTACTATAAACATGTGGGTAATGCTCAATAACAGGCCCATCTGCAGCCTGCTCTTCCTGAATAAAAATATAATCAGGAATGATGAGTGGCGCTCCCTCACTCTGCACAGAAGGTGCCACTCTCTCACTTTGGAAAACTGATGGCACTCCCTCTCTCAACTGCTCCCCCTTACTCATAACATCGGAGAAATATGGAGTGGTCTCATGGAAGGTAACATCCCTAGACACAAACATGCGACGAAGACTAGGGCAGTAACACGTGTATCCTTTGCTAGTACTAGAGTAACCAAGGAACAAGGTTTTAATAGACCTAGGAGAAAGTTTGTCAGCCTTAGGGTCAAAATTATGGACAAAAGGCGTGCAACCAAACACTCTAAGGGGGACAGAGAAGGGCTGATCCGTGGGACATAACACAGAGAAAGGAGTCTGCCCTTTAAGAACAGAGGATGGTTGTCTATTAATTAAGAAGTAGACAGTTAAAAGGGCTTCATACCAGAATTTCTTAGGCACATTAGACTGAAACATGATAGACCGAGCAACATCAATGAGATGGCGATTTTTTCTCTCAGCCACCCCATTTTGCTGAGGGGTGTGAGGACAAGACGTGCGATGGATCATGCCTACAGAACTGCAAAAATCAGACATGGCCTTTTAAACATACTCTAAAGCATTATCAGATTGAAGAATTTTTATATTGCAGTCAAATTGAACCTTTATTTCTGTATGAAAATTGTGAAGCAACATGCATCCCCATCGATACTATCTACAGGAAGTCGATGGTATCGAGTTTATCACAGCGACAGAAGAGCGTCTGTCGATACCATCGACAGTCCTGTCGATGGTATCGAGAGTTGATTAGCGGCGATCGGCAATCCATCGACCAGTTCTATCTTTATTATGTTATTTGTTTTATTTATTGTTACTTTCTGTTCTTGTACCACAATGTATTTCACCCTAATATATAAAAAGAAGAGAGATGGCTATTGCCCTCTCAAGGGAAGTTGCTCCTTGCAGCCGACAAATCTCTCGGTATTCGTCTCCTCTCTTCCTCACCTCTTCTCACATGATATCAGAGCAGGGCTCGATCTAGGGCGTTTCTCACTTCTTCCGTCACCGTTCGCCCCTTCTTCTTGTTCCCTTCTTCTTTCCTTCTTCCTCTCCCTCTCCTCTCGTCGGCGGCGTCGCCGAGAGATAGCGGCGGCGTCGCCAAGAGACAGCGGCGGCGGCGCCGAGAGGCAGCGGTTGGGCCGCCGTCCGGCTGCAGCCCCATCCGCCGTTTCGGCGTGAGGCACCGGGCTTGCAGGGCTATCTTCGTCTACGCTGGGTTTTCGGTAGGCCTCCAAAGCTGTCGTAGACTCCACCACAGAGTTGTTTGGGGATCTTCAGGTGATCCGACGACCGTCTAAAATCTAAATCGGAGCACTCGTCACCCGACGGCTGGACTCCTAGTCACATCTCCATGTGTGACTAGGAAAATCGATTGGAGGTTGTGAATGCGTCAGTAATGCATTTATCCGTGTTTTTTTGTTGTGACGTGTTTTCTCTCTGTCACCTCACCTATCTCTATGACGTGTATCTCTCTGTCACCTCATGTCTCTCTGTGACGTGTATCAATTCGTCACAAGGCTCCCGTCTATAATGGAGGACACCAAGACCTACAGCGAGGTGTTTCCTATCTCCTCCATCAAACTCAACGACAAAAACTATCTACTATGGATGAACGTTGCTCATACTGTCCTGGAATCTCACGACAAGGCGAGACATGTTGACTCGAGTCCCCTGGATTCTACTGATAAAGGATATGCTAAATGGAAACGTCATGACAGTCTTGTGAAGACTTGGTTGTGGGGTAGTATGGAACTTGGAATTGCGGCTAGGTTTATGTTCTACACTACAGCTAAAGAAATATGGGACGCAGTGAAACAGCATTATTCTCAGGAGAAGAATGCTCTTCGGCAATTCATGATCTATGATCGTCTGTTTGTTGAAAGGCAGGGTGACAGGTCTCTTGAGGAATACTTTGGAGCTATTTAGGCACTTGCTCAAGAGATGATCTACTATCATCTTGTGACAGTTGTTGAACAGGTCAAAGACAGAGACGACCTGGTTACTGCTAAATTTCTATCTGGGCTTAATCCCGTTTGCGGTTCTACCCGAAGCGTCATTCTGGCTTCTGATAAATTGTCGTGTTTTGTGGAAGCCTATTCGAGAATTCAGCAGTCTATTTTTTAGTCTGCTAATCCTATTTCTACTATATCCTCTGGGGAGTCTCATGCATCCGTAGCTGTTGCGGTGAGAGGAGGACGACCTGGTATGGGCAGAGGACGTAGGACACGTCCTAAGTGTACTTTTTGTGACAAACTGGGACATACAGTGGAGAAGTGTTGGAAGAAACATGGGAGACCTGCTGCACCTCCTGTGGAGGCAGCGCATTATACCACCTCTACAGATTCATCTCTGTCTTCAGCTGTGGGCACCAATTCTGGGACCGACATCACTCTTACTCAGGAGGAGTATGATCGGTTCATTCAGGCATCACAGCACATGAGTATGGGATCGTCATCTTCATCGTCAGCAAACCTGGCATCTACTGCGGGTAATCAGGCTACATCTCTCATAGCTTCTGGCTCTACTTCATCTTGGGTGGTTGACTCTGGCGCGTCACAGCACATGACTGGTATGAGGAGATTGCTCCACTCTATTGACTCGTATATCCCTCACCAATCTGTCACACTGGCAGATGGTTCAGTGAGGAGAGTGTTAGCTAGTGGATCTGTCTCTCTAAAACCCAAGATTGATCTTAAATTTGTACACTTTGTGCCTGAGTTTCCTTTTAATCTTCTTTCTGTTGCAAAATTGATTGACACTGTAAAATGTACGGTAATATTTGGACCTTCTTGTTTTGTATTACAGGATCTCAAGAGTAAGAGGACGATTGGCGGAGGGCCTAGGAAAGGTAATCTCTAACTTTTCCACGGTGACAGTCTGTCTCGCCCAGTATCTGCTCCAGCTCCATCCATCCTGTTGAGTGGTTCCCCCTTACTATGGCATTGCAGATATGGACATCCGTCGTTAGAGAGCCTGCAGAAATTGGAACTTGAGTTGTCCCAAGTTTCATCTTTAGAGTGTCAGTCATGTCAGCTTGGAAAGCATCATAGGTTGTCTTATCCCAGTCGTGTCAATAAGCGGGCATCTTGCCCTTTTGAGTTAGTCCACAATGATGTATGGGATCATGTTAAAGACCAGAGTTATAATGGTTTCCGTTATTTTATTTCCTTTGTGGATGATTTTTCCCGCATAATGACATGGATCTACCTTCTCAAAAGTCGCGAGTCTGTGTTATCTATTGTGAAACATTTTCATAAAGAAATAAAGGTTCAGTTTGACTATAATATAAAAACTCTCCAATCTGATAATGCTTTAGAGTATGTTCAAAAGGCTATGTCTGATTTTTGCAGTTTTGTGGGCATGATCCATCGCACGTCTTGTCCTCACACCCCTTAGCAAAATGGGGTGGCTGAGAGAAAAAATCGCCATCTTCTTGATATTGCTCGTTCGATCATGTTTCAATCCAATGTGCCTAAGAAATTCTGGTCTGAAGCTCTTTTAACCGCTTGCTTCTTAATTAATAGACAACCATCCTCTGTTCTTAAAGGACAAACCCCTTTCTCTGTGTTACGACCCACGGATCAGCCCTTCTCTGTTCCCCTTAGAGTGTTTGGTTGCACTTCCTTTGTCCATAATTTTGACATTTAAGGCTGACAAACTTTCTCCTAGGTCTATTAAAACCTTGTTCCTTGGTTATTCTAGTACTAGCAAAGGATACAAGTGTTATTGTCCTAGTCTTCGTCGCATGTTTGTGTCTAGAGATGTTATCTTCCATGAGACCAATCCATATTTCTCCGATGGTATGAGTAAGGGGGAGCAGTTGAAAGAGGGAGTGCCACCAGATTTTCAGAGTGAGAGAGTGACACCATCTGTGCAGAGTGAGGGAGCGCCACCCATCATTCATGATTATACTTTTATTCAAGACGAGCAGGCAGCTGACAGGCCTGTTATTCGGCAGTACACACATGTTTATAGTAGGCGAGGCAGACAAGATCCAGAAGAGGTAACGACACCAGTCCTTGAGCCTTCCTCATCGTCTTCTACTCACGAGACTCCTGCAGAAGCATCAGATCTTGATCTTCCTATTGTTGTCCAGAAAGGTACTCGTTCTTGTACTATTAGACATCCTATAACAAATGTGTGTTTTCTGTCCCACTTATCTAAGCAGGCCCGCGCATTTGCTATTGGGATTGATTCTATGGATATACCAAGGAATCACTATGATGCTATGAAGGACAGTGGCTGGAAACAGGCAATGTAGCTTGAGATGTCAGCTCTTTTGCATAATGGCACATGGGATCTTGTTGACTTACCTGCAGGGAAGAAAGCAGTGGGTTGCAGATGAGTTTTCACCATCAAACATAATTCGGATGGATCAGTTGAGAGGTTGAAGGCCAGATTGGTAGCAAAAGGCTACACGCAGACTTATGGTGTTGATTTCTTTGAAACCTTTTCTCCAGTAGCTCGTCTGAATTTTGTGCGAATTATTATTTCTTTGGCTACTACCTTTGATTGGCCCCTATTTCAGCTTGGTGTTAAGAATGCCTTTCTACATGGTGACCTACAGGAAGAGGTATATATGGAGCAACCTCCTGGGTTTGTTGCTCAGGGGGAGTGTCAGAAGGTGTAAATTGAAGAAAGCCATATATGGGCTAAAACAGTCTCCTCAAGCTTGGTTTGACAAGTTCAGTGACCTTGTACTCCAGATGGGTTTTTCTCGCTCCATGACTGATCACTCTTTATTCTACTCTAGCTCTTCGTGTGGCTCTATCATTATTGTTGTATATGTTGATGACATAGTGATTACTGGCAGTGATTCTACAGGCATCTCTCGTGTGAAGGTTTGCAGAGACACTTCCAAATGAAGGATCTGGGTAAACTGAGATATTTTCTAGGCATTGAGGTGCTTAGATCTCATGCAGGTGTTAATCTATCTCAGAGGAAATATGTGCTTGACTTACTACAGGAGACAGGCATGACTGAATCCAAACCGGTATCTACTCCTATGGACTATCACATCAAGGAAACGGTTGATGATGTTGAGTACTCAGATCCAGGATATTACAGGAGAATAGTTGGCAAGTTAATATATATGACTGTTACACGACCAGACATTTCTTTTGATGTAGGTGTCGTGAGTCAACATATGCACTCACCACGACAGTCACACTAGACAGCATTTTGCCGGCATCTGAGATATCTGAAGAGTGCTCCTGGTAAGGGGATCACATATTCTAGAGCCAAGGTGCCTCCATCTACTTTGACTCTCACAGGGTATTCAGATGCAGATTGGGTTGGTGATCATACTGATACAAGGTCTACATCAGGCTAATGTACCTTCCTAGGTGATCATTTGATTACTTGGAAAAGTAAAAAGCAGCATGTGGTAGCTAGATCCAGCACTGAGGTTGAATATCGTGCTATGGCCCATGCATGTTGTGAACTACAATGGGTCAAATATGTTCTTTCTGAGTTAAAGATCCCTATTCTGTCTTCTATGGAGCTCAAGTATGACAACCAATCTGCTATATACATTGCCAGGAATCCTATCTTTCATGAGCGTACAAAGCATATAGAAGTTGATTGCCATTTTATTCGTGATCAAATCAAAGATGGCACTATTGTGACGCCATACGTCAAGTCTGAAGATCAACTGGCAGATATCTTGACAAAGCCTTTGGGTCCAACAGCTTTTCAGAGATTATGTGGCAAGCTGGGCATACACGATGTGTACTCTCCAGCTTGAGGGGGAGTGTGAAGCAACCTACATCCCCGTCGATACTATCGACAGGAAGTCGATGGTATCGAGTTTATCACATTGACAGAAGAGCGTCTGTCGATACCATCGACAGAGTTAATCAGCGGCGATCGGCAATCCATCGACCAGTTCTATCTTTATTATGTTATTTATTTTATTTATTGTTACTCTCTGTTTTTCTTCTTGTACCACAATGTATTTCACCCTAATATATAACAAGAAGAGAGACAGATATTGCCCTCTCAAGGGAAGCTGCTCCTTGCAGTCGACAAATCTCTCGATATTTGTCTCCTCTCTTCCTCACCTCTTCTCACAAAAATGTTTCACAATAGATAGCACAAACTCTCGGCTTTTGAGTAAATAGATCCATGTCATGCGGGAAAAATCATCCACAAAAAAATAAAATAACGAAAACCATTATAACTCTGGTCTTTAACAAGACCCCATACATCACTATGAACCAACTCAAAAGGACAAGATGCCGTTTATTGACACAACTGGGATAAGATAATCTATGATGTTTTCCCAACTGACAAGACTGACACTCTAAAGATGACACTTGGGACAATTCTGGTTCCAACTTCTCCAGGCTCTCTAAAGAAGGATGTTCATATCTGCAATGCCATAGTAAGGGGGAACCACTCGACAGGACGGATGGAGCAGGAGCAGATACTGGGCGAGGCAGACTGTCACCATGGAAAAGGTAGAGATCACCTTTCCTAGGCCCCCCACCAATCGTCCTCATACTCTTGAGATCCTGCAATACAAAACAAGAAGGCCCAAATGTTATTGTACATTTTACAGTGTCAATCAATTTTGCAACAGAAAGAAGATTAAATGGAAACTCAGGCACAAAGTGTACAGATTTAAGATCAATCTTGGGTGTTAGAGAAACAGATCCACTAGCTAACACTCTCCTCACCGAACCATCTGCCAGTGTAACGGATTGGTGAGGGATATGAGAGTCAATAGAGTGGAGCAATCTCCTCATACCAGTCATGTGTTGTGACGCGCCAGAGTCAACCACCCAAGATGAAGTAGAGCCATAAGCTATAAGAGATGTAGCCTGATTACCCGCAGTAGATGTCAGGTTTGCTGCGGATGACGGTCCCATACTCATGTGTTGTGCTGCCTGAATGAACGGATCATACTCCTCCTGAGTAAGAGTGATGCCTATGCCAAAACTAGTGCCCACAGCTAAAGATGGAGAGGAATCAGTAGTAGTGGCATAATGTGTTGCCCCTACAGGTGGTGCAGCAAGTCTCCCATGTTTCTTCCAACATTTATCCACTGTATGTCCTGGTTTGTCACAGAAGGTGCACTTAGGACGTGTCCCGCGTCCTCTGCCCATACCAGGTCGTCCTCCTCTTACTGCAGCAGCTATAGATGCATGAGACTCTCCAAAAGATACAACAGAAACAGGATCAGCAGACTCAAAATTGGACTGCTGAATTCTCGAATAGGCTTCCTCAAAACTGGGCAGTTTATCAAAAGCTAGGATGACACTCCGGGTAGAACCGCAAGCGGGATCAAGTCCAGATAAGAACTTAGCAGTAATCAGGTCATCTCTGTCTTTGACTTGTTCAGCAACTATCACAGGATGATAGTAGCTCAGCTCTTGAGCAAGGGCCTGAATAGCTCCAAAGTACTCCTCTAGTGACCTGTCACCCAGTCTCTCAACAAACAAACGATCATAGATCATGAACTGGCGAAGAGCATTTTTCTCATGAGAATAATGCTTCTTCACTGCGTCCCATATCTCCTTAGTTGTAGAATAGAACATGAACCTTCCCGCAATTGCAGGTTCCATACTACCCCACAACCAAGTCTTCACAAGATTGTCATGACGCTTCCATTCAGTATATTCTTTATGAGTAGTAGCCAGGGGACCCGAGTCAACATGCCTCGCATTGTCGCGAGACTCCAGGACATTGTGAACAGTGTTCATCCATAGCAGATAGTTCTTCCCATTGAACTTGATGGAGGGGATAGGCGACACCTCGTCGTAGGTCGTAGGTGCCTTTGTGTCCCCCATTATAGAACGGGACTTTGTGACGGACTGATACACGTCACAAAGATGGCTGAGGTGACTGAGAGATACACGTCACAACGAAAAAAAGGATAAATGCGTTACTGACGCATTCACAGCCTCCAGACGATTTTCCTAATCACACATGGAGGAGATGTGATTAGGAGAACACCCTGGAAGAGGCGAGTCCCCCGGTTTGGGCTTTAGATAGTCGTTGGATCACCCGGAGACTCTCAAACAGCAGTTCTGGCTCCGAAGAATTAGCCGAAAAACTGTTGTAAAATGACCGAAAGCGTGAGGAAGGCTCCGGTCCTTGGTGGCTAAATCAGCAACAGCGAGGGAAGGGTGCTACCGATCCAACGTTGAAGGTGACTAGCAGCTGCTAGCCCAGCAGCACCAGCGCCGACGGCTGGTTGTCGTCCCTGCTGGTCGGCAGCAGCGGCAGCAGTGCCTGGAGAGGGTTGGCGGCGGCAGCAGCAGTAGAGAAGGGAGAAGGAAGACCGGACGGTGGAGAGGAGAAAGCGGGATGGCGGATCAAGGCTGCTCTGATACCATGTGAAAGGGAGCAGCGGAAGACGACGAGAAGGTGATCGGTTACGTGAGGATTTGCGGCTACGTGAGCAGCGTGCGTAAGAGGGCAAACAGTCGTCTTACTTCTATTATAGAATTGGGTAAATTACATTGAGGTATAGCAGGAATAAGAGAATAACAAAACAAATAAAATAACATAATAAAAGACATGTTAACAGGGTCCATGTTCTGTTCTGAGTACATCTGGATTTCGATACTTTATGAGCTTTATTGACGAATTTTCTAGAACTACATGGCTGCTTTTATTAAAAGACCGATCTCATATGTTAGATACTATCACCACCTTCTTTGTTGAAATCTGTTGTAACACCTGGGCCACTAGCCTTAATTGTGCGCTTTGTCCTCACTCGCAAGCCAGGATAAACTTCCCAACTGGTCACCCATCCTAGTACTACTCCAAGCTGAGCACGTTTAACTATGGAGTTCTTTAGTGATGGGCTCACTGAAAAGGAGGTGCACCTTGGTGATATGGGTAGTCCAATCATTCCTTTTAAGATCATTATATCTGAGGCCTCAAATCCTGGGATGTTACATCCGTACTCAGTTTGACACACCAATTAAGGTTTTTCGCACTGATAATGCCTTAGAGTTTGTGCAATCCTTCATCAGTCAATTTTGTCGCAAGATAGGTATTATTCATCAAACTTCATGTTCATATACCCCCCAACAAAATGTGGTTGTTGTGCGCAAGAATCATCACCTTCTAGAAGTTTCCCGCACCCTGCTTTTTCACTATAATGTACCCAAAACTTTCTAGCCTGAAGCTATCCCTACTGCTTAGCTATCTCATTAACCACATGCCCTCCTCTGTACTAGGCAATCAAGTGCCTTATCAAATCTTGTACCTTGATGCCCCCTTTTTGTTGTACCTACTCGGATTTTTGGAAGCACTTGTTTTGTCAAAAACTTACGACCTGGTTTGACAAAGTTTGACCCGCGGTCTACGAAATGTTTTCCTTGGGCTACTCTCGGACTCAGAAAGGGTACAAATGCTATGATCCATCTACAAAGAAATGGTTTGTCAGTGTCGATGTGGTCTTCTTCGAGCATGTCATTCTACTCTGCAACGGGATCTACCCTATCATCTTATTTGTTGGTTGATACACCAGTGCCTATGCCTGATGAAACTGACTTGCCTCCTACTATTCTTACACCATCTCCGCCTCTGAAAGTGTATCAGCAAAGACCAAAGGCTACAACTCCCTCCATGGCCCTTCACCAAATCCTACATCTTTGCCGACAGATCCCCCACAACCACAGGTATTTTCAGATTTAAATGTTCCAATTAGTCTTCGTAAAGGGACATACTCGTGCATTTTGCATCCTATTGGAAATTTTTATTCTACAGCTAATCTAGGCATTAGCTTTGCCAATTTTACCTCTGCTTTATCAGTTGTCTCTATTCCTAAGAATGTTGCTCATGCTTTACAACATCATGCATGGCCTCAGACTATGAAAATTGAAATGCAGGCCCTTGGTGATTGGCATACGTGGGACTTGGTTGATCCTCCTACCGACTTCTCTCTTGTTGATGTCGTTGGGTCTTTACAATAAAGTATCAGCTGGATGGCACAAGTGAAAGATTAAAGGCTCGCCTTGTAGCCAAAGGCTATACCCAAACATATGGAGTTGATTATTTTGAGATTTTCTCTCCTATTGCACGTCGAAATTCTATTTGTGTCCTTATCTCTATGGTTGTGAACTGTTATTGGCCCTTGTTTCAACTGGATGTCAAAAAATGTCTTCTTATATGGTGACCTGCACGAGGAGGCAAATATGGAGCAACCACCTGGGTTTGTTGCTCGTGGGGGCGCGGGGGGGGGGGGGGGGGGGGGTCTAAAGTATGTAGGTTACGCAAGGCTATATATGGACTGAAATAGAGTCCACGTGCCTAGTTTGACAAATTGAGTCATATTCTTAGAGATTTAGTTTCCATGTCTCTCATTCTAATCACTCGGTTTTTATTAAGAAGACTTTCGTTGGCCTTGTAATTCTTATGTTGATGATATCATCTTATCTGGGAGTGATCAAGCAGGCATTCATGCTACCCAAAAATCCCTGGAAAACACTTTATCACCAAAGACTTAGGAAAATTGAGATATTTTCTGGGCATTGAAGTTCCCCGCTCTTCTTCAGGTATTTGTTTATCACAAAGGAAATATGTTTTGGATCTTTTAGCAGAAACAGGCATGCTTGGAGCAAAACCTGCTAGTACTCCCTAAGACCCTAATACCAACTAGATTATGACTCTTCTCCTTCGTACCCTGGTAACCAACAGTATCGTAGATTAGTTGGTAAAGTTATATATTTGACTGTCACAAGGGTTGATATATCTTCTGCAACCGGATTAGTCAGTAGAAATCTGGATAAAACCAAACAGTGTCAATTGGATGTTGTGTCATATTCTGAAATATCTGAAAAATTCTCCAGGGAAAGGCTTATTATACAGAAGACATGGGCATTGTAAAATCACAGGATATTCTGATTCTGTTTGTGCAAGCAGAAGGATAAATCGTACATCTACATCTAGTTATTGTACCTTTGTGGGTGGTGATCTTGTTACCTAGCGAAGCAAGAAACAGACTGTTGTTGCATATATTAGTGTTGAAGTTGAGTATAGAGCCATGGCTCATACTACTTAGAACTGTTAGGGTCTGTGGTTTTCTGAAGGAGTTTGACATTTCTGATCATGATCCTATTCCTATGCATTGTGACAATAAATTTTCTATATTCATTGCCAGTAATCCAACGTTTCGTGAGCGCACCAAGCATATTGAGGTGGATTGCCATTTTGTTCGAGAAGTTCTCTTGTCTGGCAACATCTCTACTCCATACACTCATACTTTTGATCAAGTAGCAGATATCTTCATAAAGCTTCTTCGGTTCTTCCTAAGACCAGATTCGCTACCATGGTGGACAAGTTAGGCATGATTGATATCTATGCTCCAGCCTGAGGGGGAGTGTTGAAATATATTCCTTATTTTTGTTATTGTCTCTTTAGTTTTATCCCATATCTCTTATCTCTGGCTTTTACCTTTATCTCTTGGACTATAAAGAAAGAGCATTGTACTCACTTTTACATAACAAATACAAAGACTTTTCTGAGGAACCTATGAGTTATCTCTGCCAAGTGGGCTTATATTAGAGTTAGATAAGTGTTATTATGTACCTGTCATTAATACGAACATCATATATGTATTTTGTTTGGACAAGAATGGATTCGAATTTTTTATAAAGAATGGTCGATGTTCTATTAGTAGAGATGAGATCTTTTATGGCAATGCCCCTATGTCCTATGGTCTATACTTGTTAGATCTGGAGATAAGCGTGCATAACGTAAATACTAAAAGGCTAAAACCCGATAACTCAAACCAAACATACCTTCGGCATTGTCGTCTAGGGTACATAAATGAGAAACACATTTCCAGACTACATAAAGATGGTTATCTAGACTCTTTTGATTTTGAATCAATAGAGACATGTGAGTCTTGTTTGTTGGGCAAGATGACAAAAGCTCATTTTGCTGGTAACAGTAAGAGAGCAAGTGATCTATTAGGACTCATACTTACAGATGTATGTGACCCTTTTAGAACAAATGCTACAGGTGGTTATCAGTACTTCATTACCTTTACTGATGACTTCAGTAGGTATGGCTATGTATACTTGATGAAAGATAAGTCAGAAACCTTGAAAAGTTCAAGGATTTCATAAATGAAGTACAAAACCAACTTGTTAAAAGTATTATAGCACTTCTTTCTGATCGAGGTGGAGAATACTTAAACCAAGAGTTTAAGGACCTTCAGCGAAACCACGGTATCATATCATGATGGCTCTACCTGGAATACCACAGCATAATGGTGTATCAGAAAGAAGGAACTGCACATCACCAGATATGATGCGGTCAGTGATGAGCTTTGCTAGTCTTCTGAATTCCTTCTAGGGATATGCTCTAGAAACTGCAACGTTCACACTTAACCGCGTACCCTTTAAATCGGTTCAAAAGACAACATATGAGATATGGAACTAGAAGCGTCCCAAAATGTCTTTAATGAAGATTTGGAGATGTGAAGCTTGTGTGAGAAAAATGTTTCCTAAAAAGCTTGTCCCTAGATCAGATAAATGTTATTTTGTTGGATATCTCAAGAAAACCAAGGGATACTACTTGCATAACTCATCTGACAGCAAAATGTTTGTTGGCAGGGATACTACTTGCATAACTCATCTGACAACAAAGTGTTTGTTGGCAGGGATGTTGTATTCCTAAAAAAGGAATTTATTTCCAAAGGAATTAGTGAGAAAAAAGTAGAACTCAAAGAGGTTCGAAACCAACAAGAAAACATTGAACCTGTAGAGGTACAAAAGGAACAAGGAGACTCGCAAACCTTTGTGGAATCTCAAGTTCCTAATGTAACACAAGAACCTCGCAGATCCAGTAGGATGCGCCTTGAACCTAAAAGATTTTGTTATCTTGTAACTGAAGAAGGTGGTGAGTTGGTCATAGATGATGAGCCAACATCCTACCTAGAAGTTGTTAGGGACCATATTCTGAGAAATGACTTGAGGCCATGAGATCTAAGATGAAATCCATGTACACCAACAAGGTATGGACTTTGGTGGATCCACCCGAAGGGGTAAAACCCATAGGGTGTAAGTGGGTCTTCAAGAAGAAGACCGACATGGATGGTAATGCACAAACCTATAAGGACAGATTGGTTGCAAAGGGTTTCAGAGAAGTTCAAGGTGTTGACAATGACGAAACATTTTCACCAGTTGTCATGGTGAAATCCATCAGGATCATGCTTGGTATTGCAGCTTATTATGACTATGAGATTTGGCATATAGATATTAAAACCGCTTTCCCCAACGAAAATTTTCTAGAGGATGTGTACATGACACAACCTGAACGTTTTATAAATTCCAATGGTGCAAATAAAGTTTGTAAGCTACAAAGGTCAATCTATGGATTGAGGCAAGCATCTCGGAGCTGGAATCTTTGATTTGATGAGGCAGTCAAAGAGTTTGACTTTAGCCAAAATGAAGATGAACCTTGTGTATACAAGAAGGTTAGTGGGAGCATAGTTGTATTCCTCATATTGTATGCAGATGACATAATATAGATGGGGAATGATATCCCTTCCCTAAAAATGGTAAAGAACTACCAGAGAAATACCTTCTCTGTGAAGGATTTAGGCGAAGCATGATATATCTTAGGAATCAAGATCTATAGAGATAGATCTAGAAGGCTTCTTCACCTAAGTCAGAGTACATACATTGACAAAGTGCTGAAAATGTTCAGCATGCAGGACTCAGAGAGGGAATTTGCCATGTCCCATGGAATTAGCCTCTCTAGAGCCCAGTGTCCAAGTTCTTATGAAGAACGGGAGCGCATGCGTAAGATGTCATATGTGTTCGCAATTGGATCTATCATGTATGTAATGTTATGCACTTGTTTCAATGTCTCGTATGCCTTGAGCATGACAAGCAAATATCAATCAGATCACGGTGAAAGTCACTAGATTGCCGTAAAGAACATCTTTAAGTACTTAAGAAGAACTAAAGATCAGTTCCTTATTAATGGCGGTGAGGTAGAGTTGGGTGTAAAGGGTTACACCAATACAATCTTTTAAACTGACAAAGATGATTATCAATCGCAATCTGGATTTGTGTTTTGCCTTAACAATGGAGTTGAGTTGGAAAGGTCCTAAGCAAGAAATAGTTGATGATTCTACAACGGAAGCCGAGTACATTGCTGCCTCGAGCACAACAAAGAAAGTTGTTTGGATCAAGAAGTTCAACAGTGAACTTGGAGTGGTCCAAGCATTAGCGATGAAATAGAGTTGTACTGTGACAACAATGGAGCTATTGCACAAGCTAAGGAACTTAGATCGCATCAGCGTTCCAAGCATATACTTCAGCGCTTTTATCTCATACGAGAGATCATACAACGAGGAGAAGTGAAGATTTGCAGAGTGGGAGTCTGTTGGTATGTATGCCCAGAGAGTCAGTCATATGATGATTGTAATGAGGCACAATGTAATTGATTTGAAAATAATAAAGACAATTCCATTTATTCTATTTTGTTCAGTTATGAGATAATGATATAAAATAATAAATGTCTAAAGAATGATGTTACTCAATATGTCTTCAGGTTGAGGACATGAACAATAAGATCATATGTATGATAAGAGTACATACAGTCTTGTTATATCCCTAGTCCGATATTACTATGGAAGCAAAATAGATGACAGTAATACATAAGACTAGAATGTGTGTGGGTTGATGACAGAATCTCATAGTCATGATATATGATATTAAGCACTTGTTAGAGAATAGTGTACTGGACTGAGAGATACATGGAACCATTGAATGGTAGTCGGAATCAGCTCTCAAAGTGATAGTGGTGATTGTGGTTCTTAGATGTAAAGTCACTACACTAATCACATGTCGTTCGATGAACTTTGACATCATCCAACCTTAAATAAGGTTTACCATAAAGGTGATGCTCGAGTACGTTGTGACACATGGGATTGACTGTGAGTGATGTAGATGGGATTTGTCCCTCCTACCAGAGATGATATCGTGACCACTTGATAAGCGAGACTGAGAAAAACACGGTCAAGCTCATGTGAGTCAATATGTGATATTGAGCTCACGTGTATCTCAACAGTATGCTATAGTTCAAGAAACATTGACCGAGTATTAAGAGGATGACGATTCTATGCCTCATATTCAATCTGGATATCAACGACAAAGGAACTATATAATCACCATAACATAGATCATGGATTGTAGGTTGAAGTTGTTCTCCAACTTTTCAATTACTTGGGTAGCAATGATGTATTGCTAGATATTGTTCATTGTTTGTGATGTCATAATCTAGTTATGGACAGTCATTGTCAACATAATTTGTGACTTATAGGGTCACATGCATAGGATGCGCCTGAAATAGGAGTTTACTCATGAATAAGGTTTAACTTGGTTACTAAGTGTTTAGGTAATCAACTTAAACAACATTTGTTGGCAATTGGCTGACTGGGTTGTCCAGTCGACCGACTGGAGTGTCCAGTCGACAGATTGGACGATCAATAAGACTAGATCAAGATTGATGTTGACGTCATGTTGTGCATTGATTGTCTCATTGACAGTCAATATGTTTGCTAATAGAAAAATATCCAATCGACTGACTGGATCATCCAGTCAACCGACTGGGAGTCCAGTCAACCAACTCGTGATTCGAAGTAGCCGAAAATTCATAAAATTTGTCTCCTCGAGTCCCCAGGTTTGTAGTACCCTGACCCATCCACTCCTATATAAAGGGGGGTTGGCCAAGGCTCTCAAGAGAAAAGTCTCCCAATCGCAGCATTGTGATAACGTAAGAGTCAGAGGCATCTTACCCGTAAAAGTGAGAGATAGCCAAAGGGGAGAAAAGTTGACGTTAGCACGTTAACAACACGAGGGACAACTCCTTCCTGTCAGTTATAGTAGAACGACAGGAGTTCCCAATAGTCGTGGACTACGTAGAGGCGTTGAAGTCGTTGCCATCACGCTAGGAGAACGTCGTCAACCGCCATCTGTGGTGCTACATCAGGAGGCCGCCGATGACTATCGTTCATGTGCTACTTGAAGAAGAAGCACAACTTTGCGAGGATTGTCGTTTGACTTACTCCAGGACCAGGTATATGTCTAGCAACCCTTCTTTCCTAGATACATCGTTGTTGACGCAATCTGCTGGTTAGGAATAAGGAAAAAATTGTGTTTGTTGCCTTATCTGTTGTCCTTATTTCCCTACAGTAATGTCATATACCAATCATCTATTGAGTAGCACTAATAACAAAAATCCAATTGTAGTGAGTAGTAACCATGGACTTCTCATCACAACTTGAATCAGAAGCAAGATTGACTAAAAAGTTGGTAGGTTGGAAAGAAACAAAATTATTGGACTATTGAGATGTCTTGACTCTTGAGATGTTGCTCATGGTCTTATTTTGAATGAGAGAAGCAAGTGGGGTCCTCATGGTCTATATTAGATGAGCCAAGCATGATGCTTGAGCACGACCTCTACCATAGGGATGGTTGTATTGTTTTTAGAAGAAACGACCCTCCATGTGTTGTAACATGCTTTACATTTAGGACTAGATCTCGCCCTCGGGGATTAATCATTAATGGTGATGATAACTTGTGCTTCCAACTCAATAATCACAGTATGCGTGTCTGATTGCTCAAGATGAATGTACACTTCAACAATAGAGAGAAAATGGTCAGCAACCAAAATGACGCTTCAAACTAGAGGAAACTATCAATGAAGACTAGATAAAAGTTTAGAGTGATGAGATTGTCACGCTCTTTAGTTTGAGCGTGAGGAGTAACAGGTTGAAAGAAATTGAGTTGTTCTGCTAGAGGTTGAATAGTTACATAATATGAATCAAGGGTTTGTTGACATTGGTAACCCTAAGAACACTCTTCTTCCAGGTATATTGGTGTTTGGCAATGTGCCTCCCACATATCTTCAACATTACGGTATACATAAATATGGCTACAAATGGGACTCTAGTAGTTACACAACCATCCTTGTGGTTGTTAGCACAACGCCATTCTACAGTGTCCAATGGAAATTTTTTAATAAATTCAAGTTTATCCCATGCTTCAAGGAAGGTATGAACAACACTCATCCAGAATAGGTAGTTATTGCCTTCAGTTTTGAATTTAAAAATATTATTAGCCATCGTAAACAAATGGAATAGGTGTACCTTTTTCTTCGGCCATCTTTAGACACGAGAAATAATACTGGAATGAAAATACAATACTAGAGAAGCAGCTAATAGGAGGAAAACATGATAGATCAAACACTGCCACACGGAGGATACGTTGTAGTTAGATAAGAACTACGTCCCCTAACTATAGAACATGCATCAATGAGTTAATAGGAAAAACATTGGGAGGAAGATAATTAGTTAGGGAGACCCTTTTTCCGAATGCTAGTTAAGATTTAGGGTGAAAACTCGCACATGATAACTTAATTATAAGCGTGCAAATTCTTGTTATGGTTGGTCACACAGTACTAAGTGCAATGGATGTTGATAGATGCCCACTACATAAAAATCATCATGTTGGATCAGGGCTTCCACATTGCCACATTGATTGATGAAAGACAAGGTTGGTGGTGGAAGGTCGCAACATGCATCAATGTAGCATCAGAAGGCGCGACTGCAGGGCCTAGCGGTGACAACATCCGACGATGCCGCGAGGGTGGAGGGACAATCTAGCCGCAAGGGGACGTCGGGCCGAGGAGCAGCTAGTTACGTCGCGACTAGGAGTTTTGTGGCTAGTGGTTGCTTTCGGAATTAGAAACAGAAGTGGCGCTTGCCGTTGCAATGCAAGAAGAAATCGGCGGTGGCTTAGGCAGCTTGTTGCGACTCCTATTCAGGCCACTAGGGGGTAGCAGTCGCTTGGGGAATGGAGGAGAGGAAGAACGTAAGCGGGTAGAAGAAAACTACTAGCAGTAAGAGACAAATGCCGTAAGGGACGTCGATCCTATAGAGGACTATTGTTTAGAAGGAAGGGAGACAAGAGGAGTGTTATTGGGGTTAAAGTTGTGTTGTTCGCGTTGGGGTTTTGACTAATGTTCTAATACCATCTGCAACATGAGGCTTAAAATCATGATTAGTTGCTAATTATACAATTAGGTTTCCTTGCGCAGATGGATACTAGAGAGCAATAGATACAATGGACAGCATGAACAACATAAGAGTAAAAGAGACATAAGAGAAAGGGAGGAGAGAGGCCCAAGACCCATGCCTTAAACAATTGTAATTGTCACATCATTTGTGTTTCAGTCAATTTTTTTATGAATACTAATCATGGGTTATTGTCCAAGTATGCTTGATTTCATGATTGTTCATTTAAAAAATTGGCTTTTCATCAATTGGTATCAGATTCCAAAACCTAAATCTAACTTTAGGTTCGCGACACCCCCAACCCGTTGTGTGATTTGCAAACCCCAACTCTAGAAATCATCCCCAATTGAAAGAAGAGAGAGAAAATAGAGTGGGTGTCCACCCCCCCTTATAGCCATCACCACCATCTAATCTTACTCTACTTATCCAATCCTCCCCCTATTCTCCCTTCGTCATCCCTATATATCTTTACATCATGCTACCCCTACTCTTCTTCTCTCCCTTTTCTTCTTCCTTTTTCCTTTCTCTCCTTTCCTTTTGTCATATCTTGAGTATTATAGTCAAATTTTGTAGCATCGTCGTGACAGAAAGAGCTATTGGCTCCCACTTCCATGACATTGACGACCAAGAACACTCCATCCCTACTCCCCAAGCCTAAGCCACTCAAGATTGACTTCGGAGTGTCATTATGCCTCGAGGAGGACAAAGGAACATCTTCCTCAACCCATCAAAAGTCGTTGAATGAGACCTAAGCAGTGCAAACCAACACAATGCTTGACGTAGGGGTGAACACCCAAGAGGCAAGCAACGCCCTCATTCAATGGGGTTTCCATCGTTGGACAAACCAAAGAGAGATACCATTGTCAGTTCAAGCGTCCGCTATGTGCCTAACTATCTATATGGCAAATTAGTAGTACTAGTGGACAAGGTCCTAATTGCCTACCACTACACACCTTGTGCTCGCTCTTTAAATCTAGAGCATCCCACGTCATGTTCGACGACCTCAATTACTATCAACCCCATGTTGGTCATCAGACGGGTTTCGTCAAGTGTTAGATACTACATATGTCATTTTAGGGTATGAATCGGCCTCACACTACACCAAGAAAAGCACCATGGTGCAGATGGAAGACTTTGATAGTGATATTTTGAGCTCTAGAGACTGAACTGTGATCCATGAGGTTACAAACAATGGTATTCTCCTTCGACATTGTCCACTAGCCACACCATGTTGCATTGAAAATCTTTTTTGAATGTGCAATGATGGCATAGACAAATCAAATCATGTAGAACCGTAGTCCAATGTCGATCGTCATCACAAATGCATCAACGAGTTGGATTTCGAGGCAGTTCCCCTTGCCAATGAGTCGAATCATAACGGTTCTGATAACACATCACAGTCTTGAGGCATAACACTGACAACATTCCAACCCGTTGTTCTTATTGTGCCCATGATCCATTTGTAACAGGCTCTTGTAGCCCTAGATCGTCAAAACTCCTCAAAGGTGTGTCTTTTGAAGATGGGGGTGATGTAGGACAGAAGCTCCCCAGAGAGCTTGATTAAGTCCAATTATTTGGTATCTGATTTAATAATTGTAGGGACTTATTATTTCTTCTAGGGACTTATAATATATGTCAAGGACTTATTGGTAAGGTCAAAGCTTTATTTTATTTTTTTGGATTGATTTATTTGATTTGGTCATTAGCTAGGGCATTAGTCGAGTTGTGGCATCATTAGGGTTCTGGTCGAGTTTATTATAAATGCCAATTCTGGGGTATTGCTTGGGCATGCTTGCTTTTATAAATCGATTACTTTGGAAATCAGTTTCCCAACAGGTTGCCTAAGAAGTTGGACAACTATTGCCCTCAGCAGAAGATGTTGGTGTTGCCTTTGCAAAAGGTGTTGTTGGTGGCGCTTGGTGTCGACACCCAACAGATAGACATTGTTGCCTGAATAAGCACCTATATATGCTCCTAGTTTGTGCCTTCCTGATATAGCATCAATAATAGGATTAGGGAGGATTGTTTAAGCTTCTATGAGATAGGGAAAGTATTGTATTCTAACTTAATGTTGAGAAATAAGAAAGGGAAAATTAAGTACTACTTTTTCTTCTATCACACTCTTGAACCCTAAGGATAACAAGGGAGAGATGAATAATAAATAAACTATAAAGAGAGGAGAAATTATGTTGTTTCACTACTGTAATGATACACCCTATCTATAGCATGGGTGAGAAGATTTACATGGAGATTAATACAATGACATTACAACAGCATATGGGAGAATGACCACATAAAATGGCTTTTAATTGAATCTGTAATCACCTATAAGCTTTATTGTATTTGTAACCATGGCAACTAGATCTCGAAGGAAATAAAGAATCCATCATTGATCCTTTAGGAAATTTCAAATCCAAAAAAGGATGTCATCCATATTTTTTGAACTATTCTTTACGAACCATTTATTTGATAACATCCATATTGTCTAGTTGACACCTTTCAAGGTCACTATAAGACAGTTTATCTCAAACATTGATAACATTCATTTTACAGACTTAACAGAACCATATAAGTTTGCAATAAAATGCCAACATCGACTTGTACATTAAATTAAACTAGAACTAAATATGCAATTCAAGAGTACTTAAAAGGTATATTTGCTATCGTCACTCTAATATTATAGAGAACAACTTTGATCATATAAGTTTAAATGTGAGTTACATGCAAATGATAGTGATGAGGCTGATGCCTCCAGAATCTAAATCAGGATACAAGAAGATGAGAGAGAAAAGTTAAAATAAAGAAAGACATGAATAAGGTCATAATTATATTGAATACATAGAACAATATGCTCAATGATATTAAGGTTTAGATAGGTAACCAACCTTCCCATGCATGATGTCATCTCTCCATGTTCCCTGAAACATATCTCCATTACTGTAGCAGAAAGTACCTAAACCTGATCGCCTGCCATGACGCCACATGCCTTCATAGAAACTTCCATCACCAAGGATCAGACGACCCTACACATACACACCTAATCAGAATATAAACTACCAAAGCTATTTATCCTATGCCAAAACATTTTATCTGTAAGCATTTTAAGTGAATTGGAATATGATAAGATTTAACAAAAGATACACCCAATAACCTCTTTGGTCATAAAGGCTTGGTTCAATGGCCACTTGACAATTCAAAATTCCAACTATAAACCCCTATCTAGAGGTGCATGCATGGTTCACAATCTTGGTCGAAATGTCGAATTTTCAAACAAAAATTTTTATTTTGATGAGGATTGAAGAAAACTAGATCAACGTGTAATTGGTTCAAGAGAAGTTCCTATCAAAGTTCAATATGAATCTTTGGGTACTTATCATGAAATTTATGGGAATTATCTAATAATAAGAAGCATAAAAAAAGAAATCTCTTGTATCTAGAAATGGAAATACCTCAAACTTCATCATGCATTTCATGAAATTTCCACAGAATATTCCGCAATTTTGATGATTTTACCCAATTTGGGATGATTTCGAAAAATTTTGCCAATTTTAACAAATTCAGATAATTTATTTTGAAACATGACGTAAGTTGACTGATGTGAATGTTATTAATTTATTGGAGAGGAGATATTGCTTAGGGGGGGTATTATAGCTTCTACCTTAGGCACATAAGCCCTAACCCAACCTAATCTACTACGATATTTCACTTCTACCCTATCGGATCAATAACTATAACTTTTATTTCGAAAGAGGTGTTTTACAAGTTGTAGAACTACCCAAATTAAGGAAACTAATAGTTAATGTTCAAGATTAAGTAGTATCACAATTAATTGGTTAGTTCACACTAGAAAAGTCACAAACATATAACTAGTATCACAATTAATTGGTTAGTTCACAATGGAAAAGTCACAAACATATAACTAGTATCACTTTTTTTTTTGAAAAAGTAGTTGTAACTTGTAACAACAAAGAGTATTTTATGGGGATGACTGATTCAAAGCTCTAAAGAGGCATTGGCTCATCTACCCCCACACATGTGCAACCTTCACATGTGTGCAGCAGTAGAAACGACATAAGTCGCATGATGAGGATAACACGAGTTTGACTCAATACGTCAATCATCTATCCCAACATATGTTTGGACAAGAACTGTCGGATTGGGGTCATGGGCCTAAGCCACCACACCACTCTAGTTTCAATTAAGTAATTCAATACTTTTTCTTATGCTACAATACATTGATATCAAGTTGTGTAATATGTAATAGATTGTGCTTGATTTTTTAAAGCTAATTCCTTATGTCACAAAAATTAGTATCGATATCTCCATTGAAAGTTCAGCATTTTTTCACTAAAAAATGTAGGACCCCGCTCCCAACATCATTATATGATTGAATTGCATAAATAGTAGTATGCAATGGTTTAGAAAGCGTAAAGTGCGAGGCTGGCGGACATGACCTTGTAGCCGCTTAAGCGCCAAGCAGGCGCTTAAGTGGGTGCTTTTTTTAAAATTGGATGCTTTAGTTTCTATATATGTTATACATAATTACACATATATATGTTTTAATCATATTCTTTAACTTTAATACATCTAAACCCATGTAATAGTGTAAAATTGATTTGTATACAATTTAATAATATTACTATGGTGCTTTTAGTAATATACATATAAAATATGTTAAAAAATATCATGAAACTAGGTAATAGAGTAATATAGCCATAGGTATGCAATATGTTGCATATTATAACAGTGAGATCACAATACTAGTGCAGATAATACAAAAAATAGTATTTTACAAACTTACAGTACTAATATAGATAGCACGCTTGTACAAAGTAATGTTACAATAATAACATAGATAATAAAAATATGTAACCTAACAACAAACAAAATATGCAGTTAATTACATAATGCAATAATGTAACATATTGTAACGTAGAGTTGTGAAAATGCAACAATAGTAGATGACATAGTGGTATATAGTAGTATACTAGTAATGCATGCTAATGTGGTAATATACAAAACCATATATAGCAGTAGATGTTGCTAACTATACAATACAAATGTGTATTATACACAGTAGATATTGCATATATATACTTAGTAATATATTCTATATGCTAGTATAAATGTATAGAAGTACAATTAGAAGTGGGCTTTAGAGATGTCGAGGAAGATATCTTGGGCCTAGCTTCTCGCTTACATTAGGCGGGCTCCTAAAAGTGGCAGGGACCTTGCAACGCTTAAGCAGCCGCTTAAGTGGGCGCTCAGATGACTTTCAAAATATTGGTCGCAAGGAAGAAAATGTCCGATTTCGAAGCCGTTTCGGTAGCCACAGAAACAGAAAGAAATTTCGACAAATTTCGACGGAAATTTCGACATATGCATTCTTGGCGTTTCAATGACCAAATGGTCAAATTATTTAGCAAAATTTTACCTGAACAATCTACTAGTGTAGATCTACTCAAATATACAATAATATTTCATATTGGATATGTGAGGGGGTGGGGCTCCTCATGTGTGAGAGAAGGAAACTGAACAATTTCGATGGCCATTTCGATGGAGATTTTGAGGTCAATTGAATGGCGAAATGAATGAATAGTCATCATAGTTTGCAAGCACAATATATAGGCTTAAAGACACAAATTTATGGAAACATAGCATGATCTAGGATGGTAGGACCTCTCAGTAGGATGACAGGATGTAGTACATAAACAATGTCACGGTGGTATGTGAGTACTGTGGTTTATGCATCTAGTTGAACCATGATGGTTGTCATCCTCCTTGTTAATTATACCTACATATTGGCTCATGTTTTTTTTGTTTTATACAAGCATAGATATGTCTCACTGTTAATCTCCATATGCTTACAAGTGATAAAATACATATTAATGGATTAACTCAAGCTTTGTTCATCGTCGTGTGCTTTTGTAGCGAGAGCCTATAGGAGGCAACCATGTAGTTAGAGATGTGATTGATAATGGCATACATACAAAATATCTCGATAGTCATGCTAATTTTACGCACTATAACATAAATCATGTGACCTCAAAAATGAAAGTTAGTGGGTCATCATAGTCATAGATATCACTCCCACACACATTTTTAAATATTTCCTTTGTAGATCTTTATAGAAGTGAGAGAAATAGGAGAGAGAGGTAGAATTAGGTTAGGAAGAGAAGAAACATAACTTAGATTGCCCCTAACAGGCCCAAGGAATCACATAGTAAAATCTGCAGACATCGTACCCCATTTCTCGAAATAATAGATGTATTTTTCGAAATTTCGTCGAAATGCGGACCAAATGGGCCTTTTTTTCATCGAAATTTACCTAATTTCGTCGAAATTCGAAATAATTGTCGAAATTTAAATTTTTTCTGGCGAAATTCCCTACGTACAGACATGTAAGGCCATTTCTATGTCCGATCGTTGGCGGCATCGAAATAATTAGCGAAATTTCGCCAATTTCGACGAAATTTTGAACATTGTTGGTCGTATGGTTTACTGATTTGTTGTAGACTTGTAGTAAGTTTTGAGTTCCTTAATACTCACTCACAGACCTGGTGCCTCGACACTCGGGTGAAAGACCCAACCAGGTTTTGTTGATTTTAGTTTTCCTTCCCTAAATGATCATGTGACTAATTTTTATACAATGAAAGACCCAACCAGGTTTTATCCGTGCTTTTTATATAACGATCATTGTTCACTTTTTATATGATGATCCACTTTTAAGAGAATTATTAAGATTTGGTAAACTAGTTGTCAAAAAGTGTGAGGGAAAATAACTGGTTTTGTTCTATTAGATGGCACACCCCTACCCAATATATAGGAGAGGGAGGAAACATTACAGGCTTGGGACTCAAGTAAGGTTATATGGTCCAGACACTTAAGCCCATATACTAATTAACATATTAACTAATTAGGCCTATAATACTTTCTAACACCCCCCCTCAAGCTGGTGCATGGGTGATACACATGTAGCTTGGACTCATAGAACTCAATTGGACGATAAAAATGTCAATCCATATACAAAAAGTTTGTCACTCCCCCTTAAACAATACTTCCTAAGTAAACATATGATGACACCTCTTTTGAGTTGAGTTCTGCATGCTAGAAATACTCAAGCATTGGAGAAGGTTTTTTGAAGTGCATCGGGAACGAAGAACATCTAATAAATGGAATCCAAACACCACAGCAAAAACTCGCCACCATCAATCTGAAGCAAATAATCAAAACTACCATGACTACGCCATCTTAACTGGAGAGGAATGTGTGGATGGTATAAGTGCACAGTCAACAAATCTCTCGTACATAACGCAACACGAACACGGAGGACAATGTCAATGTAGCAATAGAGGTATCTTCAAATAATCTGAGAAGTGTAGCCAACTAGAACTAGCGCATAAGACCACAAACGTGCATAATGCGGCACGAGCACGAGATGGACGAGGTGTTCATGACTGCCATATTGGTTCTATAAATCTGGTGCATGAACCTTGGGGGAGCTAATAGGAATTAAGTACACCATCTAGGAGAAACTCAAGAAGATCAGCATAAGAGCCATGTCAACATAAGCAACTCGGAGAAGACATAACTGAAGTAGCTCGGTGAAAACCTAGATGAATCCTTGCAGATACAAATTTCGCAGGTTAGAGATTGACGAGCTTCGGAGAAGTCTGATGTGAATAAGCAACCATCAAGCTCATAAGACTGCAGCGAGAGTGATTAACTGAAACATCATTAACACCAGAGGGAATGATAGGATGGAATTAGCACAGCAAACTCATGTCTTGATGTACATAATAATGCATGAACGTGAAAAGCTTGGTGTTAATGCTGCAATTGAGATCCTTCACTGTCGTCTGAAAGCGGTGGCTAACTCGAACTAGCACAGATAGTCAACTCACATGTAAAGCAATGCTTAATGGGAATGACACGCCCCAAAGACATCGAAAAAGAGAAGATGTGTTGAAGAAGAGTGTGAAGCTCAATGAAGATAACAGCCTCAGATATTATATGGCATCTCTCCTCTATATCCCCCGCGCACCAACTACGAATAAAATGAGTAAGTGGTGTGGGAAAGAGACATATGACCCCCCTCCCCCGCACATGGAAAGAGACGCACACATGATGGGTGAGACGGCGGGAAAGGAAAATGTAAAAGGAGAGGTGTAGTTGTAGAGAAGAAAAACCGATAATCAGAATCAATATGCAAAACGAAGATTATAAGATCCAGATAAAAAATTAAATGATTTCTTGGCCCAAAAACATTTTGGACTAGGTCAAAAAAAATAGAATACGTTTAGCATTAGGTTTGAAGAAGAGAAGTACCTTTGCAGTATGTCATAACTTGCACTAGAAGTGGACAGACTTCTTTGGACATGTCGTGTGACGTCCTGACACGGTTGTAACTTTGTTGGTCGAAGATGACAGGCTCCCAGCAACCCTATGTGTGGAGATTTGGCATGCCATGTAGGATGTCAAAGACGTGAAACAAAATTATGCCAACACATCATGTTGGGAATTTGGTACGTCGTGTAGCCGTGAAACAGAATTCTGTCAGCACACCGTGTTAGAATGTGACACACCGTGTAACTTGCGATCTAGAAATTGTGCACTGCCAGACGATTCATGGACTGCGACACGCCGTGTCGGTCGGACAAGACGCCGTGTCGAACGTCGCATATACACAATTTGGACTGAAATTGATGTTTTTCAGAAGAACACAACCCCGGGAAGACGCACTGAGGGGTGACAGGAATTGGCATCTTTACTTGTGATAATGGATCATGTGCATCTGAGGCAGCAATAACCCCCTTGCTAGACCATGAACCGATCTGGGTAGGAATTAGTGTCTTACAGTGAAGGTCGTCCAGGGAATTAGTGGAGGCATCTAGGATGACTATAGCCACAGGGGTCGCTTGCTAGAACACAAACCGAGAGGATCAAGAGGGAATTAGGCAGCTACCTAATTCCCTCTTTGTTGTTGTGACGGAGGAAAAAATGGTCAAGATGACGCCCAACCCTTGATAGGCTAGAGGCAATGACGTTTTGGGATTCAATAGAGGTTGGAGATCGATGGGGAAAATGACGGTTGATGATGGTTAGGGCGAACAGTTGCACATGACTGGGAATACAACTTCGGGAAAGAAACGACATGACTCGGGGGTCATGACTATGAATTGGGAAGTGTAGATGGTCAGGAAGGATAGTGGTGGCATATAGATTAAGATCTATATGAAAGAAGAAGAACGATCATGGAGGCCACGAGGAAGCCTGGCGACCGGCTGGCCTAAGCCATGAAGAGACAGAGGTTGCCCGCAGGCGGAGGCTCTCTCTCTTTTTCTCTAGGGTTAGGTAAAGTGCTCTGATACCATGTTGAAAAGTGACGGAAAACTCACTTGTGTTATTCTATTAGATGGCACACCCCTGTCCTACATATAGGAAAAAAGGGGAAACGTTACAGACTTGTGACATAAGCAAGGCTATATGGGTCGAGACACTTAAGCCCATATACTAATTAACCTATAAGCTACATAGGCCTAAAATACTTTCTAACACTAGTGAAGGTAGCCACTCTCCATTTTGCTTGGAGTATGGTATGCTAGTCAGACCAAGCTTGCTATACATGATAGATACTCCAGCTTGAGGATAGTATGGAGAGGAAACAGATATTTTCATGTTTATATTGCTTCTTTTCAGTCAGTACTGATGGATCTCCGTGAACTATCTTTTTTATATAAACAATATCACATAAAGAAAATTAAAGTATAACCATCTTCTACATGACAACCCCTGCAAAAGTACAATCAAGCTTAAACAACAACCAGCGGATGTATGGGTGCATTGTTCAAAAGAGTTACAAGCCTAAAGATTAACTCGGACATCAGCAAACGATGTTGCAAGGTTAGCTACCACAATAATCTACTACTAGCATGTAGTTGTGATTTACTACTCTGTACACTACAGCTAGCATATAAGAAACGAACCTTTCCATCCGGAAGTCCTCCCTGGCATTTTCCTTTATAGAATCCTCCTTTGTATTCCATCTCCAAAATCGGAGCCCATCTTTTTTCCGATTCTCTTTCAACCTCCTACAATCAAGTTGAATGCTCTCATTACATGCACGCTAACTAGTATACATCTTTACCAATTAATTAAAATGTGTGACTATATAAGCAGCTGTTGAAGTGTAGTTATGTCATCATGACGCAGCAGAGCAGAGCAACTACTTTCTGATAAAGATAATGTCATAATTAAGTGTCAAGAAATATAACGGGATAAATGTTTCTATTTAGTTGCCAACCCTCTACATTAAGTGTTGTGTGGATCCAGGCAGTGAGAAAGCCAGCTTTGTTGTCACATTCCCTTTATATTGTATGGGGAAAAAGCAGTAAGATATACCAAAATACAGATTAGCAAAAACACAACAGATCAATAAATAATCCCAGTTTTAAACACTCTCCTTTAGGTTGGATTAGCCTGCACCAGATGTTTCTGAATGATGTTGAAAGCAAGGTTGTAAAGACGGCCAAGTAGGTCTGTAAATGAATAAGGGTATACCCGTTAACCCATACCTGCTAATGTCCCTTATGGATGTACGTTTTATGCCCTTATACTTACCGCTATACCCATGTAACTGATATCTCATGGGTACATTATGGACATGAATATTGTACATGTGCAACCATACCCATGTGAATTATATAAATGTACAAATATATTGATATATGCACTAATATATACACTTTTTTTTTATTATCGAGAGAACCGCCCTCGTAGAAGCGCCACTTTTGTGACCCCCCCAGACAGCGTAAAACTCTCGGGCCCCGAGCGCCCCGCACACCCGGGAACCGGTTAAAGCACACAGTTGGCCGGCCTGCACGACGGGTACCATTTCGGACGCGGTCGTTGGGTTTCGAACCCGGGTCCCTTCTTGAGGGGACACCGTGCCGAACCACCTGAACCACTCCTCCCCGGCTAATGTATACACATTTACATACACATAAGCATGTCTTTGCATGTATAAATATACATAGGCATGTATATTTTTGTACCATGTGCATATATTGTACATATATGGATGCCCGCACATATGCAAATGCATATGTATAGTACATGCATACTTCCATATGTTTCAATTTATAAATTGACAAAACAATTATGTTATCATTTACATATAAATTGTCATTTCATATCACATAAAAAGTTTTGCCACTCAATAATGTAAGATACCATATATTCATGATTTTTTTCATTGGTAACAATATCTATTACATGTCGTATTTCATAATACAACTACAAAGTTGTTGCATGGGCATGTGCCTAACAATGAAATATAGTTAACTTCAGTGTTAAGTTCTAGCTTGTAGCAATTGTTTTTATTTAAAAGACTCTAATACTTGTGTCACCACCCCCATGTTCCCTCAGACACATGGGAATGTGTCTAGTGCAAGTAAAATGTAGGAGAAAGTGGTATATAGCTGTAAACATACTTGTTCTCATACTCCCACTATAAGCTAGACGGCTCCGTTTACCCCTAGCCAGGTGGTGGTCATCACAGTCGGAGTGTCTAGCCACCTAGGCACACTTTTATTTTTTTTATCCTCACACTCATGCATATTGTATTTGGTTCACATGCAATTTCAAATATTCTCTATTACATACTATTTTTCATGTAAAATGCTTATCTTAATATGTATGTATAGGGACCTACTTGTAATGTGGGAAAAGGGCAGGGATCTATATATATGTCTGCAAAGTTTCTTCTATATACATATACCACCAACCTGACCTTGAAGTAGGCCTGTAAGTGGATATCCGGAATCCGCACATTCGATCCGGATTTGAGTCCGGAATTTTGAAAACAATCCGACATCCGAATAATCCGAATTGGATTTAGGATATCAAATTTCATAACCAAAAATTTTGGATAGGATATCGAATATGGCTATATCCGCTCCGAAAAAACTGAATCCGACAAATGTATACACATATTATTAAATATATATTATCTAGATATAAAAATATGAAAATATAGATATTTTATCATATATATTCATAGAAATATCAATGTTTAGTATATTTATTAACAATAAGTAAAGGTGTCAACTCATGCACTCTTACAAATATTCAACATCCCATTTCTAACTTTGTTTCACGTAGCCATCTTTCACCTTTATATTATGGCTTCATATCTTCTATATCCTCTGTCACTATACCTCTGTCTGTTAGTTGCACTTGACCACCCGGTCAGCATCATGCTATGGATAAGGAGATGTCAGCTCTTCACCAGAACAAAACAAGGTCATTTGTCTCACGCCCGTATGGCAAGTATGTTGTTGGATGATGTTGGGTTTACACTGTCAAAGTGGGTGCAAATGGTTGTGTTGGCTTAAGGAATGTTTACTTTCCAAGGGCTACACCAGGTGTATGGTGAGGATTACTCAGAGACCTTCTCTACTATGTCAAAGATGGCATTTGTTCGCATTTTCTTATCTCTGGATGCTAGTCAAAGGCCTCTACACTAGCTTGATATTAAAAGTGCTTTCATGCATGGTGATCTGCATGAGGAGATTTATATGGAGCAACCACCTGGGTTGTTGCTCGAGGGGGGGCGTTAGATTTAGTATGTCGTCTTCACAAGTCAGTCTATGGTCTTAAGCAGTCGCCTTATGCCTAGTTTGGCAGATTCAGCAGTGCTCTATCTGAGTTTGGACTTCATAGGTGTACCATGGATCCTTCAATCTTCTATAGAAGACAGGGTTGTTGGAGAATTTTCTTGGTAGTATATGTTGATGATATTGTATATACTTGGGATGACAAGCATGGCATTGCACAATTAAAGGTTTTTCTACAGGGCCAATTTCAAACAAAGGACTTGGGTAGTCTTAAATACTTTCTGGTGATTGACGTTTCCAAGTCTAAGTCTGGATTGTAATTTCACAAAGGAAGTATGTCTTAGATCTTCTCACCGAGACAAGGATGCTTAAGGTTAAACCTGTTGATACTCTAATGGATCATGAATTCAGATTATCCATGAAGCAGGGGGAGTTACTTGATGACCCTTGGAGGTATAGAAGGCTTGTCGGGAAGTTGATTTATTTGACTGTAACTTGGCCTGATTGTCTTTGCCACTAGTGTTGTTATTCAGTTCATGGATAAGCCATGCACAGGTCATATGGAGGTTGTTATGCACATTCTAAGGTATTTCAAGAAGTCTCCTAGCAAGGGACTTCTATATTAAAATGATGGATATTGGCATGTACATGGTTTCTTAGATGTTGATTGGGCTAGATCTAATATCAAGAGGTCTATCTTTGGTTATTGTGTGTTTGTGGGAGGAAGTCTTGTCGAGGAAGAGCAAGAAGCAAATTGTTCTAGCAAGGTCCCATGCAGAATCAGAGTATCGAGTTATGGTCCTAACAACAAGTGAGTTCCCATGGATTCGTCACTTCTTAGAGGAGATTGTCTTCATGCAGGAAGCACCTATGGACTTGAAGTATGACAATTAGGATGTTGTCCACATTGCCCAGAATCCTGTCTTTCATGAGAGAACCAAACATATTGAAGTCGATTGTCATTTTGTATGAGAAAAGATTCAGCTGAAGTTGATTCAGTTGTCACTAGTCAGATCAGAAGAGCAAGTAGCTTATTTGTTTCCAAAGGCCCTAAATGGTTGTCGGGTATAATACTTATGTAACAAGTTGGGCACGTCCGATATATATGCTCCAGTTTGAGGGGGAGTGTTACTATGTGTGTAAAGGGGCCTAATTGCAGTGTGGGAAAAGGTCAGGGACCTATGTATGAAGTTTGTAAAGTTTCTTCCACATACATATACCAACACCCAACCGTGTAATGTGTCGAGGGTTTCTCTCCCATTGATTCAATAGTCGTAATGGCTTATATATACATAAATTGTATACATGTATTTGACCAATAACTAAACTACTTTTAGACTTGCAAACAAATACTTGAATCTGATTGACCCAAATTAACTTCAATCGGGCCTAAACTGCCCTAAATCAAACCAGCCTTAATGCCTAGACAGCCGCGTCTTCATAACTATAGCTAAAATTAAGTAAATATTGCCTTAAACTTTGATGGAAATTGTATTTGATTGGGTTTTTGCTTACATTATTAAGAGTAACGAGAGGATTAGAAGAGTCTAGAGATAATAATGTAAATTATACAACATGTGTGATATAAGACAAAGGAGGACAAAAACATTTGCCTAGATAAAGGCCCATTAACTCTGTCATTCCTAGATGAGGAACCAATTCATGATGTTAGACCTCAAGGCCGATATTACAATAATCCCATTGAAACTGTAATGACTCTTGACAATTGCAAGCAATTTGTCTAACTAATAATCAAGTCAAATAACAAACTCAAATTAACTAATAACAATACGTAATTACAAAATTGACTAATCATCTACTAATTTCCGCACTCAGGCTCTCACACCAAGCCTAAAGATAATCTGCATGTGTAGGTTGTCCTTTATCAACTTCCTAGATCAGAGTCGAGTCTTTTTTGGGTTAGTGGCAACTCACAAACGACGGTCCAAGGTGTCGCAAGGAGAATATGACGTAGAGCAAGGCACAACGGTGTGACTAATTAAGAAATAAGAATCATACTAGTTTAGGTGGCCAGAAGCCAAGGGTGCCTTCGTGCGCCTAGGCGTCAATTTGCAACTTCGGGAAAACAATTTGTCACATTTTAATTGTTCATATTCATATGTTTACTGTGTGTGCATATGTGCGTGTGAGTGTAAGTGTGTGTGTGTGTGTTATAGTTATATATTTATGTTATCAATATCTTTATAGTTGATCCCTATGAACACATAACTAGATTGCATTTATGAATTTTGTTAACACTAATATAAACATGAAGAAAGGTAAAGCTATAAACAATGCAGAGGTATAGAATCAATAAACAAATGTGACTATTGTCTTAAACCCAAGACTTTAGAAGATTAGTGATTTCCCATCATAACACAATCCCTAACAGATGAACTAACCAAAGGAGCAGAACAATTGAAAGAAGAAATTATGTGCAAGATTATTAATCTTAAATACGATTGATATTTGGCACATAGTATAGACAACAATATAGATGGGGGACCCTCTCTGGGCTAGGACAGCCCCACGTGGGTTTGGGCTCAGCGCAAGACTTTCAAAATGGTCCTCTAACACCAAAAATATAGTATACCATGTGAAAATGCATTGAGGTGCAGGGCGAGGTGGGACAACGTTACTATAGGAGGCCTCTTATAGCATAGTGACAAGTTTGGGATTCGGCAATTTTTCGGTTGGCAAGAAAAATTCAGAATTCGGAAAAAATCGAAAAAAATTGTGTAAAAGCAATATATTCCGGTCAAAGTTCGATTAACTATTCGGAAATAATCGAGAATAAGTCGGCTATATATATATATATATATATATATATATATATATATATATATAGAGAGAGAGAGAGAGAGAGAGAGTCGGGCTAGAATACACTCGAGTGTACAGATCGCACGAATACACTCCAGTGTGTTTGCATATCAAGACTATTTTTTGCAAAATGTAAACCATTGATCTTCACCTTCATACTATAACTAGGCTACATACAAATTTTGAGCCCATTTGGATGAGTGTAAGTCACTCATCCAAGGGCAACAAAATCAACGCGCGAAACTAATTTGAAATGCATAATTTTTGTGGTCTTTATAGCATGACCCATAAATGTCCAAATGTGCTCAAATTTTGCGTATGAGCTATTCACAAGATGTTTAAGAAGATCAATGGATTAGATTTTTGAAAAAAATATTGCATCATGAAAAACTACTTGAGTGTATTCTGCCCCAAATATAGTCGAGTGTATTCTAGCTTGACTCTCTCTCTCTCTCTCTCTATATATATATATATATACATATATACACAATTTTATATACATATGTATACATATATATACGTATGCACATGTGTGTATGTATATACATACATATTAGATACACATGTAACTATTAAGGTCATTGGCCATACAATCTGACTGAGTGAAAAAATAGGAAAAAGAATAAAGAATAGTGGAACAATAACAATGGATTCTTGGGGTTGGAAGTTTAATGTATATCAACAATTCTATGTCCATGGTTTGGTAAAAAAAAAAGAGCAAGCGACTTATAAGAGAAACATCGTGAAAAATCGTAAAAAGTCATGAAGGATTGTGAAAAGTCGTATAAATCGTGAAAAAGCGGGAAAAATCGTGAGAAAAATCGGCGATTGGCGTATTAATCGTGATGAACATTCGGGAGCCTATAAAATCGCAAAAAAGGCTGATTTTTGTGAAGTTCTGAGACTTTTGTTACTATGTCCTATAGTTATTTGGTAGGAGCCCAATAGGAATTTGTCAAAGTGTACAGTAGGCGTTTCTCTCTCCATTACTTTTTCTAGGGTGTGGGATTTGAGGGTAAATGATGCATTCTCATTGGTCCTCCTACAGAGAAGTATAGGACGCCTCCTATACTGCAATCTTGGCGAGGTGAGCCCAATGGGACACCTTGTCGCTTAGGTGTACACCTTAACAAGTATGTTAAGAATGTCAACAAAAGAGATCGTTTCATATCAAAAAGAGCATGTGTTGTTGAAGTTGTTGTGTTGAGTGTGGCACTTTAATGTGAATCTTTACTCAGTTGTATGTGATCGTCCAATTAAATTTCAAACCCAAGCAATATATTGTATCTGTGGATTGATATTAACTTAAATGGTCGTGTGACAAACATTAATTCCCTTCCAAACTAACACCTATTTCAATTAATTGATATTAACTTATCAATTTATTTGTAACACGATTGTTGAAAGTCTAGAGGACTGTAATAATTGTGGTGATAGAGGTCTACTCACGTGAAAGAAGTGTTAATGTCTCTCTATCATTCCCTTAGATCAACCTTAAAGGGTTGCCTCGTTGTCTTCAACTACAAATAGAAAGGAATGCAATAGACAAAAAGAGGCAATGACCATTAGAAGAAGACTAGCAATCATGGTGATTATGGAGATCATATTTTCCCTCTTCTTAGTTATGCCAATGAGGATCTGAACTAGGTCGATGAGTGGCTTGATCATAAGTCTCAACCAACCTAAACAAGCTAGATTAACAGAAGCACTGTCTACATACCTACATTGCCTTCTGAGTTACACTACACATTTACATAGAGAGATTATAAGAGATTTTGGTGTCCTTGTATTGGGGCAGTGTTCTCGTATGCCCCGCATGAGGCCGCAAATGTTGTTTGGCCACCTCTCTGAATCGCATATGTCTATGTAGGCCACTATGCGGTCATGACCGCATATGCAGCCGATTTTGCATAGAGACCGTGTGTAGCATACTATTATATTATCAGTAATGTTGTTTAATTGTTCATTAAACTACTTATCATAGTTTGAAGTTTTGACAAAATTGTCGAAAATTCGCCAATTATTTCCATATTGATGGCAATCAGGTATTGAAACCAACTTGCCATTGAATTTTTTCTTTCTTTTTAATGTATTGTGTACTACCTAGAGCATTTTTTTGCAAAGTTTTGTCTTTCAGTCTATATATTGTGCTAGCAAACTATAATGACTTAATTCATTGATTTCACCATTGAAAAATGACAACAAAATTCCCCATCTAAACAGTTTAGGGCCCTTCACTCACACATGAGGAAACCCTACCCCCACAAATCCAATAAAAATCTTAATTGCATATTTGAGTAGATCTACACTATTAGATAATCCTTGTAAAATTTCACATATTAATTCGTTAATTTTTTGGTTGAGACGTAAAAAATGCATCTGTTGAAATTTTGATAAATTTCTACTTTTGTGGCCACCGAAACGGCATCAAATCTGACATTTTCTTCCTTGCTACTTATACACACAAACATACACCCTAATATACAAATATGTATACATATATACATATATATAACATATTATATATGTATATTTATATGTTTACATATTAATTTTACAATTAATTAGATATTTCATAATGATATATAACTCATTATAAAAATCCAAAACCACATGCTCCGCAAATGCGCCCTCATTGAGGATATACTCTATGCAGCACCCTACCATAATTGTGCCCTCATTTTGCATATACTCTATGCAGCACCCTACCGAAACACAACGCATTCCACCTTTCAGAACATTGTACTAGAGCATCATGATTGCCGTTATGTGGGAGTGTGTTCAGTATCAAATAAATAAGATCTTTCTAGTTTCGTGTTTGCTTCCCTGCTAGGAAGCACGGATACGGGTACTAGTGCGGAGATACAACAATTTTCAAAAATATAGGATACGGGTACGTCATGGATATGGCAATTTTTTAATATCTATTTTAATATTTTTAAAAATAACCAATATATTTGTTACAGTATATGTTTTCTGTGGTTTACTTATTTTGTTATTTATTTTGTTATTTGTTTATTCTATATGGACCTCTCTGTAATTGTTTCAGTATTATATATATGAGGGTGCACACTTTGTGCAACCCTATGCTCTCTGAAACCCTGACTCTCAACATGGTACCAGAGCAGGTCGAGACCTAGGTTCTCTCCCTTCCTCCCTCTCCACCGGCGCCCCCCCCCCCGCCCGCCGCGCGGGCCAGCCGCCGGTCCAGCAGCCGCCAGCGGCCGCCGCTGGGCAGCAGCTGGCCTAGCCAGCCGTCTCCCGCCGGTCACAGGTCCGCCTCCTCTCCTGGCGCGGTGCACCGCTAGTGCTTGAGCAACCGTTGTTGTTGTTCGCACAGCAGGTGCGCTGCCGGGTTGGTAGATCTGGACTAGATCAGTCTTCCGGGGGAGATCGGTACGTTGTTCGGCTAGAGCCTACTTCGGTTCGTGTTTGTTTGTGCCTGCCTGCCCGTGTAGGCTTCGGCCTCCGGGTCTTCTACTACACTTTGGTGTAGTCCGTATGTGAGAGGTCCTCTGTGATCTTGTGCCTGCCTGCCTTGCCTGCCTGCATGTCTTACCTTCCTGCTGTGCCTGCCTAACTGATGGCGTCCTCGACTGATGATCTGCGTCGTCAGGTTACTACGGTAAAACTTGACGGGCGCAACTACCAGCTGTGGGTTTGCTCCTTTGTGATATATGCCAAATCACAAGGGAAGTATTCCCATCTCACTCGTGCCGGTCCGCCACAGCCTGCTGACGATGCTGACTTGAAGGACGTCAAAGCTTACGATGATTGGGTCCGTGACGACTCAACAGTGATGACTTGGATTCTCAACAGCACGGTTGAGAAGATTAGTGTGACCATTCTCCGTCTGCCTACAGCAAAGCAGATGTGGGATCAGCTTGCTCGCACCTTCTCCCACAGCCAGAATTCGAAGGTGTTTGATATCAACAAACAGCTTAGTCGTCTCACTTTTACTGGCACTGACATCACCGATTACTTCTCTACGTTCACCGGTTTGTGGGGTGAACTGGAGACGTATCATCCTCTGTCCACGGATCTGGTGATTATGCAAAAGCAGCGCGATGAGCTACAGCTGATACAGTTCTTGAGTGGCTTGCCTGACTCCTATGCTGGCGTTGTGGATCAGATTCTGGCCGGTGATCCACTGCCTACCCTTCAGAGTGCCTACCAGCGACTTCAGCGCCTTTCATCACCGACACCACATACTGCTCCAGATGTTGGCGACTCTACTGCCTTAGCTGCCTGGGGTGGCCGCGGCCGTGGTCGCGGTCGTGGCCGTGGCCGCGCTTCTGATGGACGTCCTCCCCTTGGTGTAGGGAGAGGTCGTTCTCCTACTGCTGGGCGTGGAGCCCCTCCTACTGCTACTACTACTGCTGCACGTCCTCCGCCCGGATCGCGCTTGTGCTCTTACTGTGGTCGTACAAACCACATTGAAGAAAAGTGTTGGGAGAAATATGGCAAACCAGAATGGGCGAACACTGCTACTGATTCTCCCGCCACCGCATCCGAGAGTGTTGCACATCCTACTACACCAGACACTGCGGGCGCTACTGCTGACTACATCAGGGCTGAAGTCGAACGTCTCTTTCTGGAGCGTGCTGGATCATCTTCTGAAGCGTCCACGAGTGGAGCACATGCTGCTCATACTGGTTATGATACTGCTTTTCTGAGTTCACATTTGCCACCCCCATCTGGTAATAATAAATGGGTGATCGACTCTGGTGCATCATCTCATATTTCTGGCAATAGGGCTTTGTTTAAGTCCATCTCTAAACCTGCTCATAAATCTACGGTTATGGTTGCTGATGGATCTAGATCTCCAGTTTCTGGCATTGGGGACATTATTTCTCAGTTTCTTATCAAATCTGCCTTATATGTGCCTAACTTCCCTATGAATCTATTATCTGTTAGCAAACTTGTAAGGAATTTGAACTGTAGCCTGACATTCCTTCCTGGCTCCTGCATTTTTCAGGACCTTCTCACGAGGATGAAGATTGGTGGGGGGTATGAAGGTGCTGATGGTCTCTACTACTTGGACGAGATGCCAAGGTCTGCCAAAGTTGTTGTGGTTTCGGCCTTATCTGCCTCCGTTTCTACTTTACAGTGGCATTACAGGCTGGGACACCCTTCTTCTGACAAACTGCGCCATTTACTTCCAGACATGAGTAGTTGTAGTTTCCAGTGTGAGTCTTGTCAACTGGGTAAACAAACTAGATCGGTATATCCGAGGCGTAGTTCTGTGAGCAGCAGGCATATTTTTGATGTAGTGCACTCTGATGTGTGGGGACCATGTAATGTACCAAGTGTGTCTGGCTATCGATACTTTATTTTGTTTATTGATGATTTTTCGCGGACTACTTGGCTATTTCTGTTGAAAAGTAGATCCGAGGTGATATCCACAATAAAGTTCTTTTTTGCTGAAATTAAAACCCAGTTTGGTGTGCCTATTAAAATTTTTAGAACTGATAATGCGTTGGAATTTGTTCAGAAAGATGTGGAACTCTTTTGTAAATCTGTTGGAACTTTACATCAAACCTCCTGTGCCTATACACCACAACAGAATGGTGTAGCCGAAAGAAAGAATCGTCATCTGTTAGAAGTGGCTCGAACTATCATGTTGCATTCGCATGTACCTCGTACTTATTGGCCAGAAGCGGTTCTGACTGCCTGTTTTCTCATTAATCGTATGCCATCGTCGGTTATTGGTAACAAAATCCCTTTCCAAGTTTTACATCCGGAGGCTCCCTTGTTTTCTGTTCCTCCACGGATTTTTGGTTGCACGTGCTTTGTCCGACAACTTGGCCCTACATCTGATAAACTGTCGCCTAGAGCAGCTAAATGTATTTTCTTGGGATATTCAAGGACTCAGAAAGGCTATCGCTGTTATAATCCTGCTACGCGAAAGTGGCTGACTAGTAGTGATGTGGTGTTCTTTGAAGACACTCCTTATTATTCATCTGCGGGAGAAAATTTGCAAACATATCTTATTGCACCACCCTTGCCTATTCTGTCTGACTGCATACCTGAGACGGATAATACTGTGATACCAGATCCTCCTCAGCTTCGTGTTTATCAGCGCAGGAACAGAGCACCTCCTTCACACGTACCCCCCCCCAGTCGACCAATCTTCACCTCAAGAAGGTTCTGCTTCACCTGAGGTACAATCTGATTTACATATCCCTATTGCACTTCGCAAAGGGAATCGTTCCTGCACGTCTCACAGTATTGCTAATTTTGTATCTACTGATCATCTCACTGCTCAGGCGCGTGATTTTGTATATGCCTTATCTGCTGTTACTGTTCCTAAGACTATTCAGGATGCCCTGCGGAGTACAGCTTGGACTTATGCTATGCAGGATGAGATGACCGCTCTGACTGATAGAGGCACTTGGGAGCTGGTGGATCCTCCTCCTCAGTGCAAGCCTGTAGGTTGCCGCTGGGTGTACACTGTCAAATATCAACCAGATGGTACAGTTGAACGGTTGAAAGCTCGGTTAGTTGCCAAAGGATATACTCAGACCTACGGCATTGACTACTTTGAGACATTTTCTCCTGTTGCTCGCTTAAATTCTGTCAGAATCTTATTATCTGTAGCTGTAAACTGTGACTGGCCTCTTCTACAGCTTGATGTGAAGAATGCTTTCTTATATGGTGATCTACAGGAAGAGGTTTACATGGAGCAACCTCCTGGGTTTGTTGCTCAGGGGGAGTCTCACAAAGTATGTCGGCTTAAAAAATCTATTTATGGGCTCAAGCAGAGTCCACGTGCATGGTTCGATAAATTAAGCAGGATTCTTTCTGACTTTGGCTTTCTACGGTCTCAAGTGGATCATTCTGTCTTCACAAAGAAAACTTCTGCAGGAATTATTATTCTGATTGTCTCTGTAGATGATATCATTATTTCAGGCAGTGATTCTTCAGGTATTCAGGCCACAAAAAATCATTTGGGTAAGCATTTTGCTACCAAAGACTTGGGCAGATTGCGATACTTTCTGGGTATAGAGGTTTCCAGGAACTCTAGTGCACTTGTGCTGTCCCAGAGAAAATATGTACTTGATATCCTACAAGAAACTGGTATGATGGGAGCAAGACTTGCAGATACTCCTATGGATCCCAATGTTGATTGGGACGATGATACTTCATCTATGTTTTCTGAGCCGAAGAAATACAGGAGACTTATTGGGAAATTGATCTATCTGACTGTTACTCGTCCTGACATTACTACTGTTGTGGGCCTTCTGAGCAGGTACCTGGACAAGCCTAGACAGTGTCACTGGGATGCTGTCTGTCACATTCTGCGATACTTAAAAAGAGCACCTGGCAAAGGTCTGTATTACAAGAAAAATGGACATTGTAAACTTGAGGGCTATTCTGATTCAGATTATGCAGGCAGCAGAATTGACAGGAAATCCACCTCTGGCTACTGCACCTATGTAGGAGGTAACTTGGTGACTTAGAGGAGCAAGAAACAGAATGTTGTTGCTCGCTCCAGTGCTGAAGCTGAATACAGGGCCATGGCCCATACTGCATGTGAACTTCTCTGGGTGCGTTCTCTTTTGCATGAACTTGGGATTGAATCTCCTTATGCGATTCCAATGCACTGCGACAACCGAGCTGCTATTTTCATTGCCAATAATCATGTTTATCATGAGCGCACCAAGCATATCGAGGTGGATTGCCACTTCATTCGAGAATCTGTTCTGGCTGGTAAAATTTGCACTCCTTTTACAAGATCTGAAGATCAAGTTGCAGATGTCTTCACAAAACTTCTGGCTAAGAAGCACTTCTGCACGCTGGTGGACAAGTTGGGCATGATTGATATCTATGCTCCAACTTGAGGGGGAGTGTTACAGTATATGTTTTCTGTGGTTTACTTATTCTGTTATTTATTTTGTTATTTGTTTATTCTGTATGGACCTCTCTGTAATTGTTTCAGTATTATATATATGAGGGTGCACACTTTGTGCAACCCTATGCTCTCTGAAACCCTGACTCTCAACAATATTTATTTCAAAAAAATAGATGAAGACAATCAAATTTCATTCAAAAATCACAATATTTCTAAAGAAAATGGAAACCAATTCCATAATATCAAACAATGATATAAAAAGGGGTTTTTTATTCATATTAATGTGAGACAAAATTTACAACAGACATGATAATGTCATATTCTAAACCTTTCACATTTCATGTATCACGTAAAGTTGTGTTGTAAAGTGAGTTGTGTCATCTGTGATACCAAACTATCTTCTCTCATGTATGGATAGCTACTATGAAGCACGGATACAGATACAAAAATGGATATGGGTACAGGTACGGTACGGGGATACGACAATTTTCAAAAAATAAGATACGGGTACGACGTGGATACAAAAGTTTTATTAATGTTTATTTGAAAATTTTAACAGAAAATACCAATTTCATTCTCAAATCACAATACAATAGGGGAAGTCTAGAGTTGGGAAGTCACATGGTTTTGGGATTTTGAGGGATCACGTGAGTGGGGTGCTCCCTTGGTTGCTAAATGGGTTGGTTGTATCCTAGCTGCATTGAGGTCATATCCTGCTAATAAAAAAAGGAATACGGCTTAAGAAGTATCCGGTATGTATTAGAGAATATCTAGGGAGTATTAGTATCGGATATGTATTCAGGTACTGGTAGGATGCCTATTTTGGAGTATCGGTTCTTCATAGGGGGAGACCAAAGGATGGGGATACAATGATTATCTTCAAAGGAGATGAAATAGATAGTCTAGATAAAAATTCAGAATAAATCACAATGAATTTAGTCACCAAAACAAGAGGCATGTTAACCAACGATACTAAATTGAAGCCTTTCATAGTATATGGAGGACATCCACGAGCATAAAACTTGCACCTTAGCAGGGAAAGCATCTGCAAGTACCATCTAAAGGTGAATGAATTGGTTTGCAATAAAGAACAAACAAAAATCCATATTACATTTGGAAGTTCTTTAAAAAGTGAAATCCCACAAAACAGAGAGGGTACAAACAATAAAGAGAAGGAAGATTGGAATTTAGCAAGAGGAATGGTGATTAACCTTGAACTACTTCAAGGAAGCAACTGTGACAGCCTTGATGCAAGCTACTGCTAAGCAGAGGGGGTTGAGACAGGAGTTGGTGTCAAACACTAATCAAGCAATGTCATGCCCAGATTTTTTTCTAGTTTTTACCAATTGGATACGGCATGGATACGGATTAGGAGTATCTGATACGTATCCAGGAGTATCCACTGAGTATTGGTATCACATACACATCGGATACGGGTACGGCACCTGTTTTGGAGTATCCGTGCTTTATAGCTTCCCTGTTTGTATGATACCAAATGATATTAAGAGCAAAAAACATGAAAAGCTCATTCACAAAGTGAGTAATCACCTCAATGACAAAGTAGATGCCCTCTAATTGATGAGGTTATTCTAGTTGCATCTACTTCTCCCCACCCATGTTCTTTAATTTCCACAAAAGTAGATACAAGAAAAAGAGTTGCATTTAAGCTTGGGGAGTCTATAAGTTGTACAGTGTGCTTCAAAGCATGTGTTTAAGGTTTGTTGAAACCAACCTAGCTGAATAGATAAGATCCAATTAGGTCAGATCTTCAAAGCCATGATAGGTTTTACTTGAATCAAGTTAGGATTGATTACGTTTGGAGAAAACAACTATATTTATATGGCTAAATATTTATTGGAAATATAAAAAGGCCTAGGGCACTTAGGTTGTACTAGTTAGGTGCCCCTATCCTATAAGCCACTGCCTAGCTACCTTGAAAACTATGTGATGAATCAACTTAGAAATGATTACGTTTGGAGAAAACAATTATATTTATATGGCTAAATATTTATTGGAAATATAAAAAGGCCTAGGCCACTTAGGCTGTACTATTTAGGTGCCCCTATCCTATAAGCCACTGCCTAGCTACCTTGAAGACTATGTGATGAATGAAAAAGAGGGGATGGGATAGTATATTTCGTTTGGCAACATCTTCAATGAGAAGATCCTAGTCCACAGGAGAGTTAGAGCATTATTTCTTCATCTCGAGATCAGAAAGCAACTATAGAAGATCCTTTATATGTTAAGGTTAAGGTTTACATAGGATAAGAGAATTAGATACGTACCCTCAAATGAAAAACAACTAGAGGGCCTATAATAGTTGACCTCTTTCATGGGGCCTATAGGCTATAATATGGGTTATTTCCCATCATAGTCAACTGTTGATTATGAGGGACTTTACTCGATTATAAGCAACTATTTGTACTGAAAAGCAAGACACTTGATCTTTTTGTAAAATAAATACATTATATTGGGTGATGCAATTCACCAGCATGGATGCAGCACGAGACGACAATGGCCCTTGCTTTCCAGCTGGGTCTGGACCTTTTCCCTTTAGGAATGATAATGCGGAATTATACATTTCTGATGCAGTGTCAAGACTAGTACTGTTTGATGAATCTCTCATAGAAAATCCCAAATGGTTTGATACTTGCTCAATGTTTCTGCTGAGATCTCCAGTGCTTGAAGGGTCAACTTCATCATTCCAATGTTCTGGAAATTTGACACCGACGGGAAGAGTGAAAACTTCAGTTGCTTCAAAGGATGTGGTTGTTTCAGATAAAGCTGTCCTTTCTTGAGCCCAAGATTGGGCAATATGGAAACCCGGACCCCAAGATTCAAGATTTATACCCTCTTCCTCAAAAATATTGCCTGAACAGATGAAATGAACATTTGAATGAAAAAAGTAATGTGGCTACTTATATAAGCACGCTGACAGTTTCCAGAGGAATAAACTTTTGATTTTTACCTGCAGTAATTTGATCAGTAGAATCACTACTGATATGGGTTAACTCAGATGTTCTATCAGAAAATCTAGCCCCATCATCTTCAAAATCTATACCCCTGCAAGCACATAATAATGTAAGTGTCTCTTCCTGTATTCAGCTATATCTATTAACAATGATCATCATACTCAGTCCAGTAGGTAGCACCATCCTCAATAGCATGAGATCTAAAAAATTTCGTGCTATCATCTCCGACATATTCGGTAGGATGAATTTCACCATCTGATAATGTCAAATTGTTAACTTGGTTGTCATGTTTGTTAATCAACTTATCAGCTACTTCAACAGCACCTCCTCTCAAAAATGAGAAGAAACGGGGGAAATGGCCAACCAAACCAGATAAAAATCCTTTTTTCTCAAAAACCTGTTGTCCACATGATCTGGAAAACAAAGACAGCTGTGTTATGCAATATACAATAGTCCTTAACAGAAAGTCATCATTACCAAAAGTAATTGTATCTGCTGAGGGTTAATTAGTTTAATGTCATCCTATTCAACTTTTAATAGCAATTTAGAAAATTAAACCGCGAGCACATTTCACATGGGTGCCATTTTTCTGCATATAGTTAATCTATGTTCTAACCCTGGTTGTGGTGGTATTCTACTAGGGTATAAATGATTTTCAATGTTGTTACCTTGGTGATGGCAGTGTTCTACTAGTGAGCGTATATATGGCATTTTGCATGTGTAGTGGTGTTGTTATAAATTGTACAATTGTTATTATCCTCGAAAAGGGACTCAAATTTCATTGGACGAATGCAAAGACCATTTAAGAGATCGACAGTCTAGAAAGGAATATAATCCTTTCCAAAAGGCTAAAGTTCCAAAAGACCTTTAACCCATCAGGAACAATATAAAGACCTCCTGTCTCCAAGATGGACAATTCTGATGTCCACTAAGGGTGTGACCTGTCTCATAGTCAAATTCTTTGACATCTTCCTTCCAAATGATAAACATTCATACAACCAAACCCTCTGACAGACTGACACATTGGAAAGTTCAAAAAACCATGGAATCTCTTGAGAGATAGTCATATATAATAAGATCTTTAAGAAATTTTTATTCATTACAAAGACCAACGACCTAGTGATTTGAAACATCAACAATATCTCCTTAAAAAGATGATATATACACTCAGGTACTCCCATGGATATGATGTTTCCTTTACTGAGATGCACATCATACATATAGCGAAACCAACCCGAATCATTCATGAAGAGCATTGTGTCACAAAATGAAAACCTCAAACATTGTAATACTTATTGAAGAAGTTGAAAGCATGCCTTAAACGATAAGGTTTAAGACTACATCTAAGTACAACGCACAGCTCCATCGTATAACCTTAGGTGTGCATTAAGGGGGCAAGTTATTTACCAGCAAGAAAACAAGCAAATTTAATAGATTAGGGGGAACCTAGTGAATATATTGATGCATAGGATTACTACATTTTAGCCATGGGGCAATGATAAGAGAATAAAGAACAAGAGTTGCAGTCTACTGCTAAATTCTTTTAATGATATCCTCTCAGCCAGCTTATAGAAGGGAGTCTAGACCGAAAGCTAGTTTATCTCCTTAGATGTCGTCTCAATTTCTAAGTTTGCTCCCTGGTTTAGTTGTGTAGCTTTCTAGTCAAGAAGCTCCTAATTTGGGCCATTAGCTCATCTTAGAAGCGGTAAACCAAGTTGCAATATCAACTTCATCTTAAAATCCTATAACTAGGAACTTTACTAAGAGACCAAGTTTGTAAAATTTTGTACAAGCTGTAGTTCATTTCGCTCTCTTTGGATTTCAGTAATGTCAGATGACAGGAGATGGTAAACCTCAAACTCATCCCAAAATGCACAATATTGGTTATAATAATCTTCAACTGAGTTATTATGAGAGGATTCTTTTTTAACCAGATTTCTAAAGATTTCTAACACCAATTTAGGGTTTTGTTGATGTGAATCAACATTAGATAATTGATCCCACATAGCCTTAGCAGTTCAAAATATTAGAAGAGATTAACTTATTTAGGTTTAGCATTGTTAACCATTCAAGTCATTACTCTTGAGTCTTCCTTGACCTACAAGTCATAATACTGCTTAGTTTTCTCAGGTGCATCAGTAATAAGGTGAGAGTACTGACTTTAGGCCTTGACGTACAATTCAAAAGAAGCAGACCACGTATGGTAGTTAGAACCATCCAATTCAATTGTGGTCACACAAAGTGTTCTTAAGTTATCATTAGAGGCCATGATGGAACCAAGTTTGGGCTCAAACCGCATAAGTCACCAGAAAAAAAGGTGTGGTGGAGCAACAGATCAGAGAACCGGGGTGTATAACATCACCCCAAATGGCAACATTAGTTTTGATAAACCCAAGACATGGGCAAAAGAAGAATTAAGAAGCCAACATCACACTGTTAATTAGACAGACATGTAACGAAGGCAGAATGGAGGGAACAAGTCCCTCCCTAAGTCTTGAGAAAAACCATGTAGGGGTTGTTTATACATGGAACAACCTATAAGGGAGGATCAAAGGTGGTTCAATGGGAGAGGCAGATGGGGGAAAGTGGACGGGAGGGAAGAAGGGCAGTGGCTGGAGGGGGGGTTGCGGTTGTGGGATCAGTGGCGATGGGGGCAGTAGCGGGTGGTGGTGAGTAGCGGTAGGGGGGAACCACAGTGGCTGGGCAGGGCAGAGACGATGGACGACAGGCGGTGGCTTGATGGTGGCTTGGCGGGTAGCGGGGTGAAGAGGACAGCGGTGGGTGGATAGGGAGATGGAAAGGGAAGAAGAAAGGGAAGATGGTGGCAAGGTGGGAGGGGAGGGAAGTATTAGGGTTAGGAAAGGCTTAGGGGGATCGAATCGCTCTGATACCTAGTGAAGTCCATTAGATTGTGTTATTGTGATGGATAAAACAAGCATAGACCCTCTCCTTATATAGGATAGGAGAGGTTAGTAAATACAAAGTTAACCAATATGGGATAAAAGACAAGATACTAAAAGGCACAAAGTAAATAACATAAAACTATATATATTTACAATAACCTACAACAAATTGCATTAACAATTTAAGAATCCTAAAGTTAAAAAGAACTGTGTATATTTGAGAACAATAGAAAAATAATATAAGTGGAGAGAAAAAGGAGAAAGAGGGAGTGCATATTTGAGAGTAGTGAAAATTTTCTATTAATGGTGAGAAAGAGGAAGAGAAAGAGGATGTGTATGAAATAGTAAAGTGAATAGGAGGGATAGGAGACGATAATGACATCAGAGAAAGGATATCTATTGGATCATAGTTTCATTAAGCATGTGGTGGTGGAGGAGGATGACGTGTGTTGAAGTAGTTGATAGATGAGGAGTGGAAGGTAATAGTAGACATAGCAGGGGTTGCACTACTGTTGGACACATTTTCGTAGAGGAAGAGGAGGAAACCACTGAGGAGAAGACATGTAAGGAAAAAGAAGAAGAGGATGGGCTGATGGGAAGGAGGAAAATGAGGTAGATCAAGGACACTTCTGGGAGGTTGTGGTGGCTATCTTGTACATGTAACCAACACAGACACGTCATGGACACATTTGTGTGTGTCCGCCACGTGTCTTGGCGTGTCCATGGTGGACAACTAAAATTTAAAAATAACAAGGTAGGTTAAGTATTGATGTATGATACATGGCAGTAATGACTACTGAATTTATAGTAAATAGATTAATCATAATATCATTAATTACAATAATTAATTATGTGACATAGCAACATATATTATTCATAATGAAATCATGCAATCATATACAAGTGCCACAATGGTACGTATCCATTCATCTGGCATGATGAAATTGTGCAACAACCAATTACAAAAAAAATCATATATACATGCGACAAGATGATGTGCTTTCATGCAGAGGTTACGTGATGAGATTGCGCAACATGAAAAAAAATCATGCAAATTCAAACATAGCAGGAACATGATGAATGACTAATATCATATCATGCAAATTAAAACATAGTTGGAAATGCAACATCAAAAAAACATGCAACTATTACTAATATTATATTTCAAACTCTATATGGTAGATGATAGTACATAATTCTTATATAGATGTTCATAGTGTACTATTAGTATATAGACTTTCCTGTGTTTTTACTTAGTCTATTTCTCTCTTTTTTCTTGTCTTGTTTTATCCCATATTGGTTATATCTAAACCATGTGTCTTTCTCTTGTCTTATAAAAGAGAACCACTGTACTCTGTTTTAATCATCTCAATAGTAAGACAATTAGCCTCATATTCTAGATGGTATCAGATCCACCCGATCCACCCTAGCCCTTTTTCCTAACCCTACCCCAGCCGCCACCCATCTTCTCCTTAACCCTACCCCAGCCGCCACCCTCCTTCACGCCGCCGCCCAGCCCCCCATCTTCCCGCCGCCGCCCACTTCCTCCCAGCAGGCTGCTGCCGCCCATCCCCTCCTCTCTTCTCTTCCATTTTCTTCTCCCTCCTCCACTCACCCTCTCTCTCTTTTTCTCCCTGCCCCTACCCGCCGCCACCCCTCCCTTTCTCTCCCTGACCTGCCGCCGGCAGGCCTTGCTGCCGCCGCCCCCTCCTCATCCCCACCACCACTAACAGCCACCGCCACCCTTTCTCCACCATCTTTTTCCCCTCTCCTATAATCTCCGTACCCTAAGCACATCTTTCCTTGTGGCTTAGACTTCCACAGGTTCTCTCTTCGGTCTCCGTTTCCTTTCCGAAAAGCTTACGTACAGCCTGGTCACTTTCCAGTCTGGCACGTTGAAGGCTTAAAAACAAGTTTCCGGCTCTGACTGCCTACGCCTCATGGTGGAGTGATCTCTTCTCCATGTTGGCGTAGGTTCTGTTTCCTTCTTCCTGCCCTATAAGGGTTTTCTGAGGTCCATGCTCGGATCTCCTATCTGCTGCTACTAGTCCATGTGTTGGACTTCTACTGTTGTCTACTACTGCTGCTGACTACTGTCTGGATCTATGCCCGTGCTGCTTCTCTTCTTCTGCTACTGCTGCGATGGCGACTTCTGACCTCCCGCCGCGCACTCTCTGTGTTACTACGGTGAAGTTGGATCACTCCAACTATCATCTATGGGCTGCCTCCTTCGCGTTATATGTCAAATCCCAAGGACGCTACTCTCACCTGACTACCAAGGGCCCTGATCTTCCTGCTGCAGACGCTGATGAGAAAACCAAGCAAGCCTATGATCTATGGTCCAAAGAGGACTATGGGGTCATGACCTGGATGGTGAATAGTATTGAAGCCAAAATCAGCCAGTCCTTGCTTCGACTTCAGACTGCCAAAGAAATGTGGGACCAGCTTTCCCATGTTTACTCTCACCAGCAGAATCCGAAGAAGGTCTTCGAGATATTCAAACAGCTTGCCAAACAGGAGTATTCGGCCACCGACTCCGTTGAGGACTACTACAACTCCTGCTGTGCTCTCTGGGATGAGTTCCGGGTATATCACCCTCTGACTGCTGATATTGAAGAAGTGCACCGACAACGGAATGAACTTATGTTAGTTCAATTCCTCGCCGGCCTACCTGCGTCCTTCGCTGGTGTTGTGGACCAGATTCTCTCCAGCGACCCTTTGCCTACTCTCCGCGATGTTCTCAAACGGGTTCAGCGTCTACCCTCTGTGTCTCAACCTGTGCCTGACACCTCTGACGGTGCTGCTCTTGCTGTCCGCTCTGGTGATTCCTTCCGTGGTCGTGGCCGTGGTAGAGGTCGTGGTCGCGGAGGACGATTCTCTGCTCCTGGTCGTGGAACTGGATCCGATCAAGCTGAGTCCCGCTATTGCACTCACTGCAAACGTACCAACCATAATGAAGATAAGTGCTGGATCAAATATGGCAAACCTGAGTGGGCCAACAAAGTGAAAACTGATGAACCTGCTCCGCCGACGGCTGACTGGATCCGCTCCGAGTTTGAAAAACTCCTTCAGGCTCGTCTGGCGTCTTCTACTGAGGCTTCAAATTCTGGCAGTGCTGCTCTTCTGACTACGGCTGGTAAAAATTCCTGGGTTATTGACTCTGGTGCGACTTCTCATATATCTGGCAATCCTGCTTTATTTTCTAAACTGCAGCAGACTTCTTTTATACCTCCTGTTACCTTAGTTGATGGTTCTAAATCACATGTTACTGGCATTGGTGATATTTGTCCTACTGGTCGTCTGCCTCTGCGCTCTACACTTTATGTCCCGAAGTTTCCTATTAATCTTCTTTCTGTGAGTAAAATTGTGAAGAGCCTTCGTTGCTCAATTACATTTGATCCGGATGGTGTTTTATTTCAGGATCTGCGCACGAGGATGACGATTGGTTCGGGCCATGAGGGACCGGATGGACTCTACTATCTGGACGAGCCAAAGACTGCTGCATATCTGACATCATCGGTGACCGACATCCAGTGGCACTATAGATTGGGACACCCTTCTATTGGAAAGTTAAAAGTCGTGTTACCAAATATAGTTAGTTCTGATTTTCATTGCGAAACTTGTCAGCTTGGCAAGCAAACTCGTGCTACTTTTTCAAAAAAAAATTTATCAGCTCTAAAGCACCTTTTGATATTATACATGCTGATGTTTGGGGTCCTTGCTCTGTCACAAGTACTTCCGGTTTTAGATATTTTCTGAGCTTCATTGATGATTTTTCTAGAACTACCTGGCTGTTTTTACTTAAAGATAGATCCACTATCCTTGAAAAAATTACTGACTTTTTTACTGAGATACGCACTCAATTTGCTAAGCCTATCAAAATTCTTCGTACTAATAATGCTTTGGAATTCATGCAAACATCTGTTAGCTCTTTCTGTCGTCGCCAGGGCACAATCCATCAAACCTCTGGTGCTTACACCCCACAACAAAACGGTGTTGCTGAGCGCAAAAATCGTCATCTTCTCGAGGTTGCTCGTACCCTTCTCTTTCACTATCATGTTCCCCAAGCCTTTTGGCCCGAGGCGATAGCCACTGCCTGCTATCTAATTAACCGCATGCCTTCATCTGTGCTCGGCAATCAGATTCCTTTTCAGATTCTGTTTCCCGATGCATCTCTTTTCTCTGTCCCGCCTCGCATTTTTGGGAGCACCTGTTTTGTTAAAAATCTTCGGCCTGGCCTTACTAAATTAGATCCTAGAGCAACTAAGTGTATTTTTCTGGGATATTCTCGCACTCAGAAAGGATATAGGTGCTATGATCCTGTTTCTAAAAAGTGGTTTGTCTCTGCGGATGTGGTGTTTTTTGAGCATATGCCTTTCTACTCCACGGGTGGTTCTGCGCTCACTTCCGATTTACTTGCCGATACACCTTTGCCTGTGATGGACGATGTACCTGCTATTTCTGAGGATCTGATTGAAAAGACGCCTCTGAAAGTTTATCAAAGAAGACCGAAGCCGACAGCTCCCTCCATGGCCCCTCCATCGTCCTCTTCCTCGGTGCCAGATCAACCATCCTCGCAGGTATTTTCTGATCTTGATATTCATATTAGTCTGAGGAAAGGGACCCGTACCTGCACTATGCATCCGATTGGAAAATTCTGCTCTACTGATAATTTGAGTGCTAATTTTGCTAACTTCACTGCGGCTCTGTCTGCGATATTTGTACCTAAGAATGCTGCTCAGGCTCTTAGCCATCCTGCGTGGCGTCAGGCTATGGAAGAAGAGATGAAGGCTCTTACTGACCGTCATACCTGGACCCTAGTTGAGCCACCTGCTGATTTCTCTCCAGTTGGATGCCGATGGGTGTTCACTGTCAAATACCATCCCGATGGTATTGTCGAACGACTTAAGGCGCGACTTGTGGCAAAGGGGTATACCCAGACCTATGGAGTTGACTACTTTGAAACTTTCTCTCCAGTAGCGCGCCTGAACTCTGTCCGGATTCTGATTTCTGTTGCTATCAATTCTGACTGGCCACTGTATCAACTTGATGTCAAGAATGCTTTCCTGTATGGTGATCTTCATGAAGAGGTATACATGTCACAACCTCCCGGTTTTGTGTGTCAGGGGGAGGCTTCCAAAGTCTGTAGGCTAAAAAAGGCTATCTATGGCTTGAAACAGAGCCCTAGAGCGTGGTTTGACAAGCTCAGCAATATTCTTCAGCAATTTTCCTTCAGACGTTCCCAATCTGATCACTCTGTTTTTGTGAAAAATACTTCTGCGGGTATTGTTATTCTTATTGTTTATGTTGATGATATTATTCTCTCTGGAAGCGATTTTGTTGGTATTCAGTCTACAAAGCGCTATCTGGAGAAACACTTTGTTACCAAGGATCTTGGCTCACTTCGGTATTTTCTTGGGATAGAAGTGTCCCGGTCTTCTTCTGGTCTCTGCTTGTCTCAACGGAAGTATGTCCTGGATCTCTTATCTGAATCTGGTCTTTTGGGTGCGAAACCTGCTAGCACACCTATGGATCCCAACATCAACTGGGATGATGAGGAATCTCCTGCTTACCCTGACAATCAGCAGTATCGACGTATGGTTGGGAAACTCATATATCTTACTGTTACTCGGGCTGATATCACTGCTGCAGTTGGATTGGTTAGTCGCTACCTAGACAAGCCTCGACAATGCCATTGGGATGTTGTCTGTCATATTCTGAAATATTTGAAAAGTTCTCCTGGAAAAGGTCTACTTTACAAAAAAAATGGGCATTGCAAACTCCTTGGCTATTCTGATTCTGATTATGCTGGCAGCAAGGTTGACCGTCGGTCTACTTCTGGCTACTGTACCTTTGTGGGAGGTAACCTTGTCACTTGGCGAAGCAAGAAGCAGTCTGTTGTTGCTCGCTCTAGTGCTGAAGCTGAGTATCGTGCCATGGCACATACTACTTGTGAGCTATTCTGGATTCGGAGCCTGCTGAAGGACTTTGGATTTTCTGATTCATCTGCTATTCCTATGTATTGTGACAACAAAGCAGCGACCTTCATTGCTAGTAATCCTACCTTCCATGAGCGGACCAAGCATATTGAGGTGGACTGTCATTTTGTTCGCGAGGCTGTTCTCTCAGGACAAATATCTACTCCCTATATTCATACATCTGATCAGGTAGCTGATATCTTCACAAAGATTCTACCAAAGACAAGGTTCACTGCTATGACATCCAAGCTGGGCATGCTAGACATCTACGCTCCAGCTTGAGGGGGAGTATTAGTATATAGACTTTCCTGTGTTTTTACTTAGTCTATTTCTCTCTTTTTTCTTGTCTTGTTTTATCCCATATTGGTTATATCTAAACCATGTGTCTTTCTCTTGTCTTATAAAAGAGAACCACTGTACTCTGTTTTAATCATCTCAATAGTAAGACAATTAGCCTCATATTCTAGATGTACAAACAGCAATAACTAATTAGAGATATCATACAAAGAGAAGAGAAGTCTTTATTTGATGTGTCTAAAACAATTACAGTGCTCTCTCTTTTATAGGATAAGAGACTAAGTCAGAAAATAGAAATAAGCAATATGGGATAAAAGAAAGGCTAATCGACAAGACAAGTCTAAAGCCCATAACAAAACAAATAACACAACATAACAAACCAATAAAGCATATATACTAATGTTCCCCCTCAAGCAGGAGCATAGATATCAATCATACCCAGCTTATCCACCATGGTAGTGAATCTGGCCTTGGGAAGAAGCTTTGTGAAGATGTTTGCTACTTGATCAGAAGTGTGAGTATATGGAGAGGAGATATGGCCAGATAAGACAGCTTCTCTAACAAAATGACAAACCACTTCAATATGTTTTGTGCGCTCTGAAATGTAGTATTGTTGGCAATGAATATAGCAGCTTTGTTGTCACAATACACAGGAATAGGATCAGAATCAGAAATATCAAATTCTTTCAGAAGACCACAGACCCATAATAGTTCACAAGAAGTATGAGCCATTGCTCAATACTCAGCTTCAGCACTAGAGCGAGCAACTACAGTTTGTTTCTTGTTGCGCCAGGTAACAAGATTACCGCCCACAAAGGTACAGTAGCCAGATTAGATTTGCGATCTATCTTGTTTCCTGCATAATAAAAATCAAAAAAGTTTATAAGTTTACAATGCCCATGTCTTCTATAAAATAAGCCTTTCCCTGGTGAATTCTTCACATACTTCAGAATATGACATACGGCTTCTCAATGACACTTTCTGGGTTTATCTAGGTATCTGCTGACTAGGCCCACTACAGAAGATATATCAGCCCTTGTAACAGTCAGATATATAAGTTTCTAAACTAGTCTATGATATTGTTGATGATCAGGGAATGGAGAACTATCATCATCCCAATTAGTATTAGGATCTAAGGGAGTAGCAACAGGTTTTGCCCCAAGCATGCCTGTTTCAGACAAGAGATCTAGGACATATTTTCTCTGTGATAAGCATATACTTGAAGAAGAGTGAGAAACTTCAATACCCAGAAAGTATCTTAGTTTACCCAAATCTTTGGTGACAAAGTGTTTTTCCAAGTATTCTTTAGTAACTTGAATGCCTGCTTGATCACTCCAGATAATATTATTTCATCAACAACGACAATCAGAATAACAAGGTCAGAGGAAGTTTTCTAAATAAAAACTGAATGATCAGAATGAGGGTGGAAGTTGAATTTCTGAAGGACATTACTTGGTTTGTCAAACCAGGCACGTATACTTTGTTTCAAGTCATAGATAGCTTTGTGCAGTCGGCATACTTTGGAAAACTCACCCTGAGTAACAAACTGAGGTAATTGCTCTAGGTATACCTCCTCATGCAGGTCACCATATAAAAAGGCATTTATAACATCTAATTGAAACAGATGTCAATCACAATTCATTGCCACATAAATAAGAACACAAACAGAGTTCAGACAGCTACAGGAGAAAAAGTCTCAAATTAATCAACTCCATGTGTCTGAGTATAGCCTTTGGCGACAAGGCGAGCTTTCAAGTGTTCAATAGTGCCATCTGGTTGATACTTGACCGTAAAGATCTAGCGACAACCGACGGGTGAGCAATCAGTCGGTGCATCAACCGAGTCCCACGTATGTCGATCAGTAAGAACCGGCATTTCAGTTTCCATAGCCTGGCGTCATGCATGATGCTATAGAGCCTGAGCAGCATCTTTAGGAACAGAGAAAGCAGATAGAGTAGAAGTAAAGTAGGCAAAGTTTGTGCCCAGGTTAGTAGTAGACCTACTCCCTTTTCATAAACTGATAGGAATATCTAAATCAGAAAAATACATGAGGTCTAGGTGGGTCTGCTGACGAGTATTGAGGAATCGGAGGGGCCATGGAGGGAGTTGTAGCTCTCGATCTTCTTTGATATACTTTCAGAAGTGGAGCCAGTGCAACAACCATATCAGACAAGTCAGTGTCATCAGACGTAGGCATAGGTGTGCCAACCAGTAGATCAGATGTTAGAGTAGAATGGCATATGCTCAAAGAAGACCACATCGGCACTGAGAAATCACTTCTCCGTAGAAGGATGATAACCCGCGCCAACCCCACCCGCCCGTCGCCGTGCCCCGCGCCACCGCAGGCCTTTGTTTGGAAGTGTCTCTGCACCTCAATGCCCAGAAAATATCTCAGTTTACCCAGATCCTTTGTTTGGAAGTGTCTCTGCAAACCTTCCTTCACACGAGATATGCATGTAGAATCACTGCCAGTAATCACTATGTCATCAACATATACAGCAATAATAGTAGAGCCACAAGAAGAGCTAGAGTAGAATAAAGAGTGATCAGTCATGGAGCGAGAAAAACCCATCTGGAGTACAACGTCACTGAACTTGTCAAACCAAGCTCGAGGAGACTATATCAGCCCATATATGGCTTTCTTCAATTTACACACCTTCTGACACTCCCCCTGAGCAACAAACCCAGGAGGTTGCTCCATATATACCTCTTCTTGTAGGTCACCATGTAGAAAGGCATTCTTCACATCAAGCTGAAATAGGGGCCAATCAAAGGTAGTAGCCAGAGAAATAATAATCCGCACAGAATTTAGACGAGCTACTAGAGAAAAGGTCTCAAAGAAATCAACTCCATAGGTATGTGTGTAGCCTTTTGCTACCAATCTGGCCTTCAACCTCTCAATGGATCCATCCGGATTATGTTTGATGGTGAAAACCCATCTGCAACCCACTGCTTTCTTTCCTGCAGGTAAGTCAACAAGATCCCATGTGCCATTATGCAAAAGAGCTGACATCTCAAGCTGCATTGCCTGTTTCCAGCCACTGTCCTTCATAGCATCATAGTGATTCCTTGGTATATCAACAGAATCAATCCCAATAGCAAATGTGTGGGCCTGCTTAGATAAGTGGGACAGACAACACACATTTGTAATAGGATGTCTAATAGTACAAGTATGAGTACCTTTCCGAACAGCAATAGGAAGATCAAGATCTGATGCTTCTGCAGGAATCTCGTGAGTAGAAGACGATGAGGAAGGCTCAGGGACAGGTGTCGCTACCTCTTCTGGATCTTGTCTGCCTCGCCTACTATAAACATATGGATACTGCTGAATAACAGGCATGTCAGTTGCCTACTCGTCCTGAATAAAAGTATAATCAAAAATGATGGGTGGTGCTCCCTCACTCTGCACAGATGGTGCCACTCTCTCACTCTGAAAATCTGGTGGCACTTCCTCTCTCAACTGCTCCCCCTTACTCATAGCATCGGAGAAATATGGAGTTGTCTCATGGAAGGTAACATCCCTAGACACAAACATGCGACGAAGACTAGGACAATAACATTTGTATCCTTTGTTAGTACTAGAATAACCAAGAAACAAGGTTTTGATAGACCTAGGAGAAAGTTTGTCAGCCTTAGGGTCAAAATTATGGACAAAAGAAGTGCAACCAAAAACTCTAAGGGGAACAAAGAAGGGCTGATCTGTGGGTCGTAACACAGAGAAAGGAGTTTGTCTTTAAGAGCAGAAGATGGTTGTCTATTAATTAAGAAACAAACGGTTAAAAGAGCTTCAGACCAGAATTTCTTAGGCACATTGGATTGAAACATGATCGAACGAGCAATATCAAGAAGATGGCGATTTTTCCTCTCAGCCACCCCATTTTGCTGAGGGGTGTGAGGACAAGACGTGCGATGGATCATGCCCACAGAACTGCAAAAATCAGACATAGCCTTTTGAACATACTCTAAAGCATTATCAAATTGGAGAGTTTTTATATTGCAGTTAAACTGAACCTTTATTTCTTTATGAAAATGTTTCACAATAGATAGCACAGACTCTCGACTTTTGAGAAGGTAAATCCATGTCATGCAGGAAAAATCATCCACAAAGGAAATTAAATAACGAAAACCATTATAACTCTAGTCTTAAACAGGACCCCATACATCACTGTGGACTAACTCAAAAGGACAAGATGCCCGCTTATTGACACGACTGGGATAAGGCAACCTATGATGTTTTTCCAGTTGACATGACTGACACTCTAAAGATGACACTTGGGACAACTCAGGTTCCAACTTTCGTAGGCTCTCTAACGACGGATGTCCATATCTGCAATGCCATAGTAAGGGGGAACCACTCAACAGAATGGATGGAGCTGGAGCAGATACTGGGCGAGGCAGACTGTCATTGTGGAAAAGGTAGAGATCACCTTTCCTAGGCCCCCCACCAATCGTCCTCATACTCTTGAGATCCTGTAAGACAAAACAAGAAGGCCCGAATGTTACCGTACATTTTACAGTGTCAATCAATTTTACAACAGAAAGAAGGTTAAAAGGAAACTCAAGCACAAAGTGTATAGATTTAAGATCAATCTTGGGGGTTAGAGGGACAAATCCACTAGCTAGCACTCTCCTCACTGAACCATCTGCCAGTGTAACAGATTGGTGAGGGATATACGAGTCAATAGATTGGAGCAATCTCTTCATACCAGTCATGTGTTGTGACGCGCCAGAGTCAACCACCCAAGATGAAGTAGAGCCAGAAGTGATGAGAGATGTAGCCTGATTACCCGCAGTAGATGTCAAGTTTGTTGATGACGAAGATGAAGATCCCACACTCATGTGATGTGTAGCCTGAATGAACCGATCATACTCCTCCTGAGTGAGAGTGATGTCGGTCCCAGAATTGGTGCCCACAGCTGAAGACGGAGATGAATCTATAGAGGTGGCACAATGTGTTGCCCCCACAGGAGGTGCAGCAGGTCTCCCATGTTTCTTCCAACACTTCTCCACTGTATGTCCCGGCTTGTCACAGAAAGTACACTTAGGACGTGTCCCACGTCCTCTGCCCATACCAGGTCGTCCTCCTCTCACCGCAACAGCTACGGATGCATGAGACTCCCCAGAAGATATAGTAGAGATAGGATTAACAGACTCAAAAATAGACTGTTGAATTCTCGAATAGGCTTCCACAAGACTTGGCAATTTATCAGAAGCCAGAATGACACTCCTGGCAGAACCGCAATTGGGATTAAGCCCGGATAGAAATTTAGCAGTAACCAAGTCGTCCCTGTCTTTGATTTATGCAGCAACTGTCACAGGATGATAGTAGCTCAACTCTTGAGCAAGTGCCTGAATAGCTCCAAAGTATTCCTCAAGAGATCTATCACCCTGCCTCTCAGCAAACAGACGATCATATATCATGAATTGCCGAAGAGCATTCTTCTCCTGAGAATAGTGTTGCTTCACTGCGTCCCATATCTCTTTAGCTGTAGTATAGAACATAAACCTAGCTGCAATGGCAAGTTCCATACTATTCCATAACCAAGTCTTTACAAGACTGTCATGACGCTTCCATTCAGCGTATCCTTTATCAGTAGAGTCCAGGGGACCCAAGTCAACATGTCTCGCCTTGTCGCGAGATTCCAAGACAGTGTGAACAGCGTTCATCCATAGTAGATAGTTTTTCCCGTTGAACTTGATGGAGGGGATAGGAGACGCCTCGCTGTAGGGAGTCTTGGTCTCCTCCATTGTAGACGGGAACTTAGTGACGGATTGATACACGTCACAGAGAAAACTAAGGTGACGAAAAGTTACACGTCACGGAGATAGATGAGGTGACGGAGAGATACACGTTACAACACAAAAACACGGATAAATGCGTTACTGACGCATTTACAGCCTCCAATCGATTTTCCTAATCACACATGGAGGATATGTGATTAGGAGAGCACTCTGGAAGAGACGAGTCCCTCGGATTGGGCTTTAGATAGCCTTTGGATCAATCGGAGACTCCCAAACAGTAGTTCCGGTTCCTGAGAACTAGCTGAAAACTGCTGTAAATCAACCGGAAGCTTGCTAGCGGCTCCGGTCCTTGGTGGCTAGATCTACAACAGCGAGGGAAAGCTGCTATCGATCCAGCGATGAAGACGGCTCATGGATGCTAGCCCAGCAGCACCCCCGCCGGCGGCAGGCTGCTATTCCTGCCGGCCCGACGGCCGGGGTGGCCGCGACGCCTGGAGAAGTTGGGCGGCGGCGGCGGCTGAGAAAGAGAAAGGAGAAAGGGAGGCTGTGGCGGCGGCTTGTTGAGGAAGCGGGGCGGCAGATCAAAGCCGCTCTGATACCATGTGAGAAGAGATGAGGAGAGGAGACGAACACCGAGAGATTTGTCGGCTGCAAGGAGCAGCTTTCTTGAGAGGGCAATAGCCGTCTCTCTTCTTTTTATATATTAGGGTAAGATACATAGTGGTACAAAGGAGAAAATAATAGAGAAACAATAAAACAAATAATCTAATAAAGATAGAACCAGGAGGCAGATCTCCGATTTCCGCCGTTGTTCCACTTTCGATACCATCGACAGGACTGTCGATGGTATCGACAGAGTGTTGTTCTGTTGCTGTGATAATCTCGATACCATCGACCTCCAGTCGATGCAGGTTGTTTCACACATACTTCGTGTGTAAGCTGTAATAATTGGGTACTGTTATAATGCATCTAAGTAAATATCATATTGCTATATTATACTTCTAATGCATGATTAGTTTTACTTATTTCCTTGCTGCTTTCAGTGATTAATGATTGGTACTGTTGGTTAGTATTACTTTAGTGAATACTTTAAATTAATAATTCATAGTTTGTTATTTACAATTACTGATCTGCTTGCTGATTTTAGTAATTAGAGATACTGATTAATAGTAAAGTTTTGATGAATACTTAGTTAATTACTGATTTTTTGATTAGATATGTATAGAAGTTCCTTACAAATATATTTTTTATATACACATACATGTAATTTTGTATAAAAATATATAAAATTTAGACACCAGCTTTTTCAAAAATCGCCCACTCAATCACCCGCCTACCGCTTAATCTGTTACAGGGTGTTGTCTGCTCGCCACCCGCTTCCCACTTTCTGATACCCTGATATATATATATATATATATATATATATATATATATATATATATATATAGAGAGAGAGAGAGAGAGAGAGTCAGGCTAGTGTACACTCGAGTGTTCCGGAGGCACCGTACACCTCAGTCATTTTTAAAAATGTAGTAACTTTTTGAGAATTCTAAACCGTTGATCTTCTTAAATATCTTAAGAACGTAATATATAATATATTTTAGCTCATTTCGATACTTATAGGTCGTGCATCTAAAGGAGGTAAGAATCATGCATTTCAAATTAGTTTTGTGCGTCAATTTTGTTGTCCTTGGATGAGTGACTTACACTCATCCAAATGAGCTCAAATTTTGTACGTGGCATGTTATTATTGTAACCATGAAGATCAATGAATTGGATTTTGGAAAGACAAGGTCTAGATAGGAAAACACCATTGAGGTGTACGGCGTAATCTGTACACTCGAGTGTATTCTAGCCTAACTCTCTCTCTCTCTCTCTTATATATATATATATATATATAATATTATGCATGCATACGTGTTTTAATATATATGCATATATCTACATATATTGGCATAATGTGCACCTCAGTATAATCTCAGGCTTATGCCTCGACTGCCTCGAGGTTTATGCATCGCCTCATATAGATAAAAACGCCTTGATATGCCTCACGCATTTATAACCCATGCATACAGTATGGTTCTGATTTTGTGGATGAATATACTTGCAAATTCTATGACTTGATCTATAAGTCAGACGTTACCTTGGATATTATCATCGAGATTACCATGTTCCGTCATAGGCTCAATTAATCGACCGTCGTAGCATTGGCTACTTCACAAATTTTTTCTATGGATGATGCAATTTATGTGGCTGCATATATAGAGCATGAGCAGAAATGACACATGAATAACTCAACCCTTGGCATCGTTCTTCTTCAAAATCAGCCCCATCTATCAACTCTACCACAGTCACGGCGACAATCACAACCACGTCTTCTGCAGCAATATCCTCCAGCCGGATTTAACGCTTCTCTTGCAAGGGGTTTGGACATCGTGCCCTAATCGCCTGATGGTCACGGCTTCAAAGACTAAGGAAGACAATATAGAATATGAAATAATCATTCCCGCAAGCAAGCCTAGTGACGACGAGTCAAATGATTACTCACCGTAGTGTACCATGTTTATTGAACGTCTACTACCAGTGATAGATTGCCAAGGAGTACCACAGCTACATATGCCCACTTGTTAAAGGCTCGTTTTGTTAAATTGTGTGTGTGTGTTGGGGGGGGGGGGGGGGGGTGTGGAGTTGATGTAGGATAGCATGCTCATCCAAAGATAGGTTTGGCGAATCTTGATTAGAGTGTGTCATGAGTTGTCTTTTATTTATGTTTGTCTTTTATTTAGTTGTTGCATCTTGGTTTTCGTCTAGGGTGTATTATGCAATTGTTTTACGACTATAGTGTAATATTAAGGACTTACTTGTAAGTTCTTAATTAATTAGTTTAATTTATGATTTAGTAAGGTCGTTAGCAGAAATAAGCCATTTTGTTTTTGTGTCTTGGTTTTCATTTGCGGTGTATTATGCAAGTGTTTTAGGACCAAAATGTAATATTAGGGACTTACTTGAAAGTTCTTAATTAATTAGTTTAATTTATAATTTAAGTAGGGCCATTAGCAGAAATAAGCATCTTAGGGCTTCCCATGAGTTTTCTATATAAATCTATGTCTGACGGTATTGTCCGGCAGAGTTGAATTATATGATTTAGCTTCATTTTGCTAGTTGAGTTTGCAACAAGACCTCTACTACTCCATCTCCCAGCCAACATTGCCATTTCTTTTCATAAACATAAGAAGTTTATAATAGCTTGACAGGGTAAAACTATGGCATTAAGAAACCATACCCCAAAACAAGAATGCTAGTAAGTATTAAGTTCGGTTCTAAGCCAGACTCATGACTGGAACAAAATATTATCTCTTTCGCAAACTGGGTGATTCGCTGAAATGTGTGAATAACTTCTTCTAGCTCTGTCTTGTTCATCAATTTGGCACTAGCTATATTTAATACCACAATCCCATCAAGAGCCTGCAAAATCAAAAACAACTAATTAACAGTAGTGGGTAGCAAACATGGTCTTGATAATAGGAAAATGGAACGATAGCATATTGTCTCTAATGAGCTATGACGTGTGGAAAGCTAAACTGGTCAAAAAAATACCAAAGTACAGCCTAAGAAGTAAGAACTCATTTTAATCCATATTTGAATGATTTGTAGATACCGACATGAGGGGAAAAATATATATATGCTAGACTTGAATTGATGGAGTCTAGTTATATATGTTAGAGTAGAATGGAGAACTCCAGATGTCTATGCTAGAGTAGAATGGAAGTCTGCATGTATCTTATAATAGAGGAAACCAATGTACATTAGAAACTCAAGAGTTGGGAAAGGACAAATGCTTAAAAACCAAAATCACAGAGCATATTTCAGACCTTCAAATTTGTATTGAGAAACGGACAACTGAATACAGCTTTTGATAAAGATGATCTTATGTTGTAACCAGCACCATATGCAACCTTGGTTTCTTTATAGCTTCCCAGTAACTACAACAATAAGAAAACAATTATTTGTTGAAAGAAATACACTATTGTACATTCAAGAAAAAACTAATATACCTTAACCAGAGAATTAAAAAACGGCCAGGCGGGCCGCTTAAGCGCCCATGACCCTCATCCGCCTAATTTAGCCCCTAAGCGCCCGCTTAATCGTTTTGAACATAATCGCCCGCTTTTTGCCCGCCTCACCCGCTTTTTTCCCGCTTTTGTTTAAAAATCCTAATGTAAGCATCTAACATTAATTAATTACATAGTCCAAGTAGTGTTGACTATAATATATGAAACTTGTATACATTAAATGTTCTATGATATAGTTAGTCCTAATTTAGAATGCATACTTTGTGTGTAAGCTGTAATAATTGGGTACTGCTGTAATGCATCTAAGTAAATATCCTATTGCTCTATTATACTAGTAATGCATTATTAGTTTTGCTGATTTCCTTGCTGCTTTCAGTGATTAATGATTGGTACTACTGGTTAGTATTACTTTAGTGATTACTTTAATTCAACAATTCATAGTTTGTTATTTACAATTACTGATCTGCTTGCTGATTTTAGTGATTAGAGATATTGATTAATAGTAAGTATTGATGAATACTTAGTTAATTACTGATTTGCTGATTAGATATGTATAGAAGTTTCTTATAAATATATTTTTTATATACACATACATGTAATTTTGTATAAAAAATATATAAATTTAGACACCCGCTTTTTCAAAAATCGACCGCTTAATCGCCCGCCTACCGCTTAATCGGTTACAGGGTGCTGTCCGCACGCCTCCCGCTTCCCGCTTTCTGATACATTGACCTTAACTGTACTAGAAGAATCTATAATATGCTTATATGCAGTTATTTTGTGAAAAAATGTTCTAAGATTGCAAATTGAATAAGGTTCAATAGTGATGATAAATGCCTCAAGTGTTTAGGTTACACGTGAAAGGCCTAATATAGATAGCTCTCAACTTAGAAAGGTGAAGACTTACTTCCAAAATTTCTGTCATACTAAGCTCCTTGACTTGTTGATCATGTGAACCCAAGAATTTTGGATGAGCATCCTAAAATATCCAGGGAGGTAATAATTCATTTATCTCTTGAATGTTTCACATTTCGATAAAAGAGAGTAAAACTTACATCAACTAGAATGGAAACCAGGTTTATGGTCAATAAAACAGCATTATTTACTATCCTTATAGCCTCTGCAAGAGTTTCTTCTGCTTTAAGTAATGCATCAGTTTCCACCACTGGTGGCAAGAGAAAGTAGAACTTGTTACACATAAAATTATTAAGCTATTAGGCAACGAAATATAGAAATGCATGTAACACGACAATTTCGCAGCTATAAGACATTACACATCTACACAAATAAGTAAACCAATCTCAGCTAACATCTGTGCCTTTCAATATAACTAGTATTGACCATATTATCCCTTGGAACACTTGGAAAATAAAGATAAATAATTGTGTGAACTGTCAACATTAATATAATCATGCAACGTCAAATGAACATCCAGGAATGCTAGCATCCCATGGAGTATTTGTCATAAACAAGGAGTTATTTTCATTTATTTTTAGAAGTAACAAACACATACAATCAAGAGAAGGAAAACTGCCACAAGAATCGCCTTCCTACTATTTTTAACAGCGCCCCAGGCGGTGGTTTAAGTTCCAAGGCCCTTGGGCACCTAATCCGAGCTGAGGCACTTGGCTAGACGGTTGCCATTATGAGCCATTTATTCCCACAAGCACCTCAGTGGGTGACTAATTGACCGCTTAGGCCGGTTTGCAGACCCTTGGCCAGCTTTTGTATGTGCTTCCTTGGAAAAGAAAATCCAATCACGCTAACGTAATAGTTTCTACTATGCACAAATGCTACTTACTCGCTAAGTATCAATATACATTTACAAAAGAAATAGAAAACATATATATATATATATATATATATATATATATATATATACATATCTATCTGTGTGTGTGTGTGTGTGTGTGTTGAGAGAGTGTCTTAAACTCTCTAGAAAAGATTCCTTAATGAACCCGACGTCTACATTAAGCCTCGGCATCGTAGAGATGCATTTTGGGTGTTTACAGGTGTATTTACGGTCAAACAATTGACCATATACGGTCCCCATGGACCATACCTGGGCAAGAGCAGCAGCAGTAGCAAATACACTCCAAACAGACCATATACACTCCAGAACAGAGCATATACACTCCAGGACGGACCATATACAGTCCAGATGGACCATATTTTGGTCTACAGTTCAATTTACACTCCAGATTGAATTGTATTTGCGGACCGGATGACTCCGTATGCCTTAGGGACTTAGTCTATTCTTATAAATAGACCCCCCCAAACTCGTCACAAACATGAAGAGCAATGAAGAGACATCAAGAGACGTCATTTTTCAAAGACCTAAAGCCATGGACGGACCTAGGGCTTCCCTTGGGGTTTCATGCCTCCGAGAGCTTCTCTCCAAGCAATCGTCTTGTTCCATGGTTGGCTTTCAGGTCTAAAAGGGGATTGGATTCTTCTTCTCTCTTTTGTATTCATCATCTCTATAATCTTTCGGTTAATATTATCTTCACCAGTGGATGTAGGGTCCCACATTGGGAATTTGCAGTACCACTATAAATCTCGTCTTTGTGGTTGCTTGCTTGTTCCACTGTCGATCTTTGTCGTACGTATTTGGTTTGGATTGCTCGATCTCATGCTTCCGCATCTCCATAACAAGCTCGTTTGGCCTTGTTGTTCGGGTCTCTCATCACCACCATATCCCAACAAGTGGTATTAGAGCGATTTCTACCTCCGGATCTCTACCATGATGTGGAAGTACAACATCAAGAAGTTCAATCGCTTGAAGAGCTTCTCTCTCTAGCAAGTCAAATGTGAGGAGTCCACAAAGCTCTTCTCGGAAAGGAGAAGAAAATTGGAATCTACGGATGACCGGTGGGAGGAGATTGATCAAAAGGCTCGTACAAGATACTTTCTCTATTTGGACGATGAAGTCCTCCGCGGTGTCGTCCATTTGAAGACCACCAAAGACGTTTGGAATGAACTTGAAGCACTCTACATGAAGAAGTCCATCACCAACGAGCTTGCGCTAAAGAATCACCTTTTCATGTTTCGCATGGAAGGTGGTTCCTTGACGGCTCTTCTCGATGAGTCCGATGAAATCATCCACGACCTCGAGCAGATTGATGTGAAGATAGAGGAAAAAAATCAAGCAATTTTGTTGCTTTGTACCCTTCCACTGTCCTACAAGAATCTTCGAGATATAGTAATATTTCATGAGTTAAAGACTGTCTCACTCCATGAAGTCAAAACGGCCTTGACGTCTCGAGAGAAATTAGAGAAGGATCTTATTCATTGAAAGTAGCGGATGAAGCATTGGCGGCTAGAGGAAGGGAGTGTGCACGTGACAAAGACCCTGAAAGTTTAAAGAAAATGAAGACCAAGTCAAAGTCATGTCAATCAAAGAGGTGCAACTATTACAAGAAGACGGGTGATACCCAGGATGAATGGTACGAGTTGCAAAACAAGCAAAAGCATGAGAAATCAAATGATGTTGCAGCTCAAGCAAAGGTGGCTCATGGAGGTTCTTAAGACAATGGCTATGTTCTTGCTTCGTACTCGTCATATGACTACAGGAAGGATTGGGTTTTTTATTCAACATGCACGTACCACATGACCGAGTATAAGGATTATTCCATACTTATGAGTCACATCATGGTGGAGAATATCCTTATGGATGAGGATCATCCTTGCAAGAGAATTGGAGTTGGCAAGGTGAAGATCAAGATGTTTGATGGTGAAGTCAGAACATTGACGGACATCTGACATGATGCCGGGCTGAAGAAGAATCTCATCTCATTGCGAACACTTGAAGACAAGGGTTGCAAATTCTTCGTGAAAACATAGGTATCGATATTCTTAAAGTTGATCGCGACCTCATGGAGGTAGTGACAAATTCACACAAACTGTACATTTTCCAAGGTTCCACTATCTCAAGCTCCGCAGCGTTTACAACTTCATCTAAAGACACCACAAGGCTCTGGCATATGCGTTTGGGACACATGTCTGAGAAAGGTATGATGCTTCTGAGCAAGAGAGGGTTGTTCTGTGGCGAAAGAATTTAAAAATTAGATTGTTTCAAGCATCGTGTTATGGGGAAGGCCAAACGCAATAGCTTCAACACGACTATTCTTTCTTCCAAGGATGATCTACATTATGTTCACTTTGATCTATGGGGCCAATCTAGTATTCCTTCTAAAGGTGGTGCAAAATATATGATGACCTTCATTGATGATTGCACAAGGAAGGTCCAAGTTTATTTTCTCAAAGCACGGACGAGGCATTCTCTACTTTCAAGCGTGGAAGGCTCTTATTGAGAATCAAACAAACAAGAGCATAAAGACTTTTCAGATTGATAACGGCTTGGAGTTTTGTTTAAAGGAGTTCATTAATTTCTACAGTGATCATGGAATCAAAAGACATCCTGCAATGTCACACGCCCCAGCAGAACGGTGTAGCAGAAAAAATGAACAGAATGTTGTTGGAAAAGGCTCGACGAATGCTTCTCAATGTGGCTTGGATAGATCTTTCTGGGATGAAGCTATATCAACCTCTTGTTATTTGGTGAACCGTTCTCCCATCATCTTCTATTAATTTCAAGACTCATGAAGAAGCTTGATCAGTTGATCGGGTAAACTTGTTAATTATTCAAATCTGCATATATTTGATTATCTTGCTTATGCACATTCTTTACTGGCAAATTAGAACCTTGAGCTATCAAATGCATATTCATTGGTTATGCTTCTGGGGTGATAGGATATCGTCTTTGGTGCAAGGATCCTTTTTCATCACGTTTCTTGGTGGAGCACAATGTTACTTTTAACAAATATGCCATGGTGTCTACTATGCAAGACACGAATAGCTCTTCTACAGGTTCTTGACAAGGCGTCTCGCAATAGGTGGAGACCAAAGATGTCAACTCACAGGTTGATGAACGAGATCTCTCTTTTGTGCCAAATGATTCAGTGCCTACTGAAGATAGAGGAAATTCCAAAGAGTTCTTATAGTGCAGCCAAAGGCAAAGGCAAAGGCAAACGGAACGTCAAACCACTCCAACGTTGTGGCTTTGGAGACTCCATGGTAGCCTACACCCTTTCCAACATTGTTGATGTGATACTGGTGATGAGCCCAACAATTTCCGTGATGCAGTCGCAAGTCATGATGCTACGTGGTGGATTGCTGCAATGAAGTACCCTATACCCTTCTATACCCCGGTGCCCCTCTTTTCTTTGTTCCTCCCCGCATCTTTGACATTACATGCTTTGTAAAAAATCTTTGTCTAGGATAAACAAAGCTAGATCCTAGATCCACTAAATGCATTTTTGGGGTACTCTAGTACTAAAAAATGGTATCGATGTTATGATCTGTCTACCGCACAGTGCTTTCTGAGTGTGGATATGATCTTCTTTGAACATATGTTGTACTATTCTGAGAGTGGATGTTCTTTATCTCCTGGTCTACTGGATAATACTCTACTACGCGAGATTGTAGAAGATGACCCCATGAAGATATTATTGTTATCACCCCACCTCTCCAAGTTTACAAATGAAGACCCAGGGTTGCAGTTCTCTTTATGACCCCTCAACAACCAAATCTTCCTTCATCGCCAGATCACAAGACCTCCCAGGTAAGTCTACTCTAGACCTTCCTATTAGTCTACGGGAAAGATGGTTGTCCTTGTATTACGCATCATATCAATAATTCCTGCTCTATTGCTAACCTTGGTACTAGCTTTATATCTTTACGTCTGCCATCTCTGTTATTTTTGTTCCAAGAAATGCTACTACAGCATTGCAACATCCTGGCATCAAGCTATGGAAGCTGAAATGGATGCTCTTTGTGACTGACATACATGGGATTTTGTTGATCTTCCTCCTGATTGTTCTATTGTGCATTGGCATTGGATATTTACTGTGAAAAATCAGCCAGAATGTACAATTAAACGCTGAAAGCTCGTCTAGTTGCAAAAGAGTATATTCATGGTATTGAATATTTTGAAAACTACTATTGCTCGGCTGAATTTTGTTCGGGTTCTCATCTTTGTTGTTGTCAATCATGATTGACCTCCTGGTTGATGTCAAAAACATTTTTATATTGTGGCTGGCAACAAGAGGTATATATGGAGCAACCTCCTAGTTTGTTGCTCAAGGGGAGTGTTCTAAAGTTTGCAGACTTTGCAAGGCTATCTCGGTCAAAAATAAAAAGAAGAGCATGCTTTGACATATCAAGCCATATTCTTCTTAAAGTTGACTTCAGCCACTCTCACTATGATCACTCTGTTTTCATAAAGAAGGCAACTTCTAGCCTCATCATCCTGATTGTATACGTAGATGATATTATTTTATCTGGAAGTGACAATGAGGGTATTCGAGCTACTAAAGAATATCTTGAGCAAAATATTGTTACCAAAGATCTAGAGAAACTCCAATATTTTTTGGGAATTGAGGTTTTCGACTCCTCTTCTGGCATTTGTCTCACAACGCAAGTATGTCCTTGACCTCTCAAAAGAAACAGGTATGCTCGGTACTAAGCCCACTAGTACCCCACTTGATCCCAATACAAATTGGGATGATGAGTTGTCTCCTCGCTATCCTAATCATGGTACTAAACATCCTCTACAACTGGCAATATATCCTCAATGTTACATATGTTTATGTATGTCGATGTCGAAACCTAGTAAAGTTCCATGCCCCATTGGTTGCGTACTTGTTGACATGTGTCAATGACTTCAGCCTAGTTGGTGATGAAATCGACTCAGCTAGCTCAAAACCTCCCATCTTCTCGATGATCTTTGTAGATACTATTGTTGCATACGGAAGGCATAAAGAAACTTGTAAGAACCCATTTGAGAAGACCATTTCCTTGGTTTCTAACTAGAGAGTAATGATAAGTTTATTCCTCTACTAGATTTCCACAAGTTTTGCAAAATTTGTTGTAGACCTAATACCATTTCACCTCTCTTACTTTTCCCCTCTTTACAAATTTAAGTATTTGGAAATAAGCTCAAGTTTTTTAATCCTAGAATGTGATCCAATTGGGATTTCGGTAGATACAAAACACCACATATATAGAACAGATTTAAGTTCTAAACATTTTGTATAGAAGATTATAGATGGAGTATGTGTTTACAAACAAAAAATTGATGTTTTATGCCAAATTCCCTCACAATCTCACTATCTTTTAGCTTATTTTGCATTGAAGTATTAGTCCAAAACTTTCTTAAAGTTTCCTTATATTTTCCACAAATTTCCACTTTCATGTCTGTCAAAGTCGACACTAAGACGACGTCTTGTCCATTTGCATGTGACTGTGTTTTTTTACATATGTAAACATGTATGGATGGCTTATACAAACATATATTTACTTTGGAAGATAGATTTGATGAAATCTATCAATTTTCATCATGAAATCACTATTTTGAGCTTAATTTTTGCAAAGATGCATCGAAGTTTAGTTGTAAAAATCCTCAAAGTTTCCTCGATGTTTCCACAAACTTCCACATCCACACATGTTGAAGTCGACTCGAAGTTGAAGTCTTATTCCATGATCCTAATAACCACCAATACAGAAGATTGGTTGGTAAGCTGACATATCTCACTGCCACTCAAGCTGATATTACTTTTGTTGTAGGACTTGTCAGTAGGTATCTAGATAAACCTCGATAATTTCACTGGGATGTTGTCTGCCATATCTAAAATTTCTAAAAATTCTTCAGGGAAAGGACTATTATACATGCAACATGGACACTGTAAACTCAGTGGTTACTCTAATTCTGATTATGTTGATAGTAGAAGTGATAGAAAGTCCACCTATGGTTACTACACATTTTTTGGAGGAGATCTGATCACATGTCGCAATAAGAAACATACAGTTCTTGCTCGTTCTAGTGTTGAAGCCGAGTATAGAGCCATGGCTCATGCTACATGTGAACTGATGTGGGTTCATGGAATCCTCAAAGAATTTGACATATGTAATCCAGAAGCTATTCCTATGATCTAGGACAACAAAGCCTCCATTTTTATTGCTAGCAATCCAACCTTTCATGAGCACATTGAACACATAGAGGTGAATTGTCACTTTGTCCAGGAATATGCTATCTCAGGTTGAATCCCCACTCCTTATATCAGGACAGAAGATCATATCGTTGATATCTTCATGAAGTTGCTTCCTAAATCTAGATTTGCTAATCTGGTGGACAAGTTGGGCATGCATGACATCTATACTCAAACTTCAGAGGGAGTATTGATATATATATTTTATGCTCTTTATGCTTTAGTCGTGTCTTTTTTTCCTATTATCACATATCTCTTAATTGTGTTTATTACCTCCTCTCTTGTCCTATGAAAGAGAGTTGTTTGTAATTGTTTTAGATATCAATCAATATGGAGTACTTATTCACAAGCAACACACCCGGATCGTTGCTCCATGTAATCTTCAAATTCCTATATTGAAAGGCATTTTTCACATCCAATTGAAATAGAGGCCACCGAAGATTCACATCAACAGAATATGATAGGTACACAATTGAGATAGGCCACATAAGAGAATGTCTCAAAAGAATCAATTTCGTATGACTGAGTGTAGCCTTTTGCAACTAACAGCAAAGACTGCGCGCCAAACAACCGGAGAGCATTCAGAGCATGAATCAACAAGATACTAGGTTTTACGGTCTATAAGGGCCACAATACAATCGTCCATGGAAGCCTTCTACCCTGGGTGAGATAAAGCCTCTATCTGATTTAGATATAGAAACAACAGACAAAAACCAAAGAAAACCAGTATCTTGGACCCAAATGATCATTAGTGCAGTGATGACCAATATCATGTTTCGTACATTTGTACTTAGGCTTGTGTAAGGCAATCCAAGTATGAAACATGTGTAGTATCAACAGTATACCAATTACAAGTGAATATGCAGCTTGAGTAGAAGGATCAGCAGGGGCCGAAATTGCAAAATCGTAAGTTGGTTGTCAGTTGTACTCTTAAAGTGACTTTTTTTGGCTAGTAGTAGTAGTAGATGGAACCATGGGCAAGGGAATCTCGGTGGTAGTGGTATGAATATCATAAAAAGGAACTGTCTCTGGTCCAAGAGTGTGTCCACAATCAGAGAAGAGAGTTGTGTTTTTAAAGAACGCCATATTGGCATTGATATGCACTCGTTTGTCAACAGTTTTAGAAATTTATACTATAGAAATATTGTGTTATTTACTTATTCTGTTGTGTTTTTCCTTCTACTGCTTTATTGTATTAGTCCCATATTGCTCGCTTGTATATGTGTCTCAACTCTCTGTAGCTATATAAGAGAGTACCATGTAAACCTTTTTACTCACTGAATAAACAACTCCTTTACTATCTACATGATATCAAGAGCAGGTTCTCCTTTTCCCCACCCATCAACCCACCCATGACGTGAGCATCCCGCCCCCCTGCCCCCCCCCCCCGCCGCCCGCCGCCCAGCCCTCCCTCCCCTCCCGCCGCCACCCCTCCCTCCTCCTTCCACCCCCACCACCGCCGCCCTCCTCAGTCTACCCTCCCCACCACAACATCCTTCCTCCTCCAGGCTTCTAGCCTTTCGGCCGGCTGCCACTGGTTTTTACCTCCCGTCTCCATCTATGTCCGGGTGCTCTTCGGATCTACGATCGGACATCCACTGGTCGGCTAAGTTTAGAATTCTTTCGTCTCTCCATTCTATATGCCTGCACCTCATTAGGAACGTTGAGTTTTCCTCATGACGGCGTAGGTTTCTCTATGCATATTCTGCTCGATACGGGTTTTCTGATCTGACGCGTCAGATCCCTGCAGCTGCTATCTGCCCTTTGTGGGTCTCTACTCTGCTACTGCACCAACTCCTGCCTCTGTTATGGCCTTCCCTGAGCCTCCGTGCTCCCTGTGTGTCACCACGGTGAAGCTCGACGGCAACTCCAACTACCATCTCTGGTCGGCGTCCTTTGTTCTATATGTCAAAGCACAAGGACTGTATCACCACCTTACGGCAGAGCCTCCTGTTGTTCCTACTGCTGATTCGGATGACAAAACCAGACAAAGCTATGCCCAATGGTCCAAGGATGATTCCGGCGTCATGTCTTGGATCCTCAATAGTACCGAGCCTCGCATCAGCCAATCTCTTCTCTACCTTCATGATGCTAAGGCTATGTGAGATCAATTGTCCCATGTCTATTCTCATCAGGAGAATCCCAAGCGTGTCTTTGAAATTTTCACAACTCTGGCGAAGGAGTTCTCTACTGATACTTCCATTGATGACTCCTACAATCAATGCTCGGCTCTATGGAATGAGTTTGAACTCTACCACCCTTTGACGGCGGACATCAAAATTGCTCAGAAGCAGCGCAACGAACTGCAACTGGTGCAATTTTTGGCTGCACTTCCTGCCTCTTTTTCTGGAGTGGTTGACCAGATCCTGTCAAGTGACCCGCTGCCAACCCTTCGAGATGTTCTGAAACGTGTCCAACGCCTGCCGTCCATGACTCCTACACCTGTTGTTGCGCATCCTGCGCTTATTGCTCGCTCTGCTGATTCTGGTCATGGTCGTGGTCGCGGTCGTGGCCGTGGCGGTCGCCCTCCTTCTTCAGGAGGTCGAGGTACATCTACTCCTGGACGTGGTTCTGCTCCCGGCCCTTGCTACTGCAACTGGTGTGGTCGGGACAATCATACTGAAGATCGTTGATGGATTAAGCACGGCAAGCCAGCTTGGGATAACCAGGCTGCTACAGAAACTGTTGTCGACTCTACCCCTGACACACTTGTTGCTCCAACTAACACAGACTGGTTACGTTCGGAGTTCGAGAAGATGTTCCAGGAACGTCTCGCACAGATGCCATCCTCGTCTACACCAGGAGCCTCTGCCATGCTTGCCTCTCCATCATCTGGTAACAAACAGTGGTGCATTGACTCAGGTGCATCCACTCATATGGCTGGTGATCTTCATCTTTTTTCGAGTCTCCATAAAACTACTCCTATATCATCTGTTACTGTTGCAAATGGATCCAAAACTGTTGTTCATGGCACTGGCACGGTTCCGCTTTCACCAAAATTGCACTTGAATTCTGTTTTATATATTCCAAAGTTTCCTGTTAATTTATTGTCCGTTAGTAAGATGAATAAACAACTCAAGTGCTCTATTAAATTTGATCCTTCTGGCTGTATTTTGAAGGATCTCCGCACAAAGACGAGGATTGGTTCGGGCCGTGAAGGACCAGATGGGCTGTATTATCTGGATGGACCTCCTACTGTTGCGGCTATGCTATCTACTTCAGTGACGGGATTACAGTGGCACTTTCGCCTGGGCCATCCATCTGCTGCCAAATTAAAGCATTTATTTCCTACTTTATCTGAGAATATTTTTCCTGTGAAACTTGTGTTTTGGGCAAACAAACTCGGTCTGTTTTTCCTGCTAATAAAGTTATTGCTTCTAAAAAAATTTTGACCTAGTTCATGCCGATATTTGGGGACCGTGCTCTATAACCAGTCACTCGGGTGTGAAATATTTTATGACCTTTATTGATGATTATTCTCACACCACATGGTTGTTTTTGCTTAAAGGTCGGGATACTGTGTTAGATACTATTCGCACCTTCTTTGCTGAAATTCACACTCAATTTAATCGACCTATTAAAAAATTTTGTACTGATAATGCAATGGAAATCATGCAACAATCTGTTACATCCTTTTGTGCTGCCCAAGGAACCATACATCAGTCCACTTGCCCTTACACCCCTCAACAAAATGGCGTCGCTGAAAGAAAAAACTGTCACCTTCTTGAGGTTGCTCGCACCCTTCTCATACACTACAAAGTACCCCATCACTTCTGGCCTGAAGCTGTCTATACGGCATGCTATCTTATCAATCGCATGCCTTCTTCTGTTTTGAAAAATCAGGTCCCGTACGCCATTTTGTTTCCTGATAAACCCTTATTTTCTCTGCCTCCTCACATTTTTGGGAGCACTTATTTTGTAAAACATCTTCGTCCTGGCCTCACCAAACTTGATGCTCGCTCAGTCAAATGTGTGTTTCTGGGATATTCACGTACTCAGAAAGGCTACCGCTAATTTGATCCTGTTAAAAAATAGTGGTTTGTTAGTGCGGATGTGACCTTTTTTGAGCATATGCCTTACTATTCTACTGATGGTGACAAATTGTCGGCTGATATTATGGCTACCACACCATTACCATTGGTTGTTGAGGAATTACCAGCTCCTGATGTGCCTCAAGAACGCCCATTGCAAGTCTATCGGTGCCGGTCAAAGAACATCAATGCTTCTGAAGCCCCGGCCGAACCAAATCCTGCGTCTGCGGTTGATCCACCATCCACTGAGGTATTTTCTGACCTGGATCTTCCTATAAGTTTAAGGAAAGGTGTTCGCTCATGTAATCAGCATCCTATCAGTAATTTCTGTTCATCTGACAATCTCTGTGGTAGCTTTGCTTGTTTCACTTCTGTTTTGTCTACTGTGACAATTCCTAAATCAGCCAAAGAGGCACTTCGCCATCCTGCCTGGAAACATGCTATGGAGCAGGAAATGCATGCACTTTGTGATCAACAGATATGGGATCTGGTTGATCGTCCCTCTTCATGCCATATTTTTGGTTGCCGTTGGATTTTTACTATTAAATATCAACTGGATGGTACCATTGAACGCCTGAAAGCCCGATTGGTTGCGAAAGGATATACTCAAACATATGGAGTTGATTATTTTGAAACTTTTGCTCCAGTTGCACGCTTAAATTCTGTTTGTATTCTGATACCTGTTGTTGTGAATAAAGACTGGCCTCTGTTTCAACTTGATGTCAAAAACGCTTTTCTATATGGAGATCTACAGGAGGAAGTCTACATGGAGCAACCACCAGGATTTGTTGCTCGGGGGGAGTCTGCTTCTAAAATCTGTAAACTAAGAAAGGCAATCTATGGTCTGAAACAAAGCCCACGTGCATGGTTGACAAGCTCAGTCAGATCTTAATTACCTTTGGCTTTCGGCGTTCACAATCTAATCATTCTGTATTTATTCGTAAAACTGCAGCAGGGTTGGTCATCCTTATTGTGTATGTTGATGATATTGTCCTATCTGCAGTGATAGTGTAGGGATACAGGCAACCAAAAAGTATTTAGCACAACACTTCATCACCAAAAACCTAGGGAAACTACGACATTTTCTAGGCATTGAAGTTGATAGATCTTCTGCAGGACTATGCCTGTCACAGAGGAATATGTTCTTGACCTTTTGCAGGAGACAGGCATGTTGGGTTGCAAGCCAGCCAACACTCCTCTGGATCCCAATATGGATTGGGATAATGATACTTCTCCTCCTTATGCTGATCATCAACAATTCAGGAGACTGGTTGGAAAACTTATCTATTTGACGGTTACTAGAGTTGACTTGGCTGCTGCTGTAGGATTCATAAATCGGTATCTTGATAAACCCCGGCAATGCCACTGGGATGCTATTTTTCACATCTTACGTTATCTCAAAAGCTCTTCAGGGAAAGGTCTTCTGTACAAAAAGCATGGTCATTGCAATTTATCTGGATTCTCTGATTCTGACTATGCAGGAAGTCGATCTGACAGGAAATCTACATCTGGATATTGCACCTTTGTGGGAGGAAATTTGGTTACATGGCGCAGCAAAAAGCAAACAGTTGTTGCCCGATCTAGTGTAAAGGCAGAATATAGAGCCATGGCTCATACTGCATGTGAGCTCCTGTGGGTCCGTGGTCTTCTGAATGAGTTTGATATCACCTCTTCTAGCCCCATTCCTATGTTTTGCGACAATAAGGCTTCCATTTTCATTGCGAGCAACCCCACCTTTCATGAAAGAACAAAACATATTGAGGTCGATTGCCACTTCGTCAGGGAGAAAGTTCTGTCTGGACATATCTGCACTCCATATCTCAGCACTGAGAAGCAGCTTGCGGACATCTTCACCAAAGTTCTACCTAAAGCTCGCTTCCAGACTCTGATTGACAAGCTGGGCTTATTCGACATCTATGCTCCAGCTTGAGGGGGAGTATAGAAATATTGTGTTATTTACTTATTATGTTGTGTTTTTCCTTCTACTGTTTTATTGTATTAGTCCCATATTGCTCGCTTGTATATGTGTCTCAACTCTCTGTAGCTATATAAGAGAGTATCTTGTAAACCTTTTTACTCACTGAATAAACAACTCCTTTACTATGTACATATACCTTATTATGACGAGGATAGACAAGGAAGAACATTATATGGAGCAAGGGGAAAACTTATCCGATCTAGGTTTAACTCAAAAACAAAGCATGTACAACTGGAGGCAGGAAAGGAAATAGGGCTACGCCAGGATACAATACCTGGATAGGAATCTTGTTCTTAAGAGCAGATGAAGGCATGTCATTTAGAAGGAAGCATGTAGTAAATAAAGCAATAGGCCAGAAAACTTTAGGAACATGGGAGTGACACATATGGTCCAAGCTACATCTAGTAAGTGACTATATTTCCATTCAAAAATGTCATTTTGTTGAGGTGTAAAGGATAGGAAGCTTGATGAAAAACACCCATCTCAAGCAAAAATCATTTTAAATCCTATTAGACATAGTTGAGCCCATTATCAGTACAAAAAATTGTTATAGTTGGTTAAAACCCGGTTTTGGTTTCAGCAAAAGAGAGTTCATTTGTGGGTACAGCGACAGTTCTATCGTTCAACAAGTAAATCCAAGTAGTTCTATAAAAACCATCAACAAAACTGATAATTATTGGGGCCCGAATCAATTCGGAATTCTAATCGTCCCTAAACATTTGATTGTATATATGAAATGGTTCAGAACTACTAAGAGAATGTTTGATAGGAAAAGATGAAGGAGTTTATTTGCCTAACTGGCAAGACTGACACTGAAAAGATATAGCATAGTCGGAATGAACATGGTGTAGTTTTGTAGTTGAGGGATGCCCAAGATGAAGGTGATAACGAAGAAGTGACCCAATAGAGGATAAGACTGCATGATAAGATTGAGTCTTCATGTACAAGTAGTATATCCATTCGGCTCTTCATGTCCCTCACCAATCTACTTCCTCTTGGGAAGATATTATAAAACCCCATGATAAAGAATAAATATAACAGCACATTGTAGGTTGTTCAGAAGCTTGCTAATAGATATTAAGTTCACAGGATATCGGAGGCATACAAAACAAATGATAAGAATAGTGTGGAAGGGGGTCGAGCAGTTCATGTTCCCATAGGAGACTTATTTCTATCAGCTAATATCAACGGGGAATGGATGACTGGTTAATATTATCAGACAGTAAAGTAGCATTGCCAGCAATACGTGAGGTAGCACCCCAATCTATGATCCATTTACCATGGCTACCATGGAAGAAAAGGTGGTCAAAAAAGCAGAATATGTCAAACAGAACGAGTTTGCAACAACAAATGCACTTCAGCGTTTATCCTGATCAGCCTTGGACAACACTGCCTAAGCCTCGGACATAGTAGTATTTGTAACTGAGATTACAGCAGCATATACCTCTGAGACTTGATTAGCCGAAGTTGCCTTTCTGAGCTTAATCCAACATTTTTCTTCAAGGTAATTAGTTTGCTTGCAATAGTTTTTATTGTGTGGTCCAGTTGATCATCCATGTCCTCTAATAGAGCTCTTCCATCCTCTTTGGGAGGCCATGACAACATCCTACTCCAGAAAGAAAGCATAACCGGGGTACCAATTATATGGTACTGCTTGTAGAGAGGTGTTGCATGCATTTGGGGACCTCATCAGCCGAAGGTAGGGGGTCACTCGATAGCTATCCAGGCTCTCGTCTAGGTCCCGCCTAGGCGAGCCTCGACCCCCTAGGCTCTAGGTTGGTCGCCTTAAATTAGGCGTCTAGGCTTTTCAGATAACTGAAGTGGATGCCTAAGGGCTTTTAGGCCCAAATTAAGACACTTAAAGACCAAATTAGCATGGACTAGATCTGAATTTGGTCACACTAGATCAAGTTTAGTTATTTTAGGGAAGAAATAGATCTGATTTAGGCCCACATCAAATCGGATTTGGACATATTAGGTCTGATTTGGGGGAAATAAGTCTGATTTGAGGAAATCATGTCTTATTTGGGGAATAAGGTCTGATTTTACCAAAATAGGGCACACTTAGGTCAATGTAGGACAAACTAGGGGAAGTTATGTTTGATTAGGTCATGTCATGCCAAAATAGGTCTAACTTAGGCCAAATCAGGGTATACTAAGTTAAATTAGGTCCAATTTAGATCATGATAGGTCAAATTAAGGCCGAATGGGTCTAGCTTAGGTCATGAGATGTGTGATGTAGGTGAAGTTATGATTGATTAAGCTTAGGGATAACCAATACAAATGTATCTAGTGATGTATATATTTGAGTATAGCTAAATATATATGTGAAGAAGTGTATATGATAATGTTGTGTTGTTCTATTCATATGTACACCTGTATCCTATATATAGGAAAGGAGGCTATTACAAGGAAGCGGACTAACCCTAATGGGCCATGGGCAACAGGCCCATGTAGACAATAAACTAATAGCCTATTAACAATATAGGCAATATTCTAACACTCCCCCTCAAGCTAGAGAATGGGTGAACGCAAGTCCAAGCTTGGAGTCACATGACTTGATTGAGCAATAAGAAATAAACGACAAATGAAAGATAGAAATGTCACTCCCCATACAAAAATTGTTACTCCCCCTTAAACAATACTTTCTAACTAAAAATGATGACGCCTCATTGAGATGTGTTCTGCAGGTTGGAGAAGCTCGAACTTTGAAGGTCTTTCTCTTGAAGTGCATTTAGAATGAAGAACATCCGAAGCAAACAATCATAAATACCACGACTACACCAACTTTGCTGGAGAGGAATGTGGAGTGGAATAAGCGCACTCAACACATCACACGTACATAACGCGGCACGAACGCGGAGGCACAGTGTCAATGTAGCAGTAGAGATGTCTCTGAATTGTCTAAGTGTAGCTAACTGGAATTAGCACAAATGACCACTAACGTGCATAACGTAGCACGAACACGCTGAGCGTGGTGCTGAGGTGTCGTCTCAACACGTAGAAGTAATAGATGCAACTTGGAGAAGACATGCTGAAGTAGCTCGGTGAAGATCACTCTGAATGAATCCTTGCAAATACAACTTTGGCACAGGCTTGAAGAAGATGAGCTTCGAAGATGAAGAAGCAACCATTTGGAACACCATCAACGCAGCATGGATGATCAACTGGAACGTCATCAACACCAAAGGGACTAGAGGCTGGAATATGCGCAGCAAGCTCTTGTCCCGACGTACATAATGTGGTACGAACACGACAGTCTTGGTGTCAATGTTGCAACTGTAAGATCCTTCAATGTTGTCTGAAAAGTAATGTGATGCTAAGTGGGAATGACGCGTCAAAAGACATCAGGAAACCAGATGTGCTGAACAATACAAAGCTCCATGAAGATAGCCTGGAATATCATCTCATCTCATCCCATGTCTCCCTCCTCATATCCTCTCTCATATCCTCTCTCATGTTCTCCTCATACCCTCCTCTCTATCTCTGTCTCTCTCTCCTCTATTCCCCTCCGCACACCAAATACGACGAGAGTGAGTAGATGGTGTGGAAAAAGGGAAATATGACCCCCCCCCCGCACGTGTAAAGACGCACACATGATGGATGGGAAGGTGGGAAAGGAAAAGGTCAAATGAGAGGTGTAGTATGAAGAGAGGAACAAAAAGAAGACTACCAGAATGGAAGCATCGGTAGAAAGAGGAGATACACTACTGGAATTTTGCTCGGTAGGGGGAGAAGTGGCACTGCCGGAATGGTTTCTCGGCATGAAAATCGATAACCGAAATCAATGCACAAAACACACCCGGCTAAGATTCGGATAGAGAAAATAAATGGATCTTTTCATAATCCTAAAAAGACATTTGTCCAGCCCTTAGTCCGACAAATGTGGGGTGCGGGGGCGGAGCCCCGCAAAAAAATGTGTTGGGTCAAAAAATAGGAATAGGATCCAATTATCATCAAATATTCGAGGAGAGATGGACTTTGGAGGACGTCAAACTGGAATTTGCGCAGCAAGCTCTTGTCCCAACGTACATAATGTGGTACAAACGCGGAAATCTTGGTGTCAATGCTACAACTGTAAGATCCTTCAATGTTGTCTGAAAAGTAATGTGATGCTAAGTGGGAATAACACGCCACAAAGACATTAGGAAACCAGATGTGCTGAACAATACGAAGCTCCATGAAGATAGCATGGATTATCATCTCATGTCTCTCTCCTCATATCCTCTCTCTCATGTTCTCCTCGTACCCTCCTCTCTATCTCTCTCTCCTCTATTGGGTATGATGGCGCCGGCGGATAGCTTTAGATCGGAAAGCATAGATTGCATATCGGAAAGGTTGGCGCCGGCGTACGGATCTATGTGAAAGTGGGAGAAAGGGCCATAGGGGGTGGAAGTGCCTAGCGGGCAGCCGGCCTGTGCCATGGAAGAAGCGACGGTGGCCGCCCGCTGGCGGGGGCGCTCCCCCTGTTGCTCTCTCTAGGAGAGGAAGAGGCGGCGGCTGCTAGGGTTGGAAGGGCGTCGAGAGAGAGAAGGGAAGGAGGGACGGCGGCTAGGGTTTTCTCTCCCTCTCTACTGTTGTGATACCATGTGAAGAAGTGTATACGATAATGTTGTGTTGTTCTATTCAAATTTACACCCCTATCCTATATATAGGAAAGGAGGCTATTACAAGGAAGCACAAAGGAAGCAGACTAACCCTAATGGGCCATGGGCAACAGGCCCATGTAGACAATAAACTAATAACCTATTAACTAAATAGGCTATATTCTAACAATATATATGCAAAATCATTTATATATGAGCAAAATATAAACAAATATGAAGAATGCCTAGAAACACCTAGGTTCCCGCCTAGGCTTCTAGGCCCCCTAGGCTTCCCTAGAGTGGGAAGGACCGCCTAGCCACCTAAATCAGTATCGTCACTCCCTAAGATTCGATCAGCTAGACAAAAAAGAATCTAGAAGACAGCAAAGGAACGAAATGCACAAGATGGAGTTCCTTTGCTTTCGCAAAGTGTTGTAATCTATAGTCAGAGGATGATACACTTCTAGATCATCGCACATAGACATGAAGTGAGCATAGAGGTCATCTATATCTACACCATGAGATAATTTGAGTTTAGTCAAACTTTGATATATCTCTTAAACGTGTTTTGCGCTCTCCTTGTGAGCATACATAGGACCCGACAATCCCACATAGTGATTATAGTGCTAAGAGGGACCAAACAAGCATTAATTTGAGGTTCAACCATAGTTATCCAGGCTCCCGCTTAGGCTCTGCCTAGGCGCGCCTAGGCCCCCTAGGCTCTAGGAGGGCCGCCTTAAACTGGTCGCATAGGCCTTCAGATAACTGAAGTGGATGCCCAAAGCCTTTTAGGCCCAAATTAAGATACTTAAAGACCAGATTAGCATGTGTTAGGTCTGAATTTGGTCAAATTAGATCCGATTTAGTTATTCTATGGAAGAAATAGATCTGATTTAAGCCTAATAAGATCAAAATCAGGTCTGATTTTGGGGGAAATAGGCCTGATTTGGGGAAAACATGTGTTGATTTGGAGAATTAGGTCAGGTTTTGCCAAATTATGGCTCATTTATGTCAATGTAGGACAAACTAGGGGAAGATACGTCTGATTAAGTCATATTATGCCAAAATAGGTCTAACTTAGGCCAAATTAGGGCAGACTAATTTAAATTAGGTCCAATTAAGGTCAAATAGGTCTAGCCTAGGTTATGAAAGATGTGATGTAGGTGAAGTTATGATTGATTAAGCTTAGGGATAGCCAATACAAATGTACACAGTGATGCATATATTTGAATATAACTAATTGTATATGTGATAATCATTTATATATATGTAAAATATAAAAAATATGAAGAATGCCTACAAACGCCTAGGCTCCTGCCTAGGCCCCCTAGGCTTTCCCTGGGTGGGAAGGACCGCCTAGCCGCCTAGACAAGTATGTGTTCAACGTAATTCAAGATCCAAATTCGAACCTGAGAATAGGCATTTCTCCTTCGAACGGCATAATTTCTCTTTACCTTAGCATCAACTTTGGCATTAGGGGTCGAGCAATATTAGTGGGATGCCTCATCCTGAGAATAGGCATGGATTATTAGGAATTTATGCCAAAAGGCATAGTTCTTCCTGGTTAGACAAATGGAGATCACGTAGTGGCGTGAAATTACCACTTGAGATAGATACTTGGAGTAGATATATATCATATAGATTAAAAAGCAGACACCTAAATCAACCTTAAAGAATAGGTCGTAGGCGTAAATATGAGGATGACCACTGAAATAATAGTAGGAAGTCCTTTGTTGTTGCAAATTGAAGAAGAGAAACGACTAGAGCCGACTTGGATCAGGCTAGTAGTGGCAGCAAGAGATGTGACAAGAACTAGAAGATGTCGCAAGTCCTGATGGCAGTAGTGGCCAGAGCTGCAGGGTCTGCAGTGTCGGCTAAGGCCGAAGAGGCCTCCAAGCTTGGTTGTGGTGGTGGTGGCGGCTAAGGCTTCATGGATCAACGATGTTGATAGAGGCAGAATGGCCCACGGAGGGGTCGGCAACGGAAGAAGGAAGAGATAAGAGAGAAGGGAAAGAGGGATGGCGAGTATGGAACCGGGGTCCTCTTAACCCTTGTCATGCTCTAGTACCATGTTAAATGGTAATCTTGAACTAATTGTTATTTGATGATAAAGTGTGCATTTATATAGGAGTTAGTGTAAGCTACAACTCCTAACTCCGGCAATATGTAACTAAACACACCTTGACATAAGAAAACCAGCAAACCACCCTAATAAGAAGGAAACCTACAAAGGTAAACGAAGACTTTATAAGAGAAAAGATCTAGGAACAGTGTACTCATTATTACCCTAGTCAGACGAAAAGATTGGTCAGAGATAACCAGTGTATTAAAAAACGGCCCAGGCGGCCGCTTAATCGGCTAAGACACCCATCCGCTTAATTTTGCCCTTAAGCGCCCGCTTTTTTCCCGCTTTTTCCCGCTTTTTTGCCCGCTTTTTTCCCGTTTTTTTCCGCTTTTTGAAAAAAATGCTGCTGTAAGCATGTAATGTTACTTAAATATATAATCCAAGTAGTATTGAGTATAATATATGAAGCTTGTATACATTAAATGTTCTATGATATACCTAGTCCTACTTTAGAATGCAAACTTTGTATGTAAGCTGTATATAATAGGGTACTGCTGTAATATATCCAAGTAAATATCGTAAAACTCTATTATATTTCTAATGGTTTTACTGATTTTACTGATTTTCTTGCAGATTTCGTTCATTACTAATTGATACTACTGGTTAGTGTTACTGATTTCCTTAGAAATATATTTTTTATATACACATACATGTAATTTTGTATATAAATATATAAGATTTTAAGCATCCGCTTTTTCAAAAATCGCCCGCCTGCCGCTTAATCGGCTACAAGGTCCCGTCCGCACGCCTCCCGCTTCATGCTTTTTAAAACATTGGAGATAACTCTACTCGACAAGTCCCTTACATGTGTGACAAGTTCAATTTCTACTTAGGAAACTAGGAGCCTATGATGGGTATATGTGGAATGAGAAGGGAGCTAGAATATATTGCACATAAAGATATGGTCTGTGGGCTGTATAAATTGTAGTGGATCTCATGAAGATAATCATTTAAGCGTATCACAGAATTCTGTGACAGCAGAAGTTGACAAACCCTAACTGTCTTCATTCTTTAATACTTAAGAAATAATACAAAGCACATCCATTATAAAATTAGATGTCTTAAGCTCAGCAGGGCCTTTTTAATAGAATGAAGTGTACACAGAGCATCATTCTAAAATTGCAAATCAATAACTGCAGAGGGATACTCATACCTGAATAAAGCTGTGAGCATTTTTGAAGCTTGCATATAAAATCATCAACCTAGTTACAGTCATGAAACAAGAGAGTGAGGTATTGGTCAGAACTACCAATAGAAATCCCTGAAGGGTTTTCAGAAAAAATCTGTTTAACATTTTCTGATAAAAGTCCAATGCAGAATTGACTTGTCTAATATTAGGGAAAACAACTATTTTATTTTGAAAGAATATATATATTGGTGATGGTTGTTCTGTTATTTTATTCTTGAGTGAACCCAAAGAAATTGACCTTTTCCTTTATATCAGGGATATATGAGGTTTTTTCTATGAAATTTGAGATACTGTTCAGGTCAAGTGGTAAGTTGACGACATAAATTTAAGTAATTTTCTGCCCAAGAAATGCAATCCCTTTACTGTCTAGGACACTGGACGAATCAATAGTTGCAACATAATCAAGAGAACCTTTAGCAATCCAAAATGATCAGCTTTGGTAGCAAATCTGAATCAGGATATCACTTGGCAAGCAAAAGATGGTAACTGTCGTCGTTTCCGACTGCCAAACGGGTGAGTCATTTTGGAAAATAAACAAGGACAGGTTAAATTTACAAGATTACATCTAAACAGTTCATCTTCCAACAGTTAAGTATAGCTGAAAAGGAATGTTGCTACTTTATAGTATGCTGCCAGCTGCAAAGAACTAAGTAAATACAGATGTATACGACCAACTTCAGGATGATTAACAAGTCCTTTACAACAGCGCTTCCCCCTTCTAATAGCTGAACACATTATATTTCAGACATGTTGTTAGTTGTCAACAGTGCTAACCAATTAATTATAGATGCGGGCCAGAAAGTAGCTTCTGATTTTACTCTAACTGGGAAATGGAAGAACTCGTAACGGGTTTCAAGGAAAGTTAGGATATATCGCACACCTAGATACAGACAATGTTGCTACTTTAGCTACAGAAAGTAGCATCTGATTTTACTCTAGATCAAGTTTAGTTAATTTACGTAAGAAATTGATCTGGTTTAGGCCAATCAGATCTAATTTGGGCAGATTAGGTCAGATTTGGGGGGGAATAGGTTTGATTTGGGGAAAACGTGTCTTATTTGGCGGAATTAGGTCTATTTTTGCCAAAATAGGGTTCATTTAGGACAACGTAGGACAAACTAGGGGAAATTGTCTGATTAGGTCATGTTATGCCAAAATGAATCTAACTTTTGCCAAATTAGGACAGACGAAGTTAAATTAGGTCCAATTTCGATAATGTTAGGTCAAATTAAGGCTGAATAGGTCTAGCTAAGGTCACGACAGGTGTAATGTAGGTGAAGTTATGATTGATTTAGCTTAGAAGTTATGATTGATTTAGCTTAGGGATAACCAATAAAAATGTACATAGTGATGTATGTATATATATTTAGCAAAATGTATATGCAAAATCATTTTTATATATGTAAAATATAAACAAATATGAAGAACGCCTAGAAACGCATAGGCTCCCATCAAGGTGCCTTAGCCCCCTAGGCTTCCCTTGGGTGGGAAGGATTGCCTAGCCGCCTAGACAAGTATAGATCGATGTCGGCAAATGGGCCGATATCGACGACAAGGTTCGAAATGTCGAGGATGTTGTAGAATGGGAATTCTTTTGTGGATTCAACATCGTCGGCTATCGACCCTGACAAAATTGGAAAAATTTCACCCAAGGTCGACGATTTTGAATAAAATGATCCCATCATATATTCTAAAATTCCCTTCAAGTTGGAGCATTGAAAATCACATGCCCAATTTGCAGACAAGCATAATGACAAACATGACCACAAACGTAACCATACAAACTCAAATAAATAAAAATCGTCTTGTACAATAAGAATTCCCCCCTCAATCTTACAATCAAGCACTCAACACTCAAACAATCTCCCTTGAACAGAGAATGCACAGCAGAAGGCAGGTAGTAAAAGCTTCTCAGTCAAAAAGAAATGGCATTGGAGAAGTAGAAAACAACACGTAGGTGCAAGTGTCTTCATTTTAGTTGCTAACGTCTGAAGTAGACAAAAGAGTGCTAGAGCACAAGTAGTCTAGAGTGCGCTAGCACACAAGAGGTACTAGTAGCAAACATGAAACATTAGCACAAACAAATAGTAGCAAAGGTGGCATAGCTGGAATGAATAACCCATTGCACGAATATATACAAAACTCTAAGAAGCAATGTAGTAGCAAAAAAACATGAAGCACCATCATATATATGTAAAGCCTGCAAATGTAAGTCAGCAAAAGAACCTTCATTATCTTCTCTAGCAGACGTCATAGTCTAGAGGGTGTTGGGTCATAGTATAGATAGTGTCTGGTCACAAATCAGGTAGCAGTCGACGTGCATAAAATGCAAGGACAAGCAGAAAGTCGGCAGGCAAGTAAAACATGGACGGCATACAGTGCAAATGCATAAAGTAGCAGATCAAATGTGTTGAATATTACAACTAGCCACAACGACGCCGCCGCATAGAGACCATATAAAAATATACATATCAAGTATGATCCAATCAACAAAGGTAGAAGAACCAGCAGATTGAGCCAAAGAATCAGATGCCTGACCAGGAAGGCATTTTCGATACGTATAAACATCATATACTTATAAAGAGGGTCAATGGCAAGAATCTAGCCAACAACTCCGAAATCAGAATCTAAAGGTCGAACAAGAAACTAAATGAGTTGCAATTTCTGTCATTGCTTCTCTAGAGTAAGAAAATTAAAGGTCAAAGTATTAGAATAGTTCCAAACCGCTGAGCTCTGGAATGTCATGTGGCTTATAATGTATGTGGTCCTTCACCCATGGCCAATTGGTTTTGGGTTGAATACCACACATTCTAACATGGTATCAAAGCGGATCCCATGAGACAAGTGTGAAGACCACATCTTACCTAAAAAATAACAAGTGCAACACACAAAAGTGGCTGCACTTGAGGGGGATGTTAGAATAGTCCCACACCGTTGAGCTCAGGGACGTCTTGTGGCTTATAAGGTATGTGGTCCCTTCACCCATGGCTGATTGGTTTTGGGTTGAATATCACACATTCTAATACAAAGGATGATAGATATCATGTTCATCCTAGAGCCCCATAGAGGAGGCAAAGTAGTCACCTATCACAGCTTCAAAAGATAAACATAATTGTGTGAAGCTTATGGTACAAAAAATGCACCCCCACGTGCCCAAGGCAGTTCAAACTCGCAGCGACTCCTCGAGGCATACGCCCCAATCCAGAAATTAGAGGTGTGTGCCTCATTTTTAGCAAGGTTCTATGTTGCATTGAGGCATAGAGGAACTAATGTAGGGGCATGGTCCATTTTGGGCTGTATATGGGCCGAGTCCAAGTTGTTTTAACTTAAACTAACGAATAGAGAAGAAGAAGAAACCAATTCAATCAAGAGAGAAATCCTACCGCTCCATCCCTCCCGTCAACAGCTCCATTGACGTTCTCCTGGTGTGTTGCTGCTTGTTAGGGAGAAGCAAGGGCGGATTGGCCCCTTCCATCCCCAGGCGACCACCCTGCAGCCATCCTTAGGCTGCAGCAGCCCTTCTGGTGGGCATTGTGGCAGATCTAGTTTTTGCAAGAGGTGCTAGTAAGAGGAGCGCAAGTTGTTGCTTCTTTCTAGACATCTTGGGCGCTCCCACGACCACCTAAGGTGTCAACCCGTCCTCTTCTTCCATCTACAAATCTAAACTAGAGGCTTTATTGCCTATTTGGGTGATTTCTAGATCTTACAGTAGGAAAAAGAGGTTATTACTATTTTCTAGAATTTCAATCATCTCTTCTTCAGTTTAGGTATTTTTTATGTTTTGTTGTTTTCTTTTTATATAATTTAGGAATTTGCTTCCCAAATTCTAAATATGCCAATGAGAAGTGGAACCTTAAAAGCTAGAAGTGATACGGGATGGAAGTATTGTGAGGAGGTAGAAGAATTGAAGGCAAGGGTTAAATGTATGTGAAGGTGAGTTTATGTAGGGGAATTAGAAGGTTTAAATTTCATTTAGCGACAACTCATAAGAACGTTAGTACTTGTGACAAAGTTCCAATAGAAGGTTGAATAAGAAATGAAGATGTATTTGTAGGCACAAGTGGAGAAGAAGCAAATAGATGATATTTGTCGTTTGCAGCATATAAAACATGTGATCCTTCATGCATTCACAAAAGCAATTCTCAACCTACTGGAACAAGTGGGGTGGAGAGAATGCAGGTTCTAGAGAACAAAGTAGAGGGGCGATGTATGCTTTTGTATCCAATGCAAAGAAAGACGGTGATGTGCATCCTAGCGTGAAGGATGCTTGGCTGAAGGAGCATAGAAACCAAGCTTACTTGTCCATCGTATATTTTTCTTTGAAATGGCATTTCTTTTAATTAAACTAACAATCCATCTCAAGGAATGAGGTTTCGTTGAAATTGGTAAAATTTTGTCAAAAATTTCAATATTGTCGACATATGTTACCGAAACATGTGATTGGGTCAATTTCGGTCAAAACTGCTACCAAGATTGCATCTATCAAAATTTCTATAAAATTTTGGTGATTTTGATGAATTTCGCCAATTTTGATGGATTTTGAGATTTCTTCTACACAACTCAGATTTCGATGGAAATTTCAACAATTGCAATCATTGGTGTTATTGTTGTTTTTTGAAGGGTAAAGGGGGATTGGGGTTATTTAACCATTTAGTACTCATACATAGCATATAATTATAGTATATCATAATTGAATTGCATTCCCTAATATTTGCTATTCGAATTATGAAATGCTAATGCAATGCATGCTTTATGTTCTTTTTTATTTTCTTCAGCAGACACGTATCCCGGTGGTGGTTTATTAGACAATGAGGGTTCTAGGAAGCCAACCACACCAAAAAAATAACAATTTTTCTTAGAAACATTGCACTAATGTTCTTCGGGCCAATGAAATGGCTGACTATTGAGTAAAAATCAACAGCAAACTATCAACCCAAGTAAAAATTTTGGGGAATGCCCTACATATCAAATATTTGATGTTATAGCACAAATAAGTGCATGCATGTATATGGCTCAAACTTGCAAAATTACAAAACCTAATTCCTACATTTTGTCATCAAAATCCCTAGGAAACACGAAAGTTTCCTTACTCCCACATGAAGGACTCCCCCCAACCTACCCCCATATAAAATTGTATAGCATAAAACGATGCATTTAGCTGTAGAGACCACACCTGCAAAATTTATGGCTTAAATTGTTCATTTTGGCGTCAAAACAAGCACGGTTGCATTTATCGAGATTTCCATCGAAATTTCCATAAATTCCCATTTCCACGCCGTCGAAACGGCTTTGAAATCGGATACCTCATTCCTTGGTCCATCTATCAATAATATGTTACAATCTATTAAGAATTATGAGAGAAACTTAAAGCCTCCAAGTGGGTAAGAGCTGAGGAGTTGAGCCTTAAATGAAGAAGTTAAAACCATAAAAACCATGATTGATGCAATCAACACAAGGATGTTTAGAAGTCTTGCTAGTATTTAACAAATTAGATTTCTATTATGTTGTTAATATTACATAATTGATTATGTATTCAAGTTCTAAGTCTTTGTGCTTTCATATTTTTTAGTTGACTGGTGGTATGCTTTCAATGACGAGACTCTTAAGTTAACTAGGTTTCACGTGGAATTCTTAGCTTGACTTGTAGTGCATACGGATGTGAACGTTTTTGAAAAGTTTTCTTACCTCCCACTTGAAGGACTTCCCCCAACCTACCCCATATAAAATTCTATTGCGTAAAATGATGCATTTATGTGTAGAGACCACGCCTGCAAAATTCATGGCTTAAATCGTTCATTTTAGCGTCGCACAGTTGCATTTATGGAAGTTTCCGTTGTAGAGAATCAGGGTTGCAGAGAGCATAGGGTTGCACAATGTGTGCACCCTCATATATATAATACTGAAACAATTACAGAGAGGTCCATACAGAATAAACAAATAACAAAATAAATAACAGAATAAGTAACTACAGAAAACATATACTGTAACACTCCCCCTCAAGTTGGAGCATAGATATCAATCATGCCCAACTTGTCCACCAGTGTGTAGAAGTGCTTCTTAGCCAGAAGTTTTGTGAAGACATCTGCAACTTGATCTTCAGATCTTGTAAAAGGAGTGCAAATTTTCCCAGCCAGAACATATTCTCAAATGAAGTGGCAGTCCACCTCGATATGCTTGGTGCGCTCATGATAAACAGGATTATTGGCAATGAAGATAGCAGCTCGGTTGTCACAGTGCATTGGAATCGCATAAGAAGATTCAATCCCAAGTTCATGCAAAAGAGAACGCACCCAGAGAAGTTCACAGGCAGTATGGGCCATGGCCCTGTATTCAGCTTCAGCACTGGAGCGAGCAACAACATTCTGTTTCTTGCTCCTCCAAGTCACCAAGTTACCTCCTACATAGGTGCAGTAGCCAGAGGTGGATTTCCTGTCAATTCTGCTGCCTGCATAATCTGAATCAGAATAGCCCTCAAGTTTACAATGTCCATTTTTCTTGTAATACAGACCTTTGCCAGGTGCCCTTTTCAAATATCTTAGAATGTGACAGACAGCATCCCAGTGACACTGTCTAGGCTTGTCCAGGTACCTGCTCAGAAGGCCCACAGCAGTAGTAATGTCAGGACGAGTAACAGTCAGATAGATCAATTTTCCAATAAGTCTCCTGTATTTCTTCGGCTCAGAAAACATAGATGAAGTATCATTGTCCCAATCAACATTGGGATCCATAGGGGTATCTGCAGGTCTTGTGCCCATCATGCCAGTTTCTTGCAGGATATCAAGCACATATTTTCTCTGAGACAGCACAAGAGCACTAGAGTTCCTGGAAACTTCTATGCCCAGAAAGTATCGCAGTCTGCCCAAGTCTTTGGTAGCAAAATGTTTACTCAAATGGTTTTTTGTGGCCTGAATACCTGAAGAATCACTGCCTGAAATAATGATATCATCAACATAGACAATCAGAATAATAATTCCTGCAGAAGTTTTCTTTGTGAAGACAGAGTGATCCACTTGGGACCGTAGAAAGCCAAAGTCAGAAAGAATCCTGCTTAATTTATCGAACCATGCACGTGGACTCTGCTTGAGCCCATAAATAGATTTTTTAAGCCGACATACTTTGTGAGACTCCCCCTGAGCAACAAACCCCGGAGGTTGCTCCATGTAAACCTCTTCCTGTAGATCACCATATAAGAAAGCATTCTTCACATCAAGTTGTAGAAGAGGCCAGTCACAGTTTACAGCTACAGATAGTAAGATTCTGACAGAATTTAAGCGAGCAACAGGAGAGAAAGTCTCAAAGTAGTCAATGTCGTAGGTCTGAGTATATCCTTTGGCAACTAACCGAGCTTTCAACCGTTCAACTGTACCATCTGGTTGATATTTGACAGTGTACACCCAGCGGCAACCTACAGGTTTGCACTGAGGAGGAGGATCCACCAGCTCCCAAGTGCCTCTATCAGTCAGAGCGGTCATCTCATCCTGCATAGCAGAAGTCCAAGCTGTACTTCGCAGGGCATCCTGAATAGTCTTAGGAACAGTAACAGCAGATAAGGCATATACAAAATCACGCGCCTGAGCAGTGAGATGATCAGTAGATACAAAATTAGCAATACTGTGAGACGTGCAAGAACGAGTCCCTTTGCGAAGCGCAATAGGGATATGTAAATCAGATTGTACCTCAGGTGAAGCAGAACCTTCTTGAGGAGAAGATTGGTCGACTGGGGGGGTATATGTGAAGGAGGTGCTCTATTCCTGCGCTGATAAACACGAAGCTGAGGAGGATCTGGTATCACAGTATCATCCGTCTCAGGGCTGCAGTCAGACAAAATAGGCAAGGGTGGTGCAATAAGATCCGTTTGTAAATCTTCTCCCGCAGATGAATAATAAGGAGTGTCTTCAAAGAACACCACATCACTACTAGTCAGCCACTTTCTCGTAGCAGGATTATAACAGCGATAGCCTTTCTGAGTCCTTGAATATCCCAAGAAAATACATTTGACCGCTCGAGGCGACAGTTTATCAGATGTAGGGCCAAGGAGTCGTATAAAGCACGTGCAACCAAAAATCCGTGGAGGGACAGAAAACATGGGAGCCTTCGGATGTAAAACTTGGAAAGGGATTCGGTTACCAATAACCGACGATGGCATACGATTAATGAGAAAACATGCAGTCATAACCGCTTCTGGCCAATAAGTACGAGGTACATGCGCATGTAACATGATAGTGCGAGCCACCTCCAACAGGTGACGATTCTTTCTTTCGGCTACACCATTCTGCTGTGGTGTATAGGAACATGAGGTTTGATGTAAAGTTCCAATAGATTTACAAAAAGTTCCACATCTTTCTGAACAAATTCCAACGCATTATCAGTTCTAAAAATTTTAATAGGCACACCAAACTGGGTTTTAATTTCAGCAAAAAGAACTTTATTGTGGATATCACCTCGGATCTACTTTTCAACAGAAATAGCCAAGTAGTCCGCAAAAAATCATCAATAAACAAAATAAAGTATCGATAGCCAGACACACTCGGTACATTACATGGTCCCCGCACATCAGAGTGCACTACATCAAAAATATGCCTGCTACTCACAGAACTCCGCCTCGGATATACCGATCTAGTTTGTTTACCCAGTTGACAAGACTCGCACTAGAAAGAACAACTACTCATGTCTGGAAGTAAATGGCGCAGTTTGTCAGAAGAAGGGTGTCCCAGCCGATAATGCCACTGTAAAGGAGAAACGGAGGCAGATAAGGCCGAAACCGCAGCAGCTTTGGCAGACCTTGGCATCTCGTCCAGGTAGTAGAGACCATCAGCACCTTCATACCCCCCACCAATCTTCATCCTCGTGAGAAGGTCCTGAAAAATGCAGGAGCCGGGAAGAAAAGTCAGGCTACAGTTCAAATTCCTTACAAGTTTGCTAACAGATAATAAATTCATAGGGAAGTTAGGCACATATAAGGCAGATTTGATAAGGAACTGAGAAACAATGTCCCCAATGCCAGAAACTGGAGATCTAGATCCATCAGCAACCATAACCGTAGATTTATGAGCAGGTTTAGAGATGGACTTAAACAAAGCCCTATTGCCAGAAATATGGGATGATGCACCAGAGTCAATCACCCATTTATTATTACCAGAAGGGGGTGGCAAATGTGAACTCAGAAAAGCAGTATCATAACCAGTAAGGGCAGCATGTGCTCCACTCGTGGACGCGTCAGAAGATGATCCAGCACGCTCCAGAAAGAGACGTTCGACTTCAGCCCTGATGTAGTCAGCAGTAGCGCCCGCAGTGTCCGGTGTAGTAGGATGTGCAGCACTCTCGGATGCGGTGGCGGAAGAATCAGTGGCAGTGTTCGCCCATTCTGGTTTGCCATATTTCTCCCAACACTTTTCTTCAATGTGGTTCGTACGACCACAGTAAGAACACAAGCGCGAGCCGGGCGGAGGACGCGCAGCAGTAGTAGTAGCAGTAGGAGGGGCCCCTCGGCCAGCAGTAGGAGAACGACCTCTCCCGCCACCAAGGGGAGGACGTCCATCAGAAGCGCGGCCACGGCCACGACCACGACCACGGCCGCGGCCACCCCAGGCAGCTAAGGCAGTAGAGTCGCCAACATCTGGAGTAGTATGTGGTGTCGGTGAGGAAAGACGTTGAAGTCGCTGGTAGGCACTCTGAAGGGTAGGCAGTGGATCACCGGCCAGAATCTGATCCACAACTCCAGCATAGGAGTCAGGCAAGCCACTCAAGAACTGGATCAGCTGTAGCTCATCGCGCTGCTTTTGCATAATCAGCAGATCTGTGGACAGAGGATGATACGCCTCCAGTTCACCCCACAAACCGGTGAACTTAGAGAAGTAATCGGTGATATCAGTGCCAGTAAAGGTGAGACGACTAAGCTGTTTGTTGATATCAAACACCTTCTTCGGATTCTGGTTCTGGGAGAAGGTGCGAGCAAGCTGATCCCACATCTGCTTTGCTGTAGGCAGACGGAGAATGGTCACACTAATCTTCTCAACTGTGCTGTTGAGAATCCAAGTCATCACTGTGGAGTCGTCACGGACCCAATCATTGTAAGCTTTGACGTCCTTCAAGTCAGCATCATCAGCAGGCTGTGGCGGACCGGCACGAGTGAGGTGGGAATACTTCCCTTGTGATTTGGCATATATCACAAAGGAGCACACCCACAGCTGGTAGTTGCGCCCGTCAAGTTTTACCGTAGTAACCTGACGACGCAGATCATCAGTCGAGGACGCCATCAGAAAGGCAAGCACAGCAGGCAGGCAAGACAGGCAGGCAGACGATCACAGGGGACCTCTCACATACGGGCTACACCAAGTGTAGTAGAAGACCCGGAGGCCGAAGCCTACACGGGCAGGCAGTCACAAACAAACACGAACCGAAGAAGGCTCTAGCCGAACAACGTACCGATCTCCCCCGGAAGACTGAACTAGGCCAGATCTACCAACCCGGCAGCGCACCTGCTGTGCGAACAACACCAACGGTTGCTCAAGCACTAGCGGAGCACCGCGCCGGGAGAGTAGACGGACCTGTGACCGGCGGGAGACGGTTGGCTAGGCCAGCTGTGGCAGCCGGCGAGCAACTGCTGCTGCCCGGAGGCGGCGGTGGCCGGCGGGCTGCTGCTGCCCCGGCGGCGGCGGCCTGTAGCTGCCCCGGCGGCTGGTCCGCGCGCGCGCGCGCGCGCGCGGGGGGGGGGGGGGGGGGGGGGGGGGGGGGGGCCGCCGGAGAGGGAGGGAGGGAGGTAGAGACCCTAGGTCTCGACCTGCTCTGGTACCATGTAGAGAATCAGGGTTGCAGAGAGCATAGGGTTGCACAATGTGTGCACCCTCATATATATAATACTGAAACAATTACAGAGAGGTCCATACAGAATAAACAAATAACAAAATAAATAACAGAATAAGTAAACTACAGAAAACATATACTGTAACATCCATCAAAATTTCCATAAATTTCCATTTCCACATCGTCGAAACGGCTTCGAAATCGAATACCTCATTCCTTGATCCATCTATCAATGATATGTTACAATCTATTAAGAATTATGGGAGAAACTTAAAGCCTCCAAGTGGGTAAGAGTTGAGGACTTGGGTCTTAAATGAAGAAGTTAAAACCATAAAAACCATGACTGATGCAACCAGCACAAGGAAGTTTAGAAGTCATGTTAGTATTTTACAAATTAGATTTCTATTATGTTGTTTATGCTACATAACTGATAATGTATTTAAGTTTTAAGTCTTTGTGCTTTCATGTTTTTTAGTTGACTGGTGGAATGCTTTCAATGACGAGACTCCTAAGTTAACTAGGGGGCGTTTGTGTCCTGTTGTCTAAAGTATCGGTAATTATGTATAAATAAACGACCAGGCTAAAGGCTAAAAGACCATTCTGTGTTTCATTCAGTATTTGCTCTGAATAAATGTACGAGCTTTGGAATCACGTCGTGTATGACGGTACAGAAAACTCCCACGCTGCTCCCAGTTTCTACTTTTCCGGTTGCTCATCTACAGTTCCACAACGTTGAGTTTGTCCTCTCTCACTCAGTCGATCCTTAAATGATACACTGTTACAGGTTACAAATATCAGGACTGGAAAAGACGGGCCAAACGGCCCCTAGGTTTACCATTGAATTCTTAGCCTGACTTGTAGTGCATATGGATGTGAACGTTTTTGGAGTTCATTGAACCAAGTATAAGCTTAAGAACTAATTTCTATATGTACTTATGCAACAATGGAGTACAATGCTTAATTCATATCTAGCCTTTTTATGTGTATTAGTATATATATTTTCCTGGCTTTATTTTACTTTTATTATTGTGTTACCTTTGTTTATTAGCTCATTAGTTCTTTTCCTTATTCTAGAATATTCCTGTTTCTAGATTATTCTGACTCTCTCCTATATAAGAGAGTCTCTTGTACTTGTTTCATCAATTCAATACAAACCATCTTTTGTATTTTAGATGGTATCAAAGCGGGTCAATCCTCCTTAACCCCCAACCCTAACCTATGCCCACATAAACCCGAGCCGCCACCCCTCTTCTCCCTCCCTCTCCCTCTCTTCCAGCCCCTCACCCGCCGCAGCCCCAACACCATCACCCGCCGCCGCCACCATCAGCCCCTGTCCTCCACCTTTCCGCCACCTCTCCACCACTCGCCGCCCGTTCTTCCTCCACCCACACACCCACCGTCGCCCCTTCTTCCTCCACCCACACACCCACCGTCACCCACCACCATCAGCCCCTCCCTTGCCGCTGCCACCATCAGCCCTTGTTGATGTCCCACTCCTCTGGCTAGCCACTACCTTCTCCACCCAGCCCTCTTCCACCTCCTCTTCTTCCTTCCCTCCTTTCCCCACCATCTCTCCCTCCGGATAGCCACCACCACCACTCTTTTCCTTTCCCTCCAATCTATGGACGTCTCCGGTAACTTTCCAGTCATAGCACGTTGAAGGCGTAACCGGATCTTGCTCTTTCTCTACCTACGCCTCAAGGTGGAATAAGGTTTTCCTCCATGTTGGCGTAGATTTTCCACATCTACTGCTGCCCCGACGCGGGTTTCTGGGATCCGATGCATCAGATCGTCTTCTGCCCGTATACGGGTATTTTTTAGATCTGCCCATGTGTTAGGTTTCTACTGCTTTCGTCTGCTATGTGCCTTCTGCCGCTACGTGCCTACTGCTCTATCGGCTGACTGCTACGTGATTCCTTCTCCGACCTGCTATGTGATTTCTATTCCAGCCTGCTACTGTCTGTCATGTCGTCCTGCATATTGTGACCTCCCATGGTGTCCTCCGATCCGCTTCGCAATCTTTGTGTGACGACTACCAAGTTGGACGGCTCCAACTATCACACCTGGGCAGCCTCCTTTGAATTGTATGTCAAAGCTTAAGGGCGCTATTCCCATTTGTTTACTACAGGGCCGGCGGAACCGACTATTAATGTTGATGACAAAACTAAACAGGAATATGACATGTGGTCCAACAACGACTCTGGGGTTATGACATGGATGGTCAACAATGTTGAACCCAAAATTAGCCAATCCCTTCTGCGCCTACGCACGGCTAAAGATATGTGGGATCAACTCTCCTACGTCTATTCTCATCAACAAGATCCCAAGAAAGTGTTTGATATTTTCAAACACCTGGCCAAGAAGGAGTATTCTACCTCCGATGCTATTGAAGATTACTACAATCAATGTTGTGCCCTTTGGGATGAGTTTGAGGTGTATCATCCACTATCCTCAGATATTAAAGAAGCACAAAGGCAACAGAATGAACTACAACTTGTTCAATTCCTTGTTGGCCTACCATCCTCCTTTGCGGGTGTAGTAGATTATATTCTCTCCAGTGATCTGTTGCCCACCTTACGAGATGTTTTGAAACGCGTGCAGCGTTTGCCTTCTGTATCTCAGCCGACTCCTGAACTTTCTGACAATGTTGCTCTCGCAGTTCGATCTAGAGATTCTTTCCGTGGATGTGGCTGCGGTCGTGGTCGTGGTCGAGGCCGCTCTACTCCAAGTATTGGTTGTGGCTCGTACTCCTCTAGCGTTGACTCCTCTACTGAACCAAGTTTCTGCAATTTTTGCAAGCGCAACAATCATACTGAAGACCGCCCTGGATCAAGCACAGCAAACCTGCTTGGGCAAATCAGGTTTCTTCAGACCAGCCTGACACCTCTGCCTCTACGTCTGCCTACCAACTGTTGATTGGATCAGATCTGAAGTTGAGAAGTTACTCTAAGATCACCTGGCCTCTTCTGCTGAGACTTCCACTACTGGCGGTTCTGCTCTTCTGACACAATCTGCTCCTCTAGCACAGTCTGGTAAACATAAATGGGTTATTGACTTGGGTGCCACCTCTCATATTACTGGCAATTGATCTTTATTTCTACCCAACATATAACTGATGCCATTCCACCTGTCACCTTAGCTGATGGTTTTCAAACATCTATTTCGGAAATAGGGAATATCTATATTGTTGGTCGTCTTATGTTGAATTCGGCATTTTTTGTTCCTAAATTCCCTATCAACTTATAATCTGTGAGTAGAACTTCTAAGAGCCTACAATGCTCAATTACCTTTGACCCGGAATGTGTTATTTTTCAGGATCTGCACACGAGGATGAAGATTGATTCGAGCCATGAGGGACCAGATGGGCTCTACTATTTAGATGCACCAAAGACGAAGGCTTACCTGACTACATCCGTCGCTGGTATTCAGTGGCACTACCGCTTGGGGCACCCTTCACCAGCAAAATTGAAGCATTTATTACCTGACATTTCTGAGTCAGTTTTTCATTGTGAAACATTTCAGTTAGGGAAACAAACTCGGTCTACTTTTTCTAAGAAAAACTGTATTAGTTTAAAAGCATCATTTAATATTATGCATGCTGATATTTGGGGACCATGCTTTGTTGTTAGTATTTCTGGATTTCGATACTTTATGAGTTTTATTGACGACTTTTCTAGAACCACCTGGTTTTTGTTAAAAGACAGATCTCATATTCTTAACGTTGTCACAACTTTCTTTGCAGAGATACGTACCCAGTTTGGCAAACCCATTAAAATCTTTCAAACTGATAAGCCCTAGAATTCATGCAAAGGTCAGTAAATCTATTTTGCAACAAAATGGGTACTATTCACCAAACCTCTAGTGCTTATACCACCCAACAGAATGGCATTGTTGAACGCAAGAATCGACACCTCCTTGAGGTTGCGCGTACACTTCTCTTTCACTATCATGTTCCTCATGGTTTCTGGCCAGAAGTTGTTTCAACTGCTTGTTATCTTATTAACCGCATGCCATCATCTGTTCTTGACAATTAAGTTTTCAGATTTTATACCCGGATGCTTCTTTGTTCACCGTACCTCCTCGTATTTTTGAGAGTACGTGTTTTGTGAAAAAATTGTGTCTGAGGCTTGCTAAACTGGATCCTCGTGCTACCAAGTGTATTTTCCTGGGGTATTCTCGGACACAAAAAGGGTACCGTTGCTTTGACCCAGTTACTAAGAAATGGATGGTGTCGGCTGATGTTGTCTTTTTTGAACATATGTTGTTCTACTCCTCTGTTGGATCTTCCTTGACGTCTGACTTACTGACAGAAACACCTCTACCTCTGCCTGTTGATAATGCGCTGTCAGATAGCATTGTTGCACCGGCTACTCTTTTAAAAGTCTACCAGCGAAGAGCAAAGGCACCAGATCCCTCTATGGCCCCACCAAGTCTTCCAACCTCGTCAGCAGATCAGCCAATATCTCAGGTATTTTCTGACTTAGACATTCCTATCAGTTTACTCAAAAGGCACTCGCTCTTGCACGCAACATCCTATTAGGAATTTTTGTACTACTGCTAATCTGGGAAATACTTTTGCAAATTTTACTTCTGCTTTATGTATTGTTACTATTCCTAAGAATACTACTCAGGCTCTCCAGGACCCAGCATGGCGTCAAGCCATGGAAACTGAAATGCAGGCCCTCACTGATAGACATATGTGGGATTTGGTTGATGCACCACCTAGTTGTTCACCAGTTGGTTGTAGGTGGATTTTCACAGTCAAATATCAAGCAGATGATACCATTGAACGACTCAAAGCTCGCCTAGAAGCCAAGGGCTACACTTATACATATGGAGTTGACTACTTCGAGACTTTCTCTCCTGTAGCTCAGTTGAATTCTGTTCGTATCCTTATCTTTGTGCCTGTAAATTCTGATTTGCCGTTATTTCAACTAGATGTCAAAAATGCATTTTTGTATAGAGATCTACATGAGAAGGTTTACATGGTGCAGCCTCCCGATTTTGAGATTCAGGGGGAGTCTTCCAAAATTTGTTGCCTTCGCAAAGCTATTTATGGCCTTAAGTAAAGTCCCCAACCCTGGTTTGACTAGCTCAGCTCTATTCTTCAATATTTGACTTTCGTCGCTCTCAAACTGATCACTCAGAGTTTGTTAAGAAAACTACCTCTGGTCTTGTAGTTCTCATTGTCTATGTTGATGACATTATCTTATCTGGAAGCGACTATGCAGGCATTCATGCTACTAAGACATACTTGGAAAAGCATTGTATTACCAAAGATTTAGGCAAACTAAGGTATATTCTGGGAATTGAAGTCTCTCATTCTTCCTCTGGTTTTTGTTTGTCTCAGCGCAAGTATGTTTTGGATCTCCTATCAGAGACAGGAATGCTTGGGGCTAAGCCTGCTAATACACCTCTGGATCCCAACACTAACTAGGATGACGACACATCTCCCCCATATCCTGATCATCATCAGTATCGCAGAATGATTGGAAAATTCATCTACCTTACCGTCACTAGGGCTGATATCACTTCCGTTGTTGGTCTTGTAAGTAGATATTTGGATAAGCCCCGTCAATGCCATTGGGATGATGTCTATCATATTCTTAAGTATTTGAAAAGTTCTCCTGGCAAAGGTCTGCTGTATAAGAAACATGGCCATTGTAATCTTATTGGATACTCTGATTCTGATTATGTTGGAAGCAAGATACATTGGAGATCTACCTCTGGATACTGCACTTTTGTAGGTGGTAACTTGGTAACTTGGTGAAGCAAGAAGCAAACTGTAGGTGCTCGCTCAAGTGTTGAAGCAAAGTATCGAGCCATGGCTCACACCACCTGTGAACTTTTCTGGGTACGCAGTCTTCTGAGAGATTTTAGTATTTATGTTGCTCCATCCATACCAATGCACTGTGACAACAAGGCTGCTATCTTCATTGCCAGCAACCCCACCTTCCGTGAACGCACCAAACACATTGAAGTTGATTGCCATTTTATTTGGGAGGATGTCTTATCTGGTCAGATTTCTACACCTTATACACCAACTACGGATCAAGTTGCAGATATTTTCACCAAAATTCTTCCGAAGACTAGATTCACTACGATGATAGCCAAGTTGGGCATGATTGACATCTACGCTCCAGTTTGAGGGGGAGTATTAGTATATATATTTTCCTGGCTTTATTTTACTTCTTTTTTTACCTATTTTACTTTTATTATTGTGTTATGGGCCTTTGTTTATTAGCCTATTAGTCCTTTTCCTTATTCTAGAATATTCCTGTTTCTAGATTATTCTTACTCTCTCCTATATAAGAGAGTTTCATGTACTTGTTTCATCAATTCAATACAAACCATCTTTTGTATTTTAGAATGTCCACACTAAAGGAAGGGATTGTTTGGTGCAATATAGTTTGAATAAGCAGGTCTATGTCATGTATAACTTGAATTTGAAGTAGAGAGGTTTAAGAAGAAAATGGAAGATCCTCTGGTGTTGGAGTTCCTAGAATCTAATGAGTGGATAGTTGAATATAAAGGCAATGAAGTTTTCCATGAGTAGATGCAAATGTCGCAATTGAGGATGTAGTGGACTTTAAGGAAGGACACGAAGAAAGACCTCAAAGGAGGAGTAGATGTGCGCGTAACTTGAATGTTTTCTATTTTTTACACATTGATGGTTGCTAATTGTTATCCTATACCTACTAATACCTATATTTATTCATTCAAAATAGGAAAGATCATGTCATCAAGGATACTGGAGATGAAGAAGATGAAAGAGTTGGGGGTGATGTTGAGACTTTCATGGATGATTATTTTGATGATCCAACCTCGTAGCTCAAGTGGTGATGATGATTTGATGGATGAAGCCACATCATGAGCATGGTACATGGCGTCGACTTAGAGTCAACTTTGATGGGTGTGGAAGTGGAAATTTGTGGAAACATCGAGGAAACGTCAAGAATTTTACAACTAAACTTTGACGCAACTTCGACAAAAATTGAGCTAAAAATAGTCGTTTTGTGGTGAAAATCGATAGCTTTCATCAAATCTAGCTAAAAACACAATATATGCTGACATATAGCCATCCATATCAGTTTACATGTGTAGAAGAATACACAATTACATACAGTCATCTCCGGACTATAGACTTCTTCCATATATAAAGTTTGTGACAATAAATAAACCACATAAAAATGGTGTATATCTATGGTAGATCTAGCAAAGAGGGGGTCGGTCTAAATTAATATTAGCTTAGAATAATAAAAAAATAACATCAAAATTACCTTACCTCAAGCTCCAACACTTTTGCCACCTCACACAGCAAACTCCACAAAACACCAGAAGAATATCACCAACTTCAACTGATGTCGAGGAAGTTGGGGAATTTTTTTAATAGACCTGGGCAAACTTCATTGACAAATGGGTGGATGTTGACAACTTCAACAAAATGTCAAGGATGTTGAGGAATGAGGACGTTTACGTGGATTCGACATTGCAACTGTTGATGCCGACAAAATCGGTGAAATTTTTTCTAACTTAGAGGATTTTTAATACCATGGCCATGAGTCATGATCATGAATCACATACTCAATGTTACTCTAGTTCATTTATATGAACTACCATTTGAGTTGCTTAATGCATCATTATCTCGTATGTTTTTTGCATGGTATCTTAACTTGTGAATTTGCCTGGTGACTTAAGATGTGTACATGAAGATATTAGTTTGATGTATCTTGGTGTGGTCATGTGATACGTTTAACTTTCGCTTCAAATCTTGATTCAAATTAGCCAATGTTTCATAATTTTATCATTTGGTTGTCTAATTGTTAAGATTACATATTTATATATGTATAATTTTTTTATCTATTTATTTATAGGAGCATCTCAGTCCATTTTGAGGCTTACACCTAGACCGGCTCACCTTATCGAGACAAAGCCACCTTGATACACCTTATAGAATGAGAAAATGGTATTCGATATCAAAAACAATTACAGTGCTCTCTCTTTTATAGGATAAGAGAGCAAAACATGAAGCGGGGATAAGCAATATGGGATAAAAGAAAAAGGCTAATAGGCAAGACAAGTCTAAAGACCATAACACAACAAATAACAAAACTAGTAAAATATATATACTAATACTCCCTCTCAAGCTAGAGCATAGATATCAATCATGTCCAGCATGTCCATCGTGGTAGTGAATCTGGTCTTCGGAAGAAGTTTGGTGAAGATATATGCTACTTGATCAGAAGTGTGTGTTTATGGTGTGGAAATCTGGCCAGATAAGACAGCTTCCCGCACAAAGTGGCAATGACTTCAATATGTCTGGTGCTTTCATGGAAGGTAGGGTTACTAGCAATGAATATAGTTGTTTTGTTATCGCGGTACATGGGAATAGGTTTAGAATCAGAAATACCAAATTCTTTCAAAAGACTACGGACCCATAAGAGTTCACACGTAGTATGAGCGATTGCTCTATACTCAGCTTCAGCACTAGATCGAGAAATGATAATTTGTTTCTTGCTTCGCCGGGTAACAAGGCTACCTCCTACAAAGGTGCAGTAGCAGATGTAGATTTGTGATCTATCTTGCTTCCTGCATAATCATCAGAATAGCTGATGAGATTACAATGCCCGTGTTTCCTATAAAACAGGCATTTTCCTGGAGAGCTTTTCAGATACTTCAGAATATGACATACAGCGTCCCAGTGACATTGTCTGGGTTTATCAAGATATATGCTGACCAGAACAACTGCAGAAATGATATCAGCCCTAGTAACAGTAAGATATATAAGTTTCCCTGCCATTCGACGATATTGTTGATGATCAGGGTATGGAGGAGAATTATCATCATCCCAGTTAGTATTAGGATCTAAGGGAGTAGCAGTAGGTTTCGCCCCAAGCATTCATGTTTTAGACAAGAGATCCAGAACATATTTTCGTTGTGATAAGCATAGACCAGAAGATGAGCGGGAAACTGCAATGCCCAAAAAATATCTTAACTTGCCCAGATCTTTGGTGACTAAGTGTTTTTCCAGGTATTTTTTAGTGGCCCGGATGCTTGCTTGATCACTGCCAGATAATATGATATCATCAACATAAATAATCAGGATAACAAGACATGATGCAGTTTTCTTGATAAAAACAGAATGATCAGACTAAGATCGCCCGAAATTGAAATTTTGAAGAATTGTACTCAGTTTGTCAAACCAGGCTTGGGGACTTTGATTCAGTCCATAAATAGCTTTGTGCAGGCGACAGACTTTGGACAACTCTCCTTGTGTAACAAATCCGAGAGGCTGCTCCATGTACACTTTCTCATGCAGATCTCCATACAAAAAGCAGTTTTGACATCTAATTGGAATAAACGCTAGTCAGAATTTACTGCTACAGAAATAAGTACGCGGACAGAGTTCAGGCGAGCAACAAGAGAAAATGTCTCAAAATAATCCATGCCATGTGCCTGAGTGTAGCCTTTGGCTACAAGACGAGCTTTCAACCGCTCAACAGTGCCATTTGGTTGATACTTGATCGTAAAGATCCAGCGGCAGCCGACAGGTGACCAATTAGTCGGTGCATCAACCAACTACTATGTATGTCGGTCAGTAAGAGTTTGCATATCAGATTCCATAGCTTGACGCCAGGGATAGAAACATCAGATAGAGAAGAAGTGAAATTAGCAAAATTTGTTCCCAAGTTAGCAGTAGAACAGAATTTCCTAAGGGATGTTGAGTGCAAGACCCAATCCCTCTGTGTAAACTGATAGGAATATCCAAGACAGAAAATGCCTAAAGTGGAGGTGGATCTGCTGACGAGGATGGAAGACCTGGAGGGGCCATGGAGGGAGTTGTAGCTTTCGGTCTTCTTTGATATACTTTCAGTGGAGGAGTCGGTGCAACAGCAGTATCCGATAAATCAGTATCAGCAGTCAAAGGTAAAGGGAGTATCTACTAGTAAATCAGATGTTAGAGTGGAGCCAGCTGTAGAATAGAACGGCATATGCTCAAAAAAGGCTACATTGGCACTAACCATCCACTTCTCTGTAGAAGGATCATAATAGCGATACCTTTTTGTGTCCTAGAGTACCCCAAGAAAACGCACTTGGTTGCACGTGGATTGAGTTTGGTCAGACCAGGGCGCAAGTTTTTCACAAAGCAGGTGCTTCTAAAAATCTGAGGAGGCATAGTAAAGAGAGGAGCATCAGGGTATAAAATTTGATAGGGCACTTGATTGCCAAGAACAGAAGAAGGCATGCGATTAATAAGGTAACATGTAGTGGATATTGCTTCTGGCCAAAAAAAATTGGAGACATTGTAGTGAGAGAGAAGATTTCGGGCAACCTCAAGAAGGTGACGATTCTTACGTCTGCAACCCCATTTTCTTGGGGTGTGTATGCACAGGAGGTTTGATGAATGGTACCCAGTTTTCGACAAAACTGGCTGACAGAGGATTGCATAAATTCAAGGGCATCATCAGTACGGAAGATTTTTATAGATGACAAATATTGTTTTACAAGTGCTTAGGGAACAGTGTGTGCCCTAGCATATATTTATAGAAAGAACAAATACATGTAGAATAACAACAACAAGAGAAAACGAAACTACAGAACCGTCGGTCTGCCGCCATGTAGGTGCTACCGACTGTAGGTCAGTAGTACTGAGAATAACATCTCGAGTTCTGTATCTTTACTGTTGATGAGTCGATACTACCGGCAGACGGGTCGGTAGTACCGAGATATGCGGTCTTCAGTATATCAACACTCCCCCTCAAGCTGGAGCGTACACATCGTGTATGCCCATCTTGTTGCACAAATTTTGAAAGACAGATGGATGCAATGGCTTTCTGAGAACATCAGCGAGTTGATCTCCATATTTGACATGAGGAGTCATAATCTTTCCATTCTTGATCTGATCTCTGATGAAGTGGCAATCTACTTCTATATGCTTGGTGCTTTCATGAAAGACTGGATTCTTGGCGATAAAAATTGCAATTTGATTATCATATCTGAGCTCTATGGGAGACAACACAGGAATCGTTAATTCAGAAAGTACAGATTGAACCCACTGCAACTCACAACAAGCATGAGCCATTGCCCTATATTCCGCCTCAGTGCTAGATCTTGCCACAACATTCTGTTTTTTGCTTTTCCACGTAATAAGATGATTTCCTAGAAAAGTACAATATCCAAAAGTAGACCTCCTGTCATTCAAATTACCAGCTCAATCTGCATCTGCATAGCCAATAAGGACCAGAGTAGAAATAGGAGTCTTCGTTCTGTAGTAGGCTATTCCCTTCCCAGGTGCACCTTTCAGATATCTGAGAATACGGCAAACTGATGTCCAATGTGACTGCCATTATGAACTCATATCCTGACTCATCACTCCTACAGCAAAAGAAATGGCAGGACAAGTAACTGTTAGATATATCAGTTTACCAACAATTTTCCAATAGTATCATGGATCTGGATAATCAATATCATCAGTCATCTCGTTCACATGATAATCCATAGGAGTAGACACTTGCCTGGACTCACTCATACCTGTGTCATGAAGTAAATCCAACACATATTTCCTCTAAGATAAATTAGTACATGTATGAGATTGAAGTACTTCAATACCCAAAAAATACCTCAGTTTGCCCAGATCCTTTGTGTGAAATTGCCTCTGCAAGCCTTCTTGCACACGAGATATGCCTGCAGCCTCACTCCTAGTGATAACTATATCATCAACATATACTGCAATAATAACAGATCCAGCGGAAAAACTAGAAAAGAATAAGGAGTGATCAGTCATAGAACGAGAAAAGCCCAGTTGTAATACAACCTCATTGCATTTGTCAAATCAGGCTCTAGGAGATTGTTTCGACCCGTAGATGGCTTTCTTCAATCTACACACCTTCTGACACTCCCCCTGAGCAACAAAATCAAGAGGTTGCTCCATATACACTTCTTCCTGTAGATCACCATGAAGAAAGGCACTCTTGACATCAAGTTGAAAAAGAGGCCAGTCAAAAGTAGTAGCCAAAGAGATAATAATCCGCACTGAATTCAGACGAGCCACGGGAGAAAGGTCTCAAAGAAATCAACCCCATATGTTTGAGTATAGCCTTTTGCTATCAGTCAAGCCTTTAATCTCTCAATTGAGCCATCTGGATTATGTTTTACTATAAACACCCATCTGCATCCTACAACATTTTTATCGGAAGGTAAGTCAGTTAGTTCCCAGGTGTTGTTTTGTAAAAGAGCAGACATTTCCATTTGCATTGCCTGCTTCCAACCATTATCCTTCATAGCATCAAGATGATTTCTTAGAATGACCACAGAATCAATCCCAAGAGCAAAGGAATGTGCCTACTTAGACAATCTTGACAAACAACACGCACCTGCAATAGGATGTCGAACAGCACAAGAACGAGTACCTTTGCGGACAGCAATGGGAACATCAAGATCAAATGGTTCTTTAGGATTTTGTTGAGTAGAGGAAGATGGGGAAGGCTCAGAGACTGGAGACGCTACCTCCTCTGGATTCTGTCTGCCTCGTCTGCTATAAACATGTGGAAATTGTTGAATCGTAGTATCATATGTTGATTGCTCTTCCTGAACTACAGTATAGTTAGGGATGATAAGTGGCACTCTCACTCTGATGTGGTGGTGGCACTCTCTCACTGATATTTGATGGTGGTACTCTCACACAATTGCTCCCCCTTACAAGAAACACTAGAGAAATATGGAGTAGACTCATGAAAAGTTACATCCCTAGACACAAACACACGACGGAGACTGGGACAATAGCATTTGTATCCCTTGTTGGTATTGGAGTATCCAAGAAAAAGAGTCCTAATTGACCTAGGGGATAATTTATCAGCCTTAAGATCAAAATTGTACACAAAGGAGGTACAATCAAACACCCTAAGGGGAACAGGAAAGGGCTGATCATTGGAACGTAGGACAGAAAAAGGAGTACGTCCCTGAAGCACCGATGAGGGTTGTCTGTTAATAAGGAAGCAGGCAGTAAGTAAAGCATCAGACCAAAATCTTTTAGGAACATTGGATTGAAACATGATTGTCCGGGCAATACAAAAAGATGACGATTTCTCCTCTCAGCTACCCCATTTTGTTGAGGAGCGTGAGGACAAGAAGTACGATGTATCTTTCCAATAGAACTACAAAAATCACCCATAGCATTCTGAACATATTCCAAAGCATGTCAGATTGAAGAATTTTAATATTGCAATCAAATTGGACCTTTATTTCTTGTTGAAAATGTTTGACAATGGGCAACACAGACTGTCTATTCTTTAACAAATAAATCCACGTCATGCGAGAGAAGCCATCTACAAAAGAAATAAAATAGCGAAAACCATTATAGATGTTTACGGGACCCCACACATCACTGTGGACTAACTCAAAAGGACAAGAAGCTCGTTTATTGACATGACCGGGATATGACATTCTATGATGTTTCCCAAGTTGACAAGACTAACACTCTAATGAAGATACTTGTGACAACTCAGGTTCTAACTTCCTCAAGCTCTCTAGTAAAGGATGTATGTATCGATAGTGCCACAGTAAGGGAGAACCGCTCAAAGACTAGCCGGAGCAGAAGCAGGAACTTGGTGAGGCAGACTTTCACCATGGAAGAGGTAGAGATCACCTTTCCTCGGCCCCCACCAATCGTCCCCATACTCTTGAGATCATGTAAGACAAAACAAGAAGGTCTGAACGTTAAGGTACATTTCAGAGTATAAATCAATTTTGCAACAGAAAGAAGATTGAATAGAAATGCAGGCACGTAGTGTACAGATTTAAGATCAATCCTAGGGAGTCAGAGAAACAGATCCACTGGCTAACACTCGCCGCACTGAACCATCTGCTATAGTCATAGATTGGTGAGGAATATGTGAGTAAATGGAATGAAGCAGTCTCTTCATACCAGTCATACGTTGTGAAGCTCTAGAGTCAACAACCCACAAAGTATTTGAACCAGAAGCCAGTAAAGAGGTAGCATGATTACCAATAGAAGCTAAGTGTGTTGAAGAAGAAGATGACACCATATTTAGATGATGAGTACTCAGAATAAATCTCTCATACTCCTTGGTGAGTGTGATGCCAAAAGGTCCAGAACTCGACGCAGGAAGCTCAGAAGATGCAGTAGTACCAGCATAGTTTGCTGCCCCCACAGAAGGTGCAGCAGGTCTGCCATGCTTCTTCCAGCATTTGTCAATAGTGTGTCCAGGCCAGTGAAATAAAATACGGCCAGGCGGGCCGCTTAAGCGCCCATGACCCCCAGCCGCTTAATTTTGCTATTAATCGCCCGCTTAATCATTTTGAACAAAATCGCCCACTTTTTGCCCGCCTCACCCGCTTTTTCCCGCTTTTTCCCCGCTTTTTCCCCGCTTTTTTGCCGCTTTTTTCCCGCTTTTGTTTAAAAATCTTAATGTAAGCATCTAACATTAATTAATTACATAGCCAAGTAGTATTGACTATAATATACGAAACTTGTATACATTAATGTTCTATGATATAGCTAGTCCTAATTTAGAATGCATACTTTGTGTGTAAGCTGTAATAATTGGGTATTGTTGTAATGCATCTAAGTAAATATCCTATTGCTCTATTATACTAGTAATGCATGATTAGTTTTACTGATTTCCTTGCTGCTTTCAGTGATTAATGATTGGTACTGCTGGTTAGTATTACTTTAGTGATTACTTTAATTCAATAATTCATAGTTTGTTATATACAATTACTGATCTGCTTGCTGATTTTAGTGATTAGAGATGTTGATTAATAGTAAGTATTGATGAATACTTAGTTAATTACTGATTTGCTGATTAGATATATATAGAAGTTCCTTATAAATATATTTTTTATATACACATACATGTAATTTTGTATAAAAATATATAAAATTTAGACACCCGCTTTTTCAAAAATCGCCCGCTTAATCGCCCGCCTACCGCTTAATCGGTTACAGGGTGCCGTCCGCACGCCTCCCGCTTCCCGCTTTCTAATACATTGGTCCAGGCTTATCACAGAAAGTGCAGTTAGGACGTATGCCCCGTCCTTAGCCTGTACTTGGACGTCCTCCTCTAACTGCAACAGCTCAGCGGCATGAGCATCTCTAAGAGATGGGACAGTTGTAAAATCAACCGGTTCAAAGTTGGATTGCATAATCCGTGAGTAGGCTTCTTCCAAGCTAGGAAGTTTGTCAAAAGCTAGGATGACACTATGGGCTAAACTGCATGAAGAACTCAGAGTCTCAGACATGATAAGAACTTTGTTGTGATCAAGTCGTCTCGGTCCTTGATTTGTTCTTTGACAGTCACCGGATGATAAAAACTCAACTCTTGAGCAATAGCTTGGATCACTCCAAAATATTCTTCTAAAGGCTTGTATGTATGTCGTTCTGCGAACAGGCGGTCATAGATCATAAACTGATGAAGAGCATTCTTTTCTTGAGAATAGTGTTTCTTTACTGCATTCCATATCTCTTTGGTAGTAGTGTAGAACATGAACCTAGCAGTTATCCTAGGTTTCATGTTCCCCCACAGCCACGTCTTCACCAGACTGTCATGATGCTTCCATTGAGCATAGCCTTCGGCGGTAGAAGCAGGAGGATCAGAATCAACATGCTTTGCTTTGTCTTTGAACTCCAATACTATATGGAATGCATTCATCCACAAGAGATAATTTTTTCATTGAGCTTGATGGAGGGGATAGGTGACATCTCATTGTAGACTACATAAGCCTTGGTGTCCTCCATGTTTCAAACAAAAGATAGAGTGACGGGATGATACATGACACAATAGAAAAGGAGTGACGGAGAGATGCATGTCACAATAAAAGAAGAAGTGACGGAGAGATACACGTCAAGTCAATAGATTAGATGTGTAACTGACGCATCCACACCCCCAACTGAGATTTCCTAATCACACATAGAGGATATGTGATTAGGAATTGATGATGTAAAGGAGGCCGGTGGCGGCGGTGGCTACTGCAGCTAGATAATGGGGGATGCCAGAGAGGAAGAGGAAGAGAGGGGGCGGCGGCTACGGTTCCCTAGGAGCGAACACGCTCTGATACCATGACAAATATTGTGTTACAAGTGCTTAGGGAACAGTGTGTGCCCTAGCATATATTTATAGAAAGAACAAATACATGTAGAATAACAAAAATAAGTGAAAACGAAACTACAGAACCATCGGTCGCCGCCATGTCATTACTACCGACCGACTGTAGGTTGGTAGTACCGAGAATAACATTTCGAGTTTTGTATATTTACTGTTGATGAGTCAGTACTACCGACGACAGGTCGGTAGTACCGAGATATGCAGTCTTCAGTATATCAACAATAGGTTTATCAAACTGGGTACGAATCTCAGCAAAAAAGGATTTTATACTATGTGAGATCTGTCCTTTAACAAAAATAACCAGGTAGTTCTAGAGAAATCATCAATAAAACTCATAAAGTATTGAAAGCCATAAATATTGGTAACAGAACAGGGGCCCTAAATGTCAGCACGGACAATATCAAAAGGTTGTTTTGAGCCAATACAGGTTTTTTCAGAAAGTAGATCTAGTCTTTTTGCCCAATTGGCATGTTTCATAATGAAAAATTGATTTTGAAATATCAGGCAGTAAATGCTTCAACTTAGCAGGAGAGGGATGTTCCAATCTATACTATGCATTATTCTTACGAGAGTAAATGCATTCAAGTTGCTCCCATATCTAAGGCGGATGATAAGCAAAGAAGATTTAAGCTAATTTTAGATTATGCATTATTTAGAATCCAAGTCCTCACAATAATCATCATGAACCCAATCATTGTATTGCCTGGTCTCAGTATCATAACTCTTCCCATTCTTTCTAACAATGGGCTTTGTTGGGCAGCATTGAGACTTGAAAGAGTGTCTTAAACTCTCGAGAAAAGCTTCCTTGATGAACCAGACGTCTACACCAACCCTCGGCATCTTCAGGATGCGTTTTGGGCACCTACAAGTGTATTTACGATCATTACTTCAGACCATATATGGTCTTCCTACATTGCATTTGTATTTACGGTCTAGTCAAACTGTATATAGTCCAGCGTTGGTTTGTAAATATTGTTTATTTGGAAATACAGTTCGTGTTACGGATCATATACAGTCCCGTTGGACCATAAACGCGGCCAGAAAACAACCTAATTCGTTCGAGACTATGGACATGGGTTCTATTTTTATAAATAGACCCCCCCAACTCGTCCCAAACATGAAGCGCAACGAAGAGACATCAAGAGACGTCGTTTTTCGAAGACCTAAAGCCAGGGACAGACCTAGGGCTTTTCTTAGGGTTTCACGCCTCCAAGAGCAGCTCTCCAAGCAACCGTCTTCTTCTACAGTTGGATTTTGGGTGTAAAAGGGGATTGAGTTCTTCTTCTCTCTTCTGTAATCATCATCTCTATAATCTCTCTATCAATAATATCATCTCCGCCAGTGGATGTAGGCTCCCACATTGGGAATTTGTCGAACCACTATAAATCTCGTCTTGGTGGTTGCTTGCTTGTTCGTTGTTGATCTTCATCGTACGTATTCGGTTTGGATTGCTCGATCTCACGCTTCCGCATCTCCGCCACAAGCTCGTTGGGCCTTGTTGCTCGGGTCTCTCATCACCACCATATCCCAACAGGCAGGAACAGTGGGATGCTCATGTGTCCCCTAAGACTTAGCACAGATCTCAAAGAAGTTGCAAGAAGAGTATTAGTTACGTCCATCAAACTTCACAGTGGTCACTTGAAAATGCAAATTACAGTTATGATCAAAGATGCAACCTTGATGGAGCTATACAAAGGTAGTAGAAAAATAGAATCTATCAAGTTTTTGGCATAAGCCACCACAACTAGCAATAACCGGATAGATCTAGTCACATCACAGGCTTTGGAAGCCAAAACGGGGGAAGAACAACTCTCAAGGGTGGGTCGCCTAGACCACTGGAGGGATAATTCAAACAAAACCCTAGCTAAAGCAATTCATACCCCCATGATTGATCAAGGGGAAAGCAGGCAGGAAGACATAATACTAAAAGACGAAGCGACGGCGAGGGCAGGACCTCGTGCGATGGAAAAAAGGGAAGATGAAGAAGGGAAAGGGGAAAGGAGGGCAGAGACAAGACAGAGATGGGAGGGATCGAGGGTTACAGGCAATGTATCAGAAAGCGGGAAGCAGGAGGCGTGCGGACAGCACCCTGTAACCAATTAAGCGGTAGGCGGGTGATTAAGCAGGCAATTTTTTAAAAAGCGGGTGTCTAAATCATGGAACATAACTTCGACGATTTTTGGCGAAATTTCGCCGAAACTTCGAACTTCGACCATAGGCGAAGTCGAATCCCAAATACTTCGGCCTCGTCCAAACTTCGGGGCGAAGTTTCAGTGATGTCGGCGAAGTTGACTTTTTTGTGTGTATTTTCGTCTCAACTTCTCCAAAGTTGTCGAAGTTTCCTCGAAGTTGGCGAAGTTGGGCGAAGTTTGGTCGAAGTTGAGACGACCCAGAGCATTAATCCTAACTAGTGTCCCAAAGGCCATATAAGGCATAAGTGTTGCCTCCAACCCTCTTCACAACTTCTAATATCAACTCCTATGTTGTTTGTTGCCACTCTTTCCTAGATAGGGCGTTTTAACTACTATTTGACTGTATATTGTATAGAATACATATGGTGAACTATATTTGTATATGTGTATTGCACATTTGACCCTTGAAACTAGGGCTAGAGAGTTGTGAATTGTGTTTTGTGTTAAATTAACATATATAAGATAGATGTATAACATATATAGTAGTTTTCAATTAAAGTTTCCTTCAAATTCACATCATTTTCTTCAAAAAATGACATCGAAGTTTGTCGAAGTTTGCGTCTAAACTTCCTCGAAACTTCCTCGAAGTTTCCACAAACTTCCACTTCCACACCTGGCGAAGTCGACACGAAGTCGAAGTTCTGCACCATGGTCTAAATTTTATATATTTTTATACAAAATTACATGTATGTATATAAAATATATATTTATAAAGAACTTCTATACATATCTAATCACCAAATCAGTAATTAACTAAGTATTCATCAATACTTACTATTAATCAATATCTATAATCACTAAAATCAGCAAGCAGATCAGTAATTGTTAATAACAAACTATGAATTGTTGAATTAAAGTAATCACTAAAGTAATACTAACCAGCAGTACCAATCATTAATCACTGAAAGCAGCAAGGAAATCAGTAAAACTAATCATGCATTACTAGTATAATAGAGCAATAGGATATTTACTTAGATGCATTACAGCAGTACCCAATTATTACAGCTTACACACAAAGTATGCATTCTAAATTAGGACTAGCTATATCATAGAACATTTAATGTATACAAGTTTCATATATTATAGTCAACACTACTTGGACTATGTAATTAATTAATGTTAGATGCTTACATTAGGATTTTTAAACAAAAGCGGGAAAAAAGCGGGCAAAAAGCGGGAAAAAAGCGGGTGAGGCGGGCAAAAAGCGGGCGATTATGTTCAAAACGATTAAGCGGGCGCTTAGGGGCTAAATTAGGCGGATGAGGGTCATGGGTGCTTAAGCGGCCCGCCTGGCCGTTTTTTAATTCACTGGTTACAGGTATATTGTCTTCCGTTCTGATACCATTGAAGAGGTTGGAGAATGTTGTGATACCCTAATGGACACATCCAGCCCTTTATTCATATCAAAAACAGATATGAAAGAATTACATATGTATCTTTAGAAAGTCATATAGCAATAACCATATAAGGCCATGACAAGGAACCATATACAGTCACACCTACCAACCATATACAGTTAACAGGTGATCAGTATAACCTTGTTCAGCACCCAAAGCTTCTGATAGTACCATGGGTGCACTCCCCTACTTGAGCGACCAAGATAGATAGTTTCACAATGGCGGCTTCAGCAAATTTGGCTTCACCAAGCGTCATGGCAACTGTAGGTAAACTGATCCTCATCATTTCCCTGATTTCCTTTCGCTTCCCCATGTCTTTGTGGTTCTCTTTATTTAGAGCAGTCTCTCTTTTTCTCATATTAGTATGAATGTTCTGAAATTGCCTCGGTAGCTTGCAGCTACCAGAAGCAACGTGCGGCCACCAGAAGATCTTTGCAACTTCTACGTGAGTTCTTCCGTCCCTTGACTTCCCCTCCTCCCCCTAACTTCCTCAATCATTTCCTTGAACTCTATTTATCTCTATCTCTTTCTAGAAATCCGAATGCACGGTCGTTTAAACAGGTGTGATCAACTAGTTGCACCACATATTGCTAATCGGTCCACTAAGCAATTTTGGAGTTCATACGCAGTCCCACCTAGACGATTAAGTGATCGATTAAACACTTGTTTTTTAAAAGCTAGCTCCTTACACCCTATACACATGCATGCATACATATAAATTTATATGAGGTTAGAAGAGAAGATTTTCTCCCCCTACCCCAAACCCATAACGGAGGCCGGAAGCCCGGGAGGGTGGTAAATTCAAGGTAGGCCGCTGAGAATTGAACACGGGTCCTTTTGTTAGGGAAAACCGTGCTTGACCACTTGAACCACCCCTTGCCGGCTGCATATACATTTAAAATATATATTTTTTAAAATATCAACATATATAGATTTATATATATTTCAATGCACACACATAACACCGACACTTCATCACATGTTTACAAATATTTATATCGCATTATGTTAAATTTCACATGTATGTATACATATAATTACATACATAGATCCACGTGTCATATATTTATATGTATACATTGGTTATTTATCATTTAAATACATATATATAATATCAACAATATACACAGATATAAATATATTATATTGCATCTTCTAAAAAAACTGTAAGAGCATCTTCTACAATTTAAACAGTTTATTTTAAAAGTTTAATATATGCTTTTATGATTATATATGCTAATAATATTTTTTTAAAGTCCAAAATGTAAATACTCCCGTATATACTCTCGCAAACCGTATATACTCTATGTGCACCTATACTCCATGTGCACTTCTTGCTCCCTTACACCATATACCGCATTTAAGAATAATGTTTTGGATAAAACACTTTTGTTAAGGAATAGGTTCTGATTTCCTCATATATCCTCGTATATCAAGATTGCCTGCATATCCTCACAGCTTGGTATAACTACTTCATGCACATCCAACATCTTCAGTCATTTTTATCTGTTGCAAATGCAGAATAATTATCCAAATATTACTTTTCCTAATTAACTGTCAAATAGGTAGAACCTACTCCATGTTTTTCTTTTTCCTTTTCATTTCCCGAATATTACTATTTATTCCGTGCAAAATTGCCATTCACCAGTGAATTAAAAAAACGGCCCAGGCGGCCGCTTAAGCGGCCGCTTAAGCGGCCAAGACCCCCGGCCGCTTAATTTTTCCATTAATCGCCCGCTTAACCATTTTGAACAAAATCGCCCGCTTTTTGCCCGCCTCACCCGCTTTTTCCCGCTTTTTGCCCGCTTTTTTCCCGCTTTTTTCCCGCTTTTGTTTAAAAATCCTAATGTAAGCATTAAATATATGAAACTTATATACATTAAATGTTCCTTGATATAGCTAGTCCTAATTTAGAATGCATACTTTGTGTGTAAGCTGTAATAATTGGGTATTGTTGTAATGCATCTAAGTAAATATCCTACTGCTCTATTATACTAGTAATACATGATTAGTTTTACTGATTTCCTTGCTGCTTTCAGTGATTAATGATTGGTACTACTGGTTACTATTACTTTAGTGATTACTTTAATTCAACAATTCATAGTTTGTTATTTAAATTACTGATCTGCTTGCTGATTTTAGTTATTAGAGATACTGATTAATAGTAAGTATTGATGAATACTTAGTTAATTACTGATTTGCTGATTAGATATGTATAGAAGTTCCTTATAAATATATTTTTTATATACACATACATGTAATTTTATATAAAAAAATATAAAATTTAGACACCCGCTTTTTCAAAAATCGCCCGCTTAATCGCCCGCCTACCGCTTAATCGGTTGCAGGGTGCTGTCCGCACGCCTCCCGCTTCCCGCTTTCTAATACATTGTCATTCACTATCAGTTCTTTCGTATTAATGTCATATTTAGCTTAAGCAAGCATGTCCGCGAGGGATCTATACTTAGGAAGATATATAGGAAGTCCTGTGTGCCAGTCTCAATTTGGGATCAGTTTCAGGCAAGCGAAAAAAAAATTCCATACTTTTTCCCGGTTTTATCCACTTTTGAATTTTTTCGGCAAGCCAAAAAATTTCCAAATCGTGAACTTGTCTGGGTATAGGTAGGACCATAAGAGTCTTATCTCATGCAGAGATTAAATGAGCTTTTCTGTGTTAAAAACTAACCTAACCTGAGACTACAGATCCATAAAGCTCTACACGTTCTTTATAAACTTTCAGACACTCCCTTTATGAAGTTGCGGTGATCTCTTGATGTTGGGAAAAAAGGAAAGATAGCATGTTTAAGATTGAAATGCACACATAATCATGAGATATTATTCTTCAGATGATATATAACTGCTTTCATTTCAGAAAATTAAGCACCGGAAATATAAAAAAGCGTAACATAAACTCTTTCAGTATCGCACATAGAGTATAGATATTTAGTTACAACTAGGCAACTCACTAACGACCTCTTGCAACCGCCTCTGCCCCTCGAAGCAGAAAGGTTTCAACATTATGGCAACAGCTATACGACCAGTGGACTTTACAGCGTTTATTACTTCTAAAGCAGATATATCGTCAGCTCCATGCCCAGCACTAGCCACCTATTCATATAAAAAACTAAACAGAAATTAATCATCTCGAACTTCTCAGAAAGAAATCAGCTCAAACATTTTCATAAGTTCCAACACATTAATACTTGTTAAAAATATTTTGCAAAGTTGATGGCACATATTTAGTCTGAATTATAGAAGTAGCACTAGTAACATCCTTTGTAGTATTTGATTCCTCTAACAACACTAGTAAAAAAAGATAGCAAAAATTTAGCATGATTAACTCCTAGCTTGTATAAAAAACTAAACAGAAGCTAATCATCTTGAACTTCTCAGAAAGAAATCAGCTCAAAAAATTTCACTAAGTTCCAACACATTAATACTTGTTAAAAAAATTTGCAAAGTTGATGGTACATATTTAGTCTGAATTATAGAAGTAGCACTAGTAACCTCCTTTGTAGTATCTGATTCCTCTAATAGCACTAGTTAAAAAGATAGCAAAAAAATAGCATGATTAACTCCTTGCACATGAATTTCTGACGGGGTTTTGTATTACAAATTGAATGTTTAAAAAGAGTGTATAAACCAGACATATTACATGATTACTTAGGAATATTCACTGTTTTATTGGATTTGAATCAATGTACCCTTTTCCAGGCAATAAATTTGCCTTATTAGCCGATACTACTCTAGATCAACAGAGCCTTCTCCTCAAGCAGCAATCTTTATATACGAATCAATATTGTAAAAACTAACACCAAATACAGCTCTCTTCTATATATACATCGTTCTAACATTTCATTTCTAATTTTTTGGGCACATGGTGCCTAGAAAACTGACTACATATGGAGGTATCAAAAATTTAGCATGATTGACTCCTAGCTTGTTAAAAAACTAAACAGAAGTTAATCATCTCGAACTTCTCAGAAAGAAATCAGCTCAAAATTTTCACTAAGTTCCAACACATTAATACTTGTAAAAATATTTTGCAAAGTTGATGGCACATATTTAGTCTGAACTATAGAAGTAGCACTAGTAACATCCTTTGTAGTATCTGATTCCTCTAACAACACTAGTAAAAAAAGAAAGCAAAAATTTAGCATGATTTACTACAAGCATGTGAATTTCTGACGGGGTTTTGTATTACAAAATGTCTAGAAAGATTGTATAAACCAGACATATTACATGATTATTTAGGGATGATATTCACTGTTTTTATTGGACTTGAATCAATGTACCCTTTTCTAGGCAATAAATTTGCCTTATTAGCCGATACTACTCTAATTCAACAGAGCCTTCTTCTCAAGCAGCAATCTTTATATAAGAATCAATATTCTAAAAACTAACACCAAATGCAGCTCTCTTCTATATATACGTCGTTCTAACATTTCATTTCCAATTTTTTAGGCACACAATGCCTAGAAAACTGACTATTATATGGAGGGAAAAGACATTTCCTTGCATACGTCGTTCTAACATTTCATTTCCTTTACCTTGCCATAGCACCCTTCATTTACCAACACAAAATCCTTGCATCCATTTTGAAATTATTATAATAAAGCAAGACGAAGAAATTGCCAAATATATATTATTATTATACAAAAAAGCATAAAGAAGCAACTCGAGGGAAAGTGGAATACAAACAAGTATTACTGCAGGAGGGCTAGATTGAGTAGACAATGGCAACTCCATATTCCTCAAGGTAGCATCTGAAGAAAAAAAAGGTCATTTGGAAAACGTTAACGAATCAGCATGAATATTCAAAGTATAATTTGAATCAAAAAATAGCTACATTTACATCAGCTTTATGGAAAAAGAACAACATTTTCCAGATGTGACAGCAGGTAAACAACCATGAGAAGAAAAATGTCATTGATGCTTTTGAAGATTTGCATATCTATACTGTATATGAAAACCCGTGGAGGGTTTCCAATGCATTTTTTCCTCTATTTTTCTAAATTACAAAGTAGTCTTGTTTTCTAATCTATACTATATAGGAAAGACTAGGGATGGCAATCGAGCGGGTATGAACAACCCATACCCATACCCATACCCATGATACATGTTTAAATTTTGATCTGACCCATACCCGCCCCATTTGAAGAAAAAAATACAAACCCATACACACACCAATGGGTCACGGGGACCCATTTAAACCCGTTTTGACCAAATTCATAAATTAATTACTCAATATAAAATATTTTCCAAATTTATAAAATTTGTAAGGAACCGTCCACACTATTTGTTTTCAAGTAATTTGCAATGGAACCCACAAAAATATACAATGCCAACAACTGATGGTCCTTCACCTACAGATCATATAGATCAAGGTCCTTCAGCGTCCGTTCTGCTTCATTGTAGTAGCGACAGTACATTGTTCCTGCTCAAGTCAAGTCCTTTGTTCGCTCCCTTCCTCGTCATCAAAGGAAAAAGACATCTAGGAGGAGGAAGAAGAACAAGAAGAAGACGGCGAGAAAGGAAATTGAAAAGACAGCAACACTATTACTACAATCATCGTCAACCACCGACTACCACAGCCCTTAATTTCCATTTAAAAATCCCAGCATGGGCCAATTGCATGCAATATTAATTGTATTTTCCCCACCCCGTCGTGCCAGCCAAGCAAAACCATTACTTATAAACCGTGATGGTCACACAAACGCGGTTGCTAAGCATGAGGTAATCCAATGCCCACGATACATAGCATAGACTAGTTGATACATGTGGAACAATAAGAAGGCCCCTGCCTCACGCTCTACAAACTCCGCCTACGAGTATCACGGGTGCCCATCCGACACTGTGAACTAGGCAGAGCACTCGCCGTAGACGGTGGAGAGGCGAGACATGGAGATAAAGGCAGCAGTAACCGATGACCTGAAAGATCCCGAAACCAAACGGTGGAGATGGAAGCAACGCCAGGAAAAGCCAGTTAGTTGGGAGCGGTCTGTTGGGCGACTGTGGACACACGGCTCTATCATGGAAACGGTGAAGGAGGCGATATCATGGGCGACATGCTCCCTCGAATCTCACCTCCATCCAATTTGTGAAGGTTCGGGTACCTGCTTGGATGATCTGGTGCCAAGAAGAGAAGATGTGACGACCGACACACTAGTAAAGGGTGCAAGTGTCGGCATCGGGTCCCCTGGGCGACATGTGGAAGGGCGGTGGAGAAAGGTAGGGAGCACTGCAGGGTTTTGGGGAGGCTAGGGAAAGAGACGCAATGGTGGTTGGTGGAGAAGGTGGGGCGGATGTGCCTGAGTTAGGAGATTGCGTGGTTGTGCATGGGGAGGGATTGCAGAAGCTCGTGAGTGTCAATGGGTCCCGATAGATCTCCAGTTGAGAAATAGGCCTTCTATCCATATCCCCATTAACACCCAACTATTAACGAAAACCCCATTTAACCCATTATAATTGGGTCAGATCATGTTGGGTTTCCATGGGTATGGGTTTGCTGGGGAATTTTGCCGTCCATAGGAAAGAGTAGGAGTTGTATGCAAAAAAATTGATATTTTAGTTACAAAGTCTTTTGTTGTAATAAGACACTCGTGCAAGAGATCGAATTACAAATTGGTCATTGTGTATTTTAATAACGCAATATGAAAGACTGGGGAGGGATTTGAATGAATTTTTTCCATTTAATTTTTTGAATATACATTGGCCCTTGTCTTACTATAAATAAAAGGTCATGGAAATTGCATTTAATGTTTGCCTTTAGTTTTGTGAATTACTAATTGGGCCTTGTGTATTCCTATAAGGTTGTATGTAATGTCGTTGTGGGAGCTCACTCCTACCAATCTAAACACTGCATCTTGTCGTCTTATAGCACTTTCTTAGGGTTGGGAGTATGGGAAACCAGTGTCGGAGGAGGTGGACTTGGTCACTCTGATGTGTGTGACACCAAAAAGGATACAAAGCAATTATAATTTCTTTTATGCCATGCTTCTCTTTTTAGTAATCTTCTTCCTTAAAACTATGTCTGGTTTAGTCAAGACAAGTTCAACAGATGTCTTTTCCTTCTAGCCCACCTTACTCATAATATAATTTCCTCTAATCTTATCTCCTTTTTTTCTTTAGTTAGATACGTGATGCAATGTGATGTATACCATCTTCAAAGTAATCTAATATTCTCTGTTAAAATATAAGATTGATTGAATAGGAATAGATTGATTACAAAGACTGACGGCCTCTCCTTTATATAGAAGGAGGAGAGACGACCTATTACTTAGGACCCAAGTAATCTAAACTAGATGGGCCGGAATGTAAAGGCCCACTAAACTAATTAGCCTATTTAACTAATAGACTAACATAGACACTTTAACACTCCCCCTCAAGCTGGAGCATGGATGAAACACATGTCCAAGCTTGGAGAGTTACATGACTCGATAAAAAGAAATGATAAATGACAGATGAAGATAAATATCACTCCCATACAAAATATGTTACTCCCCCTTAATCAATATTCCCCCTGAATCAAATAGTGATGATGACTTTGCAGGCTGAAGATACTCGAGCTTTGAAGAAGGTCTTCCTTGAAGTGCATCTGAAATGAAGACATCTCAAGATACTCTGCAGCTGAAGAATGCGCCACTGGAATACGTGCTTAACGCGACACGAACGCGGATATAGTGTGGATGAATGGACCTGATACTACAGCAAGTCGCCACTGGAATACGTGCTTAACGCGGCACGAACGCGGACGGACGATCTGCTGCTTGATACGATGCAGGAACCATGGGGGCTTGACAGGAAAGTAGATATCATCCATCAAGGAAAGTCCCAAGAGGATCAGCTACAGGCGATGTCGATACAGCAGATGCGGCTCGGAGAAGACGTGATGAAGCAGCTCGGTGAAGATAAAACTCTGAGCTTCTGAAAAAGCACCCATCTGTCTCATGTGAATGCAGTTGAAGGAATACATCATCAACAACGGATATGGTGTCGACGCTGGATCTTCACTGCTAGCTCAAGTAGAGAACTGGTGTGCTGAACAATGTGAAGCTTCATGAAGATAGCCTGGAATATATATAATCTGAATACATATATCATCATTTCATCTCATACTCTCTCTCTCATACATTCTCTCATATGCTCTCATGCTCGCTCTCTCTTCTCATCTCTTTCTCTCCTCTCTATCCCCCCCGCACACCAAATACGACGAAAGTGAGTGTTTGGTGTGGAGAAATGGATATATGACCCCCCCGTAATGTGGTAAAGGGATGCTCACATATATGGGTGGGTGGGAAAGAAAATGGTAGAAAAAGAGAGGAATATGTGAAACGGAGATGGGTAATATGTGGAGAATGAAACCGATAGCCAAAGAGAGTATACTAAATAGGTCAACATGAGATCCGGATAGAAAAATAAATGGATCTAGTCCCGACCCGAAAAAGGGGGTTTGTTGGCCCGTTAGGGCAACAAATCCGGGGGTGCGGGGGCGGAGCCTGGAATATATATAATCTGAATAATATGTCATCATTTCATCTCATACTCTCTCTCTCTCATACATTCTCTCATATGCTCTCATGCTCCCCACCCACCCATATCTTGTGTGTATCCCTTTCCATAGTGCGGGGGGTCAAGTATCCATTTCTCCACACCAAACACTCATTCTCGTCGTATTTGGTGTGCGAGGGGGATAGAGAGGAGAGGAAGAGATGAGAAGAGAGAGCGAGCATGAGAGAGTATGAGAGAGAATGTATTAGAGAGTATGAGATGAGATGATGATATATGTATTCAAGTTATATATGTTCCAAGCTATTATCTTCATGGAGCTTCATGTTCTTCAGCACGTCTGTTCTCCACCTCCAGCCAGCTTCATTCAGCGTCGACACCGTATCCGCGTTCGTACGGCGTTATGTACGTCAGGTGTTGATGGTGTATTTCTTCAGCTGCATTCATATGAGACAGATGTGTGCTTCTTCAGATTTTCAGAAGCTCAGAGTTTATCTTCACCGAGCTGCTTCATCACGTCTTCTCCGAGCTGCATTTGCTGTTTCGACATCACCTGTTGCTGATCTTCTTGGGACTTTCCTTGATGGATGATATCTCCTTTCCTGTCAAGCCCTCAAGGTTCTCGCTACAGAGTTATGGTATCTGCATCGTATCACCAGCACATCGTTCGTCCGTGTTCGTGCCACGTTATGCACGTCTTCTCAGACAATTTGAAGACTCTGCTACTGCTACATCGACATTGGGCATCCGCGTTCGTGTCGCGTTAAGTACGTAATCCAATGAAGATGACGTAGTGATGGTGTTGAGGATCGTCTGCTCCAAGTGACGAATTATTGTTGCAGTATCAGGTTCCATTCTTCGGATGTTCTTGATTCCATATGCACTCCAAAGGCCTTCATCAGAGCTCGAGGATCTCCAACCTACAAAATACAATTTCAAAGAAAAGAGGCGTCATCATATGATTCAGGGTGAGTATTAATTCAGGGGGAGTATCAATTTTTGTATGGGGAGTGATATTTATCTTTTATCTTTCATTTATCATTTCTTTTATCATTTTATCGAGTCTTGTAACCTTCAAGCTTTGGACATGTGTTTCACCCATGCTCCAGCTTGAGGGGGAGTGTTAGAGAGTCTATATTAGCCTATTTAGTTAATAGGTTAATTAGTTAGTGGGTCTTTAGTGTCTCGGTTCGTTTAGATTACTTGGGACACAAGTCTTAGGGTTTCTCCCTTGCTCCTATATATAGGACAGCGGTGTCCAGTCTTGTAATCATGTAATCCCATTGTGTTCAATACAATATTATTCTTCACAAGTCATTTTTCATGCGATCTTTTCTTGTCTTCCCACACATTCATCTCAACATACGTATTTCAGCCACGTTCATCTTGTTAAGTCCTTGTTTCTTTACCGCCCAAAATTCACTCCCATAGAGCATGGTTGGTCGTATAGCAGTTTTATAAAACTTGCTTTTTAGTCTGAGAGAAATCTTCCGATCACATAATACTCCAGTTGCACTCCTCCATTTCAATCATCCTACAGTGATCCTATGACAAACGTCATTTTGGACATCCCCATCTGTTTGAATGATAGAGCCCAAGTAATGAAATTTATCACATTTTGGTATATCTACTACGTCCAACTTGGATCCACCATTCACACTACGAGATTGGCTGAAATTGCAATGCATATACTCAGTTTTGCTCCTACTAATCATCAATCCATTTGATTCCAATGCCTTTCTCCAAAGTTCAATTTTATCATTCAAACCATCTTTAGTTTCGTCAATCAATACAATATCATCAGCAAATAACATACACCAAGGAACATCATCCTGAACATTCTTTGTCAACTCATCCATAACAAGAACGAATAGATATGGGCTGAGTGTGGATCCTTGGTGTACCCCGAATGTGATGGGAAATGTTGGTGTCTCTCCTCCAGGAGTCTTCACACTTGCAGAAGAGCTACCATACATGTCTTTAATCAAGTCAATGTATTGGATTGGCACACCCTTTTTCCTCAAAACCATCCACAACACTTCTCTGGGTACTCGATCATAAGCCTTTTCCAAATCGATAAAAACCATGTGAAGATCTTTTTTTCTTTCCCTATACTTCTCCATAAGCCTCCTTATCAGAAAAATGGTATCTGTCATTGATCTACCAGGCATGAAACCGAATTGGTTGTTTGACATCTGCGTTGTAGATCTTAGCCTCTACTCAATAATCCTCTCTCAAAGCTTCATTGTGTGACTCATCAACTTGATACCTCTGTAGTTTGTGCAGCTCTGAACATCACCTTTGTTCTTGTAGATGGGGACTATAGTACTATTTCTCCACTCATCCAGCATCTTCTTTGCCTTCATGATCTTTTTAAATAAATTTGTTAACCACAAAACTCCATCCCCCATACTCTTCCATACATCAATGGGAATACCATCCGGTCTGCATGCCTTTCTCATTTTCATCTTTTTCAAGGCATTCTTGACCTCAAAATGTGAAACTCTTTGTGTGTAAATGATATCTCTTGTATCCCTGTCACACGAGTCTCTAACATTATTTATAGTCTCTCCATTGAAAAGCTTATGGAAGTAATTTCTCCATTGGTTCTTGATATCATCGTCCTTTACCAGCACTCTACCATCTTCATTCTTGATGCATTTTACTTGACTCAAGTCTCTTCCTTTCCTTTCTCTTATACGAGCCATTTTATATATATCTTTTTCCCCTTCTTCAGTGTCCAGCTTCTTATAAACATCATCAAAGTATCTAGACCTTGCTTCCTGAACAACCTTTTTCGCTTCTTTCTTTCCTTGCTTGTATCTCTGGAACATTGCATCATCTCGAGATTTGGGCAAGCTCCTATAGATCTCCCTTCTCAGTTTAATAGCCTTTTGTACTTCATCATTCCACCACTAAGTCTCTTTTTGTGGAGGCCCACAACCTTTGGACTCCCCCAAAACCTCTCCGGCAATTTTTGCTATGTAGGAGCTCATGTTATGCCACATAGTGTTGACATCAGACTCTAAGTTCCAAGTTCCCTCCTTGATGAGTTTATCATGAAAGGTCAATTTCTTTTCTCCTTTAAGATTCCACCACTTGATCCTGCTATCTTGATTTTTGTTATGCTTGCCTTTATTGATCTTCATGTTAATATCCAAAACCACCAACCTATGTTGGGTCATGAGTTCTTCACCAGGAATAACTTTACAGTCCTTGCATACTTTACGATCCTCCCGCCTTGTAAAGAGGTAATCAATTTGGCTACAATTGTGCCCACTCTTGAAAGTAATCTTATGAGATTCTCTTTTCTTGAAATGGGTGTTTGTCAAAATCATATCATATGCAACTGCAAAATCTAATATCCTCTCTCCTCCGTTTCTACTGCCATATCCAAAACCACCATGAACTCTCTCATATCCATCTCTCCGTTTCCCCTGCCACTTATGATAAAAATAAATGGGTCATGGACTCGTGAGCATCGGCTCATATATCTAGATGTTCTAAATGTGCCACAGTCTATTGCTGCTCTGATGTCATCTTCAGTGACTGGATTACAATAGCACTACCGTCTGGGACATCCATTCGTTGTTCAACTGCGATGTTTACTTCCTGAGATACATGAAAAAAGTTTTTTTGTGTGAAGCTTGTCGACTTAGAAAGCAAACTGGGACAGTGTTTCCTAAGAAAAAAGACATCGGTTTTAAAAATATGTTTGATATTGTACATGCTATATATGGGGACCTTGGTCTGTTACTAGCCTCTCTGGATTTTGTTATTTTATGACTTTATTGAAAATTATTCTTGGGCATCATGAAACTAGACCGTATATGGTCTACTCTGCATCACAAATGCTCCTTTTGTTGCTCTGCCCAGATAATATCCATGGGGACCATATATGGTCTAATGGATGTCCAAGCTGGAGCATGGGTGAACGCATGTCCAAGCTTGGAGTAACATGACTAGATTGAACGACAAGAAATAAATGATAAATGAAAGATAGATGTCACTCCCAATTTAAAAATTGTTACTCCCCCTTAAACAATACTTTCTAACTGAAAAGATATGATGAAGCCTCTTTGAGATGTGTTCTGCAGGTTGGAGAAGCTCAAACTTTGAAGGTTTTTCTCTTGAAGTGCATCTGGAGTGGAGAACATGTGAAGCAGATAATCGTAAATACCACGACTATGCCATCTTCACTGGAGAGGAATGTGGAGTGGAATAAGCGCACTCAACACATCCAACGTACATAACGCGGCACGAACATGGAGGCACAGTGTCGATGTAGCAATGGAGATGTCTCTGAATTGTTTGAGAAGTGTAGCCAACTTGAATTAGCGCAGAAGACCACCGACGTGCATAACGTGGCACGAACAGGCTGAGCGAGGTGTTGAGGTGTCATCTCACATGTAGAAGTAGCAGATGCAGCTCGGAGAAGATGTGATGAAGTAGCTCGGTGAAGATAACTCTGGATGAATCCTTGCAGAAACAATTTTGACACAGGCTTGAAGATGATGAGCTTCGAAGATGAAGAAGCAACCATCTGGAACACCATCAACATAGCACGGATGATCAACTGGAACGACATCAACACCAAAGGGACTAGAAGTTGGAATTAGCACAGCTCTTATCCTGACGTACATAATGCGGTATGAACGCGAAAGCCTTGGTGTCAATGTTGCAACTGTGAGATCCTTCCAAGGTTTTAAAAAGCACTAAGTGGGAAGCATGCGGACGGGACCTAGTAGCCATTAACTGCCAGGCGGGCGATTAAGCAGGCGCTTTTTAGAAAAGCAGATTTCCGATTCCTATAAACTTTTATGCAAAGTTACATATGTATATAAATACTATATTTTTTAAATTTTTATAAATATATAAACATTGTACAAGACAATATAAAATACCCAAATAGTTTATAACACAACTATACAACAATGATTGTATCTATATAATATAGTAAACAATATACTTGTTATAGATAAAGCACCCTACATATAAAATAATAAGTGTATATACAAGATGCAACAACAATTTAGTATCACATGTTTACATAGCTAAACAGTAAACAATAAACCTATCGTAGCTAGCTTACAAATGTATTGTTACATTTGCACATCATCAAATAGTCATACATTACAGCATTACATTTAATCAAAGTATGTATTCTGAATTAGATAATAGTTACCTATAATATACTTGGATACATCACAAAAGTACCATATCATTACAGCTTACATACAAAGTATGCATTCTAAATTAGAATTAGGTATATCATAGAACATTTAATGTATGCTAGTTTAATATATTATAGTCAATACTAATCGGGGCAAATAACGTATTTAATGTTATATGCTTACAGCAGTTTTTTCTTAAAAAGCGGGCAAAAAGCGAGAAAAAGTGGGTTGAGCGGGCAAAAAGCGGCCGCTTTTCTCAGATACACTCAAGCGGCGCTTATGGCACATTTTAATCGGCCATCACCTTGTGGCGATTAAGCGGCCGCCTAGGACGCTTTTTAAAACATTGGATCCTTCAATATTGTCTGAAAAGTAATGTGATGCTAAGTGGGAATGACGTGCCACAAAGACATCAAGAAACCAGATGTCTTGTTGTCTGAAAAGTAATGTGATGCTAAGTGGGAATGACGCGCCACAAAGACATCAAGTAACCAGATGTGCTGAACAATATGAAGCTCCATGAAGATAGCCTGGAATATCATCTCATCTCATCTCATGTCCTCTCATATCCTTTCATTCATGTTCTCTTCATACCCTCCTCTATCTCTCTCTCTCCTATATTCCCCCCTGCACACCAAATACGACGAGAGTGAGTAGATGGTGTGGAAAAAGGGAAATATGACCCCCGCATGTAGAAAGATGCACACATGATGGATGGAAGGGTGGGAAAGGGAAAGGGTAAAAACGAGAGGTGTAGTATGTAGAGAAGAACAAAAAGAAGACTACCGGAATGGCAGCATCGATAGAAAGAGGAGATACACTATCATGATTTTTGCTTGGGTAGGGGAGGAAGTGGAACTGCCGAAATGGTTTCTCAGCATGAAAACTGAAGACTGGAATCAATATGCAAAAGCAACCGAATTAAGATCCGGATAGAGAAAATAAATGGATCTTTTCTTGACCTGAAAAGGATTGTCCAGCCCTTATACCGACAAATGTGGGGGTGCGGGGGGCGGAGTCCCTGCAAAAAATTTGTTGGGTCAAAAAATAATAGTAGGATCCGATTATCATAATTATTGGAGGAGAGATGGACCTTTGAAGGACGTCAAACTAGAATTAGAAGTGTGCTGACTACTCTTGACATGTCGTGTTTATGATTGAACACGTCGTGTAACTTGTCAGGGGTGAGATGCAAACTCCTGAAGACACGCCGTGTAGGATTGCTGACACGCCATGTAGCTCCTTCGCTAAAAACTGACAGACTCGCTGCAACACACCGTGTGAAAATTTAACATGCCGTGTCGGATGTCGGAAGCGTGAACTGGATCTCCGTCGACACGCCGTGTTTCAAGGATGACACGCCGTGTTTGTTGCGATCTGCGCCGTCAAAACGAGTTGTGGAATTGAACACGCCGAGTTGTTTGAGCAACACGCCGTGTCTTTTACATTTTAGATGAAACTCCGCGTTGTCAGGGTGATTTCTGGAACGCGACACGTCGTGTTTGCAGTGGCTGATGCACAGTCTCGACGGGAATTTGCGTCGTCAAGGAGACAAGTACTCAGGGAATTGGCACCATAGGTCGACGGGAATCAGCGTCGTATTTTGTACTCCTTTGATCATGAACAGTGATGGCTCCTTGCTTGACCATGGCCTGATCTGGACGGGAATTAGCGTCGTCAAGGAGACAAGTACCCCGGGAATTAGCACCATGGGTCGACGGGAATTAGCGTCGTCTTTTGTACTACTTTAATCATGAACAGAGGTGACTCCTTGCTTGACTACAACTGGATCTGGATAGGAATTAGCGCCATCCAGGGTTCCGAGAAGTGGAGTAGCAGTGGAGAGATGGAGCGGCTTTTATGGTCAATGCGGCGATTGGACGCGAAGACGCAAGGCAACAAGGCGATGAAGACGATGGCGGCGGTTGCTGGAGCGGAAGGTTGATCTGCTTGGCGTGGCTTCTTCAATGGCGGCAGCTGGAGCTACTTGACGAATAGATTTTGGGGAAGATGACAACTGACGGATAGATCTGAATGGGAAATAGCATTGTCCAGAGACTCAGACTGGATAGAGATTGTCGGGAAGGATAGTGTCGGCTCATAGATAAAATCTATGTGAAAGGGGAAGGAGATGTGCCTAGCGAGCGGCCGGCCTAAGCCATGGATAGAGGCAGCAGCCGCCCGCAGGCAGGTTTTCCCCCGGTTGCTCTCTCTAGGAGAGAAGGGGCAGCCGGCGGCTAGGTCTGGAAGAAGGCCGAGAGGAGAGGGAAGGAGGGGCGGCGGCTAAGGTTGCCTCCTCAGGGCTATTGCTCTGACACCATGTGAAGAAGTGTATACGATAATGTTGTGTTGTTCTATTGATATGTACACCCCTGTCCTATATATAGGAGAGGAGGCTATTAAAAGGAAGCACAAAGGAAGAGGCCATGTAGACATTAGAGTAATAACCAATTAACTAAATAGGCTATATTCTAACAACAATAAATGCATTTGTAGATGTCCAAAATACACCTCGAAGATGGCATAGCTCGGTATAGATGTTCAATTCATCAACAAAGCTTTTCTTGAAGACACTCTATTAGTATATATATTAACCTGGCTTTATTTTTATTTTGTTATTGTGTTATGGGCCTTTGTCTATTAGCCCATTAGTCCTTTTCCTTATTCTAGAATATTCATGTTTCTAGATCTTTCTTACTCTCTCTCCTATATAAGAGAGTCTCCTATACTTGTTTCACCAATATAATGCAAACCATCTTTGTATTTTAGATGGTATCATAGCGGGTTGATCCTCCTTAAACCCCAACCCTAACCTATGCCCATATAAACCCTAGCCGCCACCCCTCTTCCCCTCTCTCTTCTCCACCAGCCGCCGCCGCCCCCCCCCACCAGCCACCGCCGCCCAGCCCATGCCCTCCTTTCCGCCACCTCTCCACCACCCGTCGCCCCTTTCTTTCTCCACCCACACACCCACCGTCACCCACCATCAGCCCCTCCCTGCCCGCCGCCCTCCCCACCTTCATCCAACAGCCCCTGCTAATGTCCCACTCCTCCGGCTAGCCACCACCTTCTCCACTCAGCCCTCTTCCACCTCCTCTTCTTCCTTCCCTCCTTTCCCCACCATCTCTCCCTCCGGCTAGCCTCCACCACCACTCGTTTCCTTTCCCGCTGTCTCCGGACGTCTCCGGTAACTTTCCAGTTATTGCACGTTGAAGGCGTAACCAGATCTTGCTCTGCCTCTGCCTCTGCCTATGCCTCATGATGGAATAAAGTTTTCCTCCATGTTGGCGTAGGTTTCCTATATCTACTGCTGCCCCAACGCGGGTTTCTAGGATCTGATGCATCAGATCTCCTTCTGTTATCTTATGTCCGTGTACGGGTATTTTTAGCCCTGCCCCTGTGATTGGGTTTCTACTGCTTTCATCTGCTATGTGCCTACTGCTACTGCGAGCCTGCTGCTCTGTCTGCTGACTGCTAAGTGTTTGCTGCTGCTATGTGCCTACTTCTCTGTCTGCTAACTGCTACGTGATTCCTGCTCCGGCCTGCCACTACTATCTGATGTGTCGTCCTGTATTATGTGACCTCCCATGGAGTCATCCGATCTGCTTCGCAATCTCTGTGTGACGACTACCAAGTTGGACGGCTCCAACTATCACACCTGGGCAGCCTCCTTTGAATTGTATGTCAAAGCTCAGGGGAGTTATTCCCATCTGACTACTATCGAGATCGTTGCATATATCATTCAAATCGTCGTTTAAGAGGCTTATTTCTAGAAGAGGAGTCATCCATGAAATCATGGTGAAACGTTTTAAAGTTTTCACTTGAAAATTTGTCCATGCAGCGCGGAACACGGCATGCTCCACACTCAACACGTCGTGTGTCTTCATCTGAAAGTGCAGGGTTTTCATCCAAACCGCAAGTTCTAACAGGCCGTGTTGACGAAAGTCTATTTCACGCATATACACCATGTCAGATTTCCACACACCATATTGGCAAAAATCGATTTCACGTATTCGACATCTTACACGTCATGTCAGATTCCTATACAAACTTCGACAAAACTTCGAGGAAACTTTGACAACTTCGGAGGAAACTTCGACAACTTCGGAGAAGTTGAGACAAAAATACATACAAAAAACCAACTTCGACGAAATTTGGGAAACTTCGCCCCGAAGTTTAGACGAAGCCGAAGTATTGGGGATTCGACATCGCCTAGGCTCGAAGTTCGAAGTTTCGGCGAAACTTCGCCAACTTCGCCGAAGTTGAGTTCCATGGTGCATACAAAGATAAATACTATATTGCAAATCTGATGAAGCAATGCATCCAAGAAGTCGAACCATAAAATGTGATTCAAATCATCATTGATAATGTCCCTGTTTGCAGGGCGGCTAGCCTACTTGTGGAGGCTGATTACCCTCACATAACCTGGACTCTATGTGTGGTGCACAAATTGAATCTTGCTTTGAAGAATGTTTGTGCTACGTCAAATAATGTGGTGTATGAAGAGTGTTCATGGATTACTGAGGTTGCTACGGATGCGTGTTTCATTCGCAATTTCATTATGAGCCATTCTATGAGACTTGCTATATTTAATGAATTTGTACCATTGAAGATGCCTACAGTTGTAGAGACATGATTTGCCTCAACAATTGTGATGCTCAAGAGGTTGAGGCTCATAAAGGTTGGTCTTGGAAACAAGGTAGTAAGCGAGAGGTGGGCCCTAATTAGGGAGGATGATGTTGTTAAGGCCCAATCTGTCAAAGACAAAATCTTAGATGAAAGAATTAATAGTTGTAAATAAAAGAAAAATAATTAGCAAGATATGCATGGTGTCTCAAATTGAAGTCTGTCAAGTGGCAACAGAGCAAGTTAAGTTTTTATCTTATTACTAGCCATATTTGAGTTTCAATTTGCTAATTATCTCTATTATATGATCAGTGTTTTAAAAATCATCCTAGGCGGCCGCTTAAGCGCCACAAGGTGCTGGACGGTTAAAATGTACTATAAGCGGCGCTTAAGCAAATTTGAGAAAAGCGGCCGCTTTTTGCCCGCTTAACCCGCTTTTTGCCGGTTTTTTTCCCGCTTTTTGCCCGCTTTTTTCAGAAAAACTGTTGTAAGCATATAGCATTAAGTACATTATATGCCACGTTTAGTATTGACTACAATATATTAAATTAGCATACATTAAATGTTCTATGATATACTTAGTTCTAATTTAGAATGCATACTTTGTATGTAAGCTGTAATGATATTGTACTTTTGTGATGTATCCAAGTGAATTATAGGTAACTATTATCTAATTTAGAATGCATACTTTGATTAAATGTACTGCTGTAATGTATGACTATTTGATGATGTGCAAATGTAACAATATGTTTGTTAGCTAGCTATGATAGGTCTATTATTTACTGTTTAGCTATGTAAACATGATACAAAATTGTTGTTTCATCTTGTATATACACTTATTATTTTATGTGTAGGTTGCTTTATCTATAACAAGTATATTGTTTACTATATTATATAGATACAATCATTGTTGCATAGTTGTATTCTAAACTATTTGGGTGTTTTATATTGTCTTGTACAATGTTTAGATATGTATAAAAATTTCAAAAATATAATATTTATATACATATGTATGTAATTTTGCATAAAAGCTTATAGGAATTGGAAATCCGCTTTTCTAAAAAACGTCTGCTTAATCGCCCGTCTGGCGATTAATCGGCTACAAGGTCCCGTCCGCACGCTTCCCACTTCGCGCTTTTTAAAACCTTGTATATGATAATCTGGGATGGACGATTTACAAAGTCGTGTTATAGTCCAACACAATCTCGGTTGATAATTTAATCATATCAGCATGAACTATTTTGTCAAGAGTGATTTATATTTTATAGTAGCTACAATGTAATCTTTTCCATTTATTATTTTGATGGCCACGTATTTGGTATACAATGGTCATCTAATTGTTATTATCACTCGACTTTATGGAAACGGAAACATCAAATTGGCGTTCAGCTCATTGCTATTTACAGTCGTGTAAACGGAAACAGAACACTAACATTCGCATAGTAATCAGCCATAGTAATGTCTAATTATGATTAAATATCTAGTTTGCTAATTCACAATAGATTGCTGCTATTGTGATGAGCATTATGGACTTGAACATAGGACCGGGAAGAATTTTCATTTATCAAACCACATGTACCTAGTGAATTATTCTTATTTTTAATTGGTGATGGGTAAGCCGGTATGGATAAAGCATATCCGTTATACGTACACCCTAAAAGAGCAGGTAAACAGGTAACAGGGTAACGGGTAGCAAAAGAATTTCCCTTACCCTTACCCTACATGGTATGGACAACCGATAAACGGTTCACCCTTACCCATTAATAGCCCTCATGTTGAGACAATTGGCTGGAGTACTGTCCGAGTGTTGACTATTTTGAGTCTTATTGAGGACTGCAAATAGAAAAAGGCTTTGTTTTTGGAAAAAACCTACCCATGAATCCTCTACATAAAAAAAGTGGACGTCCATGGGATGCAAAACACAAGTGGATCACAAATTTCTCCCTTTGAAAGAGAGAAAGAAATCCCAAGGACGACACATGGCAATAAGAGGAAAGGAGAGAGCGATGCTAGCACATCGATAATCCAGTTTCACTTCTTCTTGAAGGCTAAGGTGACGCGACAAGAGTTCCCTCTCATCTGTGTGAATGGCATAGAGGGCGAGGCACTTGTGTGAAGGCTTGGAGGACAAGTTCTATCATTAAGGAGGACAGGTTCTCTCTCTCTCTACTGCTGTTGCAAGGACAGATGAGTTGTTGAACTGCACCGATTCTTAGTGTTTGATATACCTATGTTTTACGTGATGTATCCGTAGCTTAGGGGGCTTGTCGGAAAAAAAATTGTTGTTCCAGTATGCCCCTTCCTGAAAACCCTACACTACCTCTAAAAGAAACTTACTACAGTGGTGAGTGGACCCAATGACATTAGCTTTATGGGCGGGTGTGTGTGTGTTGGGGGGGGGGGGGGTAATAAATATGGCTGGAGGATCTCTTTGTTCACAATTGTTAAGAAGGGTGGGGGTGGATACATATAGTTGGCGAGCCTGAGGGTCTCTGTGTTCACAACTACAAATGGGTGGGGGACTGGAAGATGGTTAAAATAGAGCTTTTTTTGGTCCGAAAAAAAAAAGCTCTATTTTAACCATCTTCCAGTCCCCCACCCATTTGTAGTTGTGAACACAGAGACCCTCAGGCTCGCCAACTATATGTATCTCCGCTAATTATATAACTTATGGTGTAAAAAAGGTTAAAAGGCAAGATATATCACATTTCCCATTTTCAAAAAATAACCTAACCTGCTACTTCGTCTAATAAAAGATGTATGGTTTGTCCATTAATGCAAGCATAGTTTATTGTGCGAACCTTTCCCAGGGCTTTTCTGCATTAGTTGCATCCTAAAAGGCTCCCTTGAATGAATAGTCCTACAAAGTAATAACATTAGCGGTTGAGAAAAAATGATAGCCCGACAGCATAGAAGTTTTAAGTTGATAAATTAAAAAAAATTTGTGACAGATAGCATGCTGAACAGTGCTGAGTTCCTTAAGATGTTGCGCTATAAACTATGAAGCCAAATCCATTCATTTATCACATAACAGGACAGCAAAAGGCAACGCAGCATTTGACTGTGTATATCAAGCATATATGAGATAATATATTGTGATGCATTTCAGATTTCCGTTTCTAAAACAATTCTTACAATTGAAATTATTAGAGTGCAATAGTACATATGCAGATAAACTTCCATTATTATACAGTAGACCAACATTTCTAGGTGGATGGGCATCATTTTTTTCTGCTAAATTTTTTCCACATTTTGATGCAGCTAAACTGACCCTTACTCGAGAAGTACAATGTGAGCTTTAGACTTTACAGCACAAGGAAGATTTGTTGTTTCCTATTAAGATAGCCCTAATGGTACCTGGATCAAAGGAAATGTTCTAAAGGACGATGCGCCAGATGCATCAACTAAATTGGTTATGTAATGCTCAGAACCGAAGCTGACTACTCACCAGAACCTAATACGAGAGGACGATACGAACGGGGAATCGAGGCAGAAGTCAATGACGGTGTCCTTCCGGCTCCCGATCCCGATCACATCCACCAGGCAACTATCGTCGAGCTGCTTATCAGCGCGTTCAGCTGTAAGTTCCGAGCAGGAACTAATACTGACCGCTGTGACTCGGGAGAGACGCAGCCTCCTAGCGAAGCTGACACCAGTGAGCTGGCGAACGCTGAGGTGAGTGGACGCCCCGCAAGGGCACGACGAGCATGGAGCTGCGGCGCCGGTAAGGGACCTCACTGAGATCGAGGCCATTGGGAAACACCTATTTGAAGGAGCTCAGTGCTATCAAGGGTTCGTCATTAAACTGGGCGGGAGGCAACGGTAGTGGAGTGGGAAGAAATCGGAATAGTGGGATAGCAGTGAAACCGTTGCAATTCCGAGTGATGGGGCTTCAAAATCACGGCTGTGGCAGCCGTCAACAGCTATGCCGAGTTTCTGATGCTCGTTTGCTGATGTGATGGATGGCCCTGCGGCTCGCTGGGCTACAGCGTGGCACCCTCCAGCCGCAATATGCAAACCGGAAGGGGAAAAAGGGCGGGATACTATTGCGTGCGGTGAAAAAAATGATGGTGAGGAACAGTGAAAGTGACGAAAATTTGTTAAAATGTGATATTTGGTAATATGTACATAGTGATAGCGATAGAAATGGCAAAAAATTAGGCAGTTATAGAAATATAAAGGAAAAATTTTATAAAAAAATACTCTACACATATTTATTAAAATATTTTCTTATATATAAATAAGTATTAGAATCTTAAAAAAATTCTTTCACCATGATTCATCGTTTTTTTTATGATAACAGAAACATATAAAATTCTACTAATTCTACTATAGATTCACCGTAATTCTCTATCACTATGGAAATCAATTGTTTCACTATTATTCTCCTCCGCATAACGAACGCACCCTTAGTGGAAATAATTCTAAACGAACTCCACAATCCACACAAATCCAATTCTATATAAAAGTTAAAACTTAATTTATATATTGCAAACGTCAACGGTTTAATAATTCTCAAAAGCACAATAACAATTTGTTAATCATTTTCTTACTAACTGCTTGAAACATATACTACTAAGTGGTCATATTCAAATGAATATTGTATTTTAAGTATTGCAACGTGTATATTTAGTTTTATTTTATTGCGTTTTCTTTAAGTATTTTTTCTCACACCAACATTTGCAAAACACCTAATAAAGACATTGGATCGTAAAAAGTGGTAGGTAACTTTTTTTTCTTATTGTGTGTTATTCGTTGTTGTATAGTACTAACATGTGTATTACTTATTTTTACACACAACAGTTGTTAAGCATTAGCTATGCTATTGGTTCACAATTTGGGACCGTAAAGAGGGTCCAGTTATAAGGTAGGGTGGTGTTTAGTTATCAAAGTCTAAATATACAGCTTCTTTTGTTTCCATCTTCAACGTATCATCATTATTCTCACATGATGTTACAGCGCTTATATGACGACATGGTATATTTATACTATTATAAAAGAGGGATTTTTTTTCTTAAAATCACGACTCTACCATTTCAAGCCTGACTAACCAATCGGAAAGCACGAATTTGAAATGACGTGTCCTCCTTTCACTTTCTTCTCATATTTTTTCAACTTTTTAAAATGGCATGTCCTCCTTTCA